>JAVJGI010000003.1:2870832-2890424 GCA_035590275.1 Ibycter americanus | reverse complement strand
CGGGCCCGGGGAGCAGGCCCCGCCGATGGCGGCTGCGGGACGCGGCCTGGCAGGGGGCGGCGGCTGCCGGCGGGGAAAGGGCTTTAGGTGGCACATGCTTCGGCTCCGCATTCCCTGGTGGAAAAATCAGGAGCTCGAGGCAAACTTTTTTCGGCTAAAAATACTGCTTTATTTTTAGCCCTCAAACCCATACTAGTACATGATGCAGAATAGCCCCATGTGGCTCCTTCAGCCTAAAAAACTATTCCTGGCTGTTACGCACTGTTGAAGGTATAACCATTTTCAGCTGAAACAACTTCACTCCAATCGTGATTTCAGCCACAGTCCACGTAGCTTTCTCCCTCCTCTTCTAGGTGAATAAATACTTGTCACTGTGCGCTGAGCGCCAGCCAAAAATGATGCAACAGCAAACACAAGTGATTCTTCTCAGCTAATGGGTTGAAAGCCTGTAATTCTTGGCGTTTATTTTTAGTTGAGAGCAACATAGGACTACTTCACACAGAAATCTTAGAATGAAATTTCTCCTTTAGGAGGCTCGCATGTAAAAGCAAAGCTCCCTAGCAAAGGCTAGCCTCTGATAAGCTGGTGGTTGTCACACAGCTGGAGCCAATACTAATAATGGTACAGGGAGGGAGAGCGGTGGTACTGCATTTCCAGCTGTCAGCAAGAACTTCCAACTTCACTGCAGCAGTGGCAGTGCCTTATTATTCTACTTACCAAACGAGAGTTTGAGCACTCAAAAATATTTTCACGTGCTCTAAGACAAGCCTTATCTGTGATGGGAGAAGTTTAGCACTTCCGGAATTTTTTATATCGCAGTTAGCACTAACACTATATTACTGAGACAAAAAAATTCAAGAAGAGAGTGTCTGAAACATGCCTCATCAGCAGAACTTCGCACTTTTGTAAAATACCTCAAGGAAACTCAGAGGACCAGTTTTTGGTAATAGCAGATGCATCTTCAATTCTCTGCAACACTCATTCCAGCAGAACAGGGAGATTGTAATGAAAATTCAAGACTGTACCTGTGCAGTTAAATTCCTGCATGGTTTAATTACAGGACTTCAGCTGATACTGTGTAGGTGTGAAATCCAGCAGCTAGTCTCTGTACCAAGGGCATGATGTACTTCAGAGCCCTGAATTACTGTGCCAATTCATCCTTGCCATTAAAAATCCAAGTGCAGAGTAGTGGCATCTCTAACAAACTAAAAACCTACCTTACTGACCTATTGTTTTCACCCATCCTATCTTGGGAGCAAGAGCCTGCCTCCTTTGGTACAGTAGTGGAGCTGCAAACACAAAGCACCACTTTGAAATGGTAAATAAAGGTCATAAAGCAGCCCAGAAGATGTAGCAGAGTCTGTCATGTTTCCCGCCACCAGCCCCACTTTTCATTACTTGGAAAAGCAACTCCCCTGTTTGTCAGAATACCAGGGATTTTGTCTTGAGAACAGTCAATGTCTTCTCAGCAGCCTCTGTCTTCCATATCCTCATTTGTCGCATCCCTAAAAATAATAAAAACAACAGACAAGGCAGGCAAACATCTGACTGCAGTTTTTAAAGTCAGTCACTTCAGTGCCTCTGTCACCTCAAATGGCTTATGCTGAAAGATGGACTACCATGAATACACTGCTACTCCTGCAACACCCAGTTGTTTTAAGATGTCCTTCCCACATGTGGCAAGCTGAGTTTGAAAGGCAGTAACAAAGTGCTCCAGTTACTCCAATCCATCTTGCAAGGGATTTATTCAGGCACTCCTATGAGGTTAAAATTTGATTTGGTCACCTTAATCCTCACAGATAAAACCTGAACCCTAAGCCAGGAAGAACCTGATCATACTGTTTCCCTTTCTCCTGAGCTTTTGAGGTAAGATTTCCTGCCATCACATGCTGTCCCGTGCAGCCAACAATGGCTGTGACAGAAGCATCATTGAGAAACATGCTGCGATCTGAGTATCCAGACAGGCTGAGCCCATCCTCGGTGCTGGCTCAAGTGCTAGTGACTCCTCTACTGTACATCTCCTACTCTGGGAAACTTTAAACAAAAACCCTCCAGGGATCAAGGACTACCTGGAGTTTCTGTTCTAGGAGATGAGTGACCTGAGGCAAGCCTTTGGGAAAGACTTATAAGCACAACAGGCTTTTCATCAAACTTATCTACTTGCCATCACAGACTTAGAATCAGGGCATGTCAGGAGTGCCAGACCAGTATTGATGTACCAGCAGGTATCACTAAAGAGACTTGGGGTTGCCAGGATCTTTAAGAGCCACCTGTGGTGGCATCAGGCAGACAAGGAAGACAGAGCATCAAGGATTGCAATATATTAATTACAGGTAAATACAAACAAGTATTGTCAGCCAGTATTAGTGGGAGATTTAGCTAGACAATTCCTTTGTAGTACTTTGCATAACCTAGTGTGACATTGTAATTCAATAGTTGCCAGCAAAACAGAACAATTTAGAAAGCAATTAATTTCCCAAAGTCAGTTTTTGCAAAGCTAACTTCAAAACGCGCATTGCTGCAACTTCAAAATAAATATACATCCAAAAGCACTTACTGCTCACTGCACTGAATAAAGGCCTCAGCTAACAGCACCTATTTGAATTGAACAAACTACAGACACACTGCTCATTTCCTTATTGAAACTTGTCAGCTGGAGTTGACTCAAATCTATTAAAATAAAACCACTGGAAGCCCTTTTTCCACCCTCCTGCTGCCTTAAGGCTTCTCACCCAGCTGCATGTGCAAAGCAGCACAAGTCAGCAGTGCTTGCTACACTGCAAAGAAAAAAAACAAACCCCAAAAGACAATCAAGAGCTGCAGTGTTGCAATTTTCCTGTGGAAACAGACTAAGGAAACTTCACCCTGATTTTACCTGAGAGCTCACAGACACACAGCGAATGCATCATCTGCCGACAATACACAGAGCAGAGCTGCACTGAGTAAAACATTTGTCTTCCATTACATCACTGGATCATACCTGAAACAACGCATGGTTAGAACTCCTCCTGAGCGTACACACACCCCCCGAAACTGGCCGTGCCAGAAAAGCTTAGCAAATCGGCAACAGTAGAAACAAGACGCTTGGACACATTTTCAGATGTCCAAGTATTTTTTTTTTTTCCTCCCTTCTATAAAGGCAGAAAGAGGAAATGCAAAAGGAAATGTAGCTGAAGCAACCTACCCGGCTCCCAGCTGGGGCACTACCGGGGCTGAGACAGCAGCTATTTTAAGACAAGGGAAGGCTGGCAACCTTCAGATGTCAACATTTAGCAGTGGACAGTGTTTCAAATATTTGCACAGCCATGTCTCTTTCTGAGGAATTGCAAACATCAGGGCTTTTTACACCAGAACTGCTGTACAGAAGGGAAAGTGCTATCAAGAAGGGACTGAACACATCCCTCACATCCAAATCACAACGCAGAGCTTTGGGGATCAGTACTGTAATTAGTGAACAAAATGGTACATTCGGGGCCCTAAAATAAACCACAGACAAGACTGGAGATAATGCTTTATTTGTACATTTCAGCAACAGGAGAAATAATTGAAGATGAAATTATCTGCTTTGTTGTAAAGTATAAAAACATTTAATTATAAATATTTAGCTAAAAAAGCGTGATTTATAAAATATAATCTGTGAAGGTATATATACACAGTTTAATTGTTTAGCAATTCTTTCACCTGACATTAAAGAGTAGAGGTTTTTCTATTTATTATTCCACACTCACAGTTTAGTGCTCACAGTTTAAGAAGCAAAACAGACAAGTGAAAAGACAGCTGGCGAGTTTCTTTCTGGAAAGAAAAAAAAAATGCACTAACTGGGGCAATAGCAGAGGCAGAATTTGAGCAAATCCATGTTTCAAGAGAGGTCTCTGAGGGAACACAGCTCCCCTGCCATGACCTACAGCGTATATATCCAGACAAGCAGTGGGCATTTTAACATTTGTGGGCAAGTTTCCTGTGTTTGCAGAAGAAAATGGCTAATAATATAGTGCAAGCCCTCCAAATTCAGTTCAGCTAAATGTGGTCACCTCGCAGCTCTTCCCTTCTTGAGCAGAGATTGCTCAGTATTCTGGGCTGGTGTTATCTGTCATGGCTCTAACAAAAATCAAACAATGTCACCTTCATGATTCAGGATATAAGCAAATTTCCAAATAGAAAACCCCAGTGTGCCATCTGATTGCATTGTCCAGCTGGCAATATCCCTTAAAAACAGATAGAGCTGCCTAAGGCTGGAAAATACAGTGAAGCCGTACTGTAGACTAAATGTGATGGAATGTGAAAGACAACACATGGTCAAACAACTCAGTTTTCTATTCCTCATTTAAGAGAGCCAGCTTCCTCCCTTCGAAGTCTTGGGAAATCTCGCCTCTTATTGAAAGGTTTGTTACTATGGCACTTCAGAGAAGAAAAACTGGAAGACTCTCCAACATGCTGGATGGCAGAAAACGCTACAGAAAATTATAATTAATTTGATCCATGTCCCTAGTAACTATCTTTCTCTCTTCACAGTGTTCTTACAGTGCCTGTGGCACAGGGCTTTCAGGAAGAAGAAAAGGGATAGTCAAAGATGCATGACAACACCAAACAGCAGTACAAACATACAGGAAGTCAAGCTGTACTTTGTACATCCTGATTTACACAAGACATCACTACTTGCCTGTAAGCAAGGAATGAATTAATAGAGGGTTAAGAGAAAAAGAATGTATAGAAAAGAAGGAAAGAATGAAGTAGGCGAACATGACACTTGTCAGTGCTCACCCATGATTTGCTGCCTGCTGTTTCTGCTTCAAGGTGATGTGCTCCTGACAGTTCAGAGCAAACAGCACATACACAGCTCTTACGATCCACATCGTTACGAATGCATAGTAAATGCAAGAGTTGCACCCTTAGAAACTCAGGAGGATCTTCAGGAGAGGAAGGCTAGCGAAGCTGTAACAAGTTTTAGGCAGGATCCAGGCGGTTCTCTGCAGGTAAAGCCCTGATCTGGGAAACGTACCAAGTCATGTGCAATCTTGGAGTGCATATTGGCTGGTTGGTTACTGGGTAAATGCAGACTTTAACTCCCTGAAAGCTGCTCGGCGGTGTTTCCTTTCCTCCTCTTCCCTCTTTCGCTCATCCTGCTCAGCTTTTATCTCTGCTTCAAATTTACTGGCTGAAGAGAGAGCTTGAACCTTTGCAAGAGAGAAAATGAGAGTGTCAAGCCCTGCATCAGAGGGAGAGTCAGAGCCTGAACTACTCCCAGATGAGCAACACGGAACTGCTTGCTGCACCTCCCAGTGCTTGCTGGGAAGCTCTGTCAGGATAGTTTAAGTATTAATTACACTGCAGTGCTTGGTTATTTACACCCAATACCTGTTAGCTGGCTTAACTTTAACATCAACAAAAGAAAGGTCATTTATTAATAAGTCACTAACAAGTGACCAAAACAATGCCATCAGTACTGGGTCACATACATTCTTTCTGTAAGCAGGCAGCATAGTGTAAGTTGTGAGTATACAGTGAGAGAAACTACTGCAGAAAACAGTTCTGAATCACAGCCAAATCTGAGAACATCATACTATACCACAGATAATCTGCAGATCAAAGAGACATTGTTTATTTGCTGGCTATTTTTCCAGCTTTCATCTCAGTACATCTGCTGTGCAATAGCCGTGTTATGCTCTTGGGAAAAAACTTCTTATATAAACAAGCAGGATTATTTTCTCTCCAAGAGAGCTTTCAAAAAGGGTGCTTTGTCAGCTCCGAATGGTGAAAAGCTCTTTCTGCCAACCCCAGGACCCTGCAGAACAATTCTGATTCCAAAGGTTACAGAGAGCTGCTCAAGAAAGAGATGTCTGAAATCCTATACTCCAAAACACTCCGTTCACCACTGAACTCTGAGTGTTCTGGTTCAGGGAGGGTTTGCAAAATGGGAAACTCTGTCCCTATTGCATTAGTTTCCAGGACATTTTTGTCTTTAAAAGCGGTCAGCCAGCTAGTCCCATAGGACTCCCAGCCACAGGGACACAGATCAGCCAGTCAGCTCTAGCAGGGTAAGACCCAGAGCAGAGATGGTAAATTAAGCTGTTCTAGTATAGACTGATCTGTAGACGAAGGCTGTAGCTGGAGTCCAACAAAGTTTGAAGGGAAAAGCTATGGCTGAGGGGCATGAAATATGCATCCTTTTAGCTAGGGAGAAATCTGGCAGTATCTTCCATTGAAAAACAAGCAGGGTCAGCGTCCCTGTCGCGATTAAGACCTGTGTGCAGAGCTTTTCATGTGTCTCTATGCCACACCATACCTTAGCTTCAAAGAAGTTCTTGGCTCCTTTGACTCCCTCAATGGACACATCTATCTCCGAAAGCTTCGCAAGAGTCAACAGGCCACTGTCCTCCTCAAGTTCCCCAGCTGCAGCTTTATGGAAAATCAGCAGAAACTAGCAAGACAAGAGGGGAAACATTCAAGTTCTTCACTGAGGCTCAAACAACTTAAAATACAAACAGTACAGACATTCACCTGGAGAGGGCTGGAACTTACATTTCTGAGCAAAAGAAACCAGGTCTATATAAATGAAGTGATACCATGGAACTTGTGCTCTAGTGCCCTGGCTCCAGTATACAGCTCTGTTAGACTAAAAGAGGTGGGAATCTCATAGGAAAGGGGGTTTCCTGCGGAGCAGACCCCTGGTGAAGCACAGCTCCTACTGAGCCTGGGCTGCTCCACGGCCAGCGGAAGGAGGCCACCTCTCCACCTGCCTAGTACAACTCTATGGTGGGCTCAGATATACCTCTTTATGTCCCCACACCCTAATAGTGTATTCACAAGCTCCCCACCAGCTTTCCCAGTGTTCTGGGGACTCAGATCACATCCCATGACAATGAAAGCAGGGCAAAGAAGCCCTAGCTCACACCTGAACCAAGGCACCAGTGCACTCCAGTTAGAGAAAGCAGCAGCCCAGGTGCATACATGCCTTTGTGATAGAGTGGCTGAACAAGCGTCCACAGAGCTACTTGTTTTGAAACCTTTGTCCTGCGCTCGACCATAGACATTTAACAAATCCAGACTCACTACAGAAAAGTGCATATTGGCAAATGAATTGCAAAGAGAAATAAACAAAAAGAGAGATGTATTACACTCCAGGAAAACACACCTTTTTTTTTTTTTTTACAGAAGAGACAAAACCTGCCTGCTTAAAAATGAAGACCTCTGCATCACCTTCCACCTGCTAACCAAACTCCAGCTTAAGATGTGGATGCTCTATGTGTGATTTGAGAGGTCCCATAACTCCCTGCTGTTCTTGGCCACCTCAGAAGCTGTCTCAGTGCTTGGAACAGCACAGAAAGAACAGAGACAGGGACAAGTCACCTGGACACAAAAGGAGCAAAAGCAACAAAGCTGTGCCACTGCATTACTTCAGTCCGGGGCAGAGGGCTGTGCATACCAAGTAGGGTGGGCCTGAAATCCGTTTGCACAGGAACATCAAGTATCTCTGGCACTGTGCTCTTCAGGCTGCCAGGCTTGAGACTTTGCTTCTTCCTCCGAAGAGCCCAAGCTGTCCCGGAGGAGGGCAGCAGAGTCCCAGCATCCATGCTGAGCCAGCCCCTAAAGCGCTTGACTGCTTCAAGTTTCTCGCAGAAGCTGGTGGAAATGCAAGAGTTTGGGAAGGCCTCCCATGGGGAAGGGTGTGGAGATGACAGCAGCGCTGGCTGCCCTCTCGCAGAGGCAGCGTCACCAGGCATTGCTTCATGCAACAGCCTTGTAACCCGTGTGTGCTCAGCACAGAGCAACCAGAAAGCAGGCCGTGCTTGGGGAGGGAACTTTACCCCCTCCAAACACATGTAAGAAATTAAATGATGCTCTACTGAATGGCAGAACATCCTGCTCAGAAAGAAACCAGATCGTCCCCAAGACATACTCTCCCTCTGCCCAGATCCACTGGGCTCAGGCTAGTTCCTCTCCTCCTCCACCTCCAGGCACAGAGGGCTGGCAGCCAGGCTGGCATTAGTCATGGTTCCTCCTCACAGTTTCTGCTCCACCCTGCAAGTCCCACTTCCTGGCATTGGAAAAGGGCAGCGGAGGTAGCACAATCCTGAGGTCTGGTACAGCTGTTGCCTAGGGAGGGACTGGAAACACCCAGTCAGAGTACAAGTGTGCATGAATCATGCTGAAACTAGGGGATGGGGCAGCAATCCTCCAGTGGAATACAGACTGCTGTGGCCACAAAGGGTGGTCTGAGCTAAAAGAAATCAGGGACTGAGTCACCAGCTGGGGCAGACACTGCATAATGTCAGCCCCAAGTACCCAGCTAGGTAGACTATTGGGCATCATGCTGGTTTCCACAGGAGCTCAGGAGCAAACCTTCCTCACGTCAGCACACAGCTTGCAGCTGGCCTCATCAGTTATTTGCCCTCAAGGCATCGGTCCTTACTAACTAGAGAACAGCAGCAATCTGCATTCAGATGCCATTCTTAGCCTGTCTCACACCCTTGCTGGGCCCAGGACACATCACATGCAGCTACACCTCAAGAAACTATCAACAGAGAAGCAAAAGTGAATAATGGTAGTACCTTTAAACACAGTGCTTTCAAGGAGGCCAACATGACACATATTTTCCACTCCACTAACCTTAAAAGAGATAAGAGGTGTATCTGCTCTCACATCCTTCATGATCCAAGATCTGTCCCACAGTGCTAGGTCTCAGAGCAGTGCTGCAGTTATGCAGCCCCACCAGGCACCATGCTGGCCTCTGGGAGGTGAGGGAAGGTATGGGATTGACCAGCAGCAGCCTTGCAACAGCTTGCCAAAAAAGCAGTACAACCCAAGGCTGTGGTTTGCACCAACCCTGCTAGCAAACACATGATGTGGGTCAGCATTTAAGCTGGTGTGGGTGCAGGGGACAGTGGGTGGATTTTTGCAGGTTCTAGACAACAGCTATAATTACACATTACTATTACAGCAATTAACTCTGGTTTCCTGTGGTAATGACAGAAGCAGACAGTCAAAGGTGGTTTTCCCCCCCACACACTGTACCTAATCTTTTTAAGCCTAAATTTCTTTGCTCGAGTCACAGAGAGTCTAGTGCAGTTAATTGTTAATGTATTGATGGACACTTCAAAGGTCAACGGTAGCAGGCAGCTTTCCTAACAGAGCCACCGGTTCAGCAGCAGCAAGTCAGAGCCATTACAAGCCTGCTATCCTGGCAACAGCCTACCTGGGATGGGAAGACAAGACACTACTCAAAGCAGCAGCAAATGGTGACATATTGCAAGTGAAAGAGGTCCTCACCAATTGTCCGGCCATGCCACGAGGAGCATATCTTCAGGCAGGTACATCAGGACTCTGGAGAGGCAGGCAGAAGCCCTCCAGTGCTCAAGCTACACCCTGCTGAGTTTGGACACTCATTTAAACCGGCATTTCTCCTTGTGTTGTCACAGTGCCCCAAGTCAGCTTCATCACCCTCTATATACTTCTTTGTCACCACCAATGGGAAGCAGAATGGGACATGGCTACAGCCTGGTTCAGGTCTCCTCACCCACCAGGAAACCTGCCTCCCTGCCAGTCCTCTGCCCAAACACAGCAGCGTCTGCAACAAGGCAAGAAGCATCCTGCTCCTCTCTACCACAGGAAGCTTTGGGTACATGCCAAAGCTGCCGTGTAATTTGTCCCCGGACCTCTGCCAATGATGCTCCCTCATTCCAACCCGTGTGCCACTCAAGCTTGCCTTTGCTTGACCATTGTTTTGCATCTGGCAAGAAGTTACAACAGCACCAGCTGCTGCATGCCACGCGCCAAGGGCTGGCAGCACAGGCAGCCCATGCCAGCTGACGGGCGGCTGTGCACGGGGCTGTGCTCCAAACAGGTGGCAACAGAAGAGGAGCTGCTCTGCCACTTGTGCCATGCCACTGATGTCAGGACACCACAGCATCTTCCAGAGCCTTGAGGATAAATGCACAGAGAGCTCCTGCAGCAAGCCCAGAGGCTGTCCCCAGCTCTTCACCCAGGGTGAAAGGTGGCCCAGGAGGCATGCAGAGAGACAGAGGGCTCCTCCAGCCCACACAGCAATTTGGCAATCCCAGTCTGTCCTGGGGCCAAGGCCATGGTGCTCTTCCTGCTCTGCTGGATTCTTTGCTACCCCCAGTTCACCTCTGACCGGCACGTCTCCTTCCCTGCCCAAAGGAGCTGCCAGCTTAGGGCTTTGCTGGTGTGAACAGACAGACTCTCGCTTCCCAGATTTGCAAGTCTTTCCCCCTCTCTAAGAACTAGGCCCTATAACCCAACAGTCTTTGGTGTCAGTCTTCTGCTGCTGCCCTCTTGCAGTAAAAGAAATGCAACAAAACCCTTAGGAGATGGTGTGAGGTATGACATGCCAGCACAGAGAGATAGTGCAGCAGCTCTATGAGCTGCCAGTCACTCCTCACACCCCAAACGGCCCAACTGGTCAGGGTCCCTGGCTGTTCATCCTCTCTCCCAGGCACTGTCAAAGGTCTTGGCACTGCCAAAATGAAGAACTCGACGTCCTGAGCTGTGGAGAGCTCTGCACCTTGTCTCCATAACCAAACACCCACCCTGGAGGAGGCATGGTGAGAGCACAGCCCCTGCAGAAACAAGGGAGCCCAGCTGCTGGGGGCCCATCACAGCCATCCCCTGGGCCAGGAGAAAGCAGGACAGCAGCATAGCCCTCACAACCAGTGCAGGACACAAGCAGCACTCGCCCTCCTGTTGCCTAAGGGGCTGTCAATTCAGAAAGCCACCGTGCGACACATACTTCTGACTGACACAGGAATCAAAACCTGGAACAAGATGATGCAACAGGAGGTTTTCTTACCTGGGCTCCCCCTTCCTGCTGAGATGAGTTGGGTACCCTTGAGGTCACTGCTCAAATTCCCTCTTCCTCTATCCAGCAGCCATTCCTGGCCTGCCCATGCTGCTCAAAGTGGTCTCAGCACAGCAGCGACAGACAGACCTGTTCACTGGGTGTCCCTGCTGAGCCAGCATGCAGTACCAAACTGCTGCATCGCCACATTTATTCCTTGCTGCAGGGAAGTGACCACCCCTCATGAAGCTTGCCATGGCTGGTCACTGTGTGACACAGAGAGGGCCCCAATACAAACTGGAAGAGGAAGCCTCCTGTGCCCCATGAGACCAGCTGCTCCAAGCAGAGCCCTTGCCCTGCACCTGAAATGAGGCCTGAGCCACTGCACCGCAGGAGCACAACAACGAAACCTTGTGACTGAAGGGACATGCCACCTCCAGCTATGGCAGGGAGCTCTGTCAGCACTTCCAGGCAGCTACAACAGAGCTCAAATGTGCTCCCAAAGCAAGCAGGGAGATTGAAGAACTTTGGCATCAGGTAACATTTACTGGCATGTGAAGATGGGTGTTGACAGCGCTCCGCACCTTGACCTCCCCATGGCATCGGGAAGCTCACCCACTTCTCCACTGCACCCACAGCTGGAGAAACACAGAGGGGACAGGACTACATACAGAGCACAGGGCCTTGCTGCCTCCTCCCTCCGCCCCACAGCCACATCCCCCTCTGCTCCTGCAACCACCCTCACCTCACGGAAGCTGAGCTTCCCATCGAAGTCTTCATCCACCTCCTTGATCATGTTCTTCAGCCCCAGGTGTGTCTGCGGGGCTCCCAGCTTTTCCATCATCAGCTTCAGCTCCATCAGGTCAATGTACCCATCCCGTCCTGAATCATACCTGTGGGGTGCAAAGGGCAGGGGGTCAGTCTCCATCATCCCCCATATCCATCTTCTCAGAAGAGGAACCGTGCAAATGGATAAAGTCACAGGGTAGTTCAAAGCTCGGGGGAGAGGGGAAGCTGCACGACATGGCCAGTGCTGAGATATATTAAGCTCAAGGAAGTAGCTGGAAGCTTTCAGAGCTGTCTCAGAGAGAGAAGTACTCAGGAGAGCTCAGACCAAACCACCCACACAGAAGGAGCACAGAGGAACTACTCAGCTTATCTCAGTGGGACTTCCATCTCATCCACTTGTGTCTCCAGCACAAAGGCTGCTCACCTACAGCTTACACCGTACTTCACCAGTGCAGTGAGGCAAAGGCATGCTGGAGCCAGCTGGTGCCAGGTCTCCTGCTCATTTTGCAGAGAAACAGGGAGCAGAGACCAATCAGAACCTCCCAGCAGAAAGCAGCTAGCTATCTTTGCAAGAAAAACACACACCCTCTGGCCGTTAAGATCTGTCCTCTCCAAAATGGTTTTGTACTACACAAGCACCACGCTTCAGGGCAGCTGTTTATCCAGTGTCCCCAGGCAAAGCAGAAAGGCAGTCCTGGCAGAGCACAGCAATCCTAGCTGGTGCCATGGCTGCACCACAGGGCCAGGCTGGCAGAGGAAACCAGTGCCCACCTCTAGGAGCAAGGCTGGAGTGGGACCACACCCCCAATGGAGCACAAAGGACTGCAAGGACTCTCTGCAGGAGGAGAGTGCACCTGTGCAAGGGGCACAGTGCTTTAGGGATGGGGAGGCAGCAACCTGCCATGCTCAGCCTGGGACCATGCACCAATTCATCCTGACATCTGCTGCAGGCATGAGTAAAGCATCTGGCCCACCCACACCCAGCGCTTCACACACACCAGGGCCATCACTGGGTTTCAAAGTCCAAAGGTCGGAGGGATGGGTGCTCTGCTATCAGACAGCCCATCAACAGCCCTCCTTCATCCTGGTCCTGCCATCGGGGTCCAATACAGAGCTGGGGGCTCACGTGGGAGAACGGGGCAGGGTCTGCCAAGCTGGGCTCAGCCCTGATGCAGAGCCTGTCGCTGCCCCCTTGCCACCTCAACCCCAGAGTTAAATCCTTTCAACCATTCAGAACAGAAACTCTAGGCACAGTGCTGAAGCTTTCCCATTGGCAGGAGCCTGTCAAATCCTCCCACCCATCATCTTCCATTGACTGTTAGTTCTCTTCCAAAGAAAGGAAGGCTGTAGCTATCCCAGACCAAGACCTGCACAGTTGTGGTTACCCTGGAAGAAAGCCCTTTCCAGCTCAGAAACCTCACAGCCGCAGAGGAAGCTGTGGCAGGGGAAGGCACGAACAAAACTGCTGGCCTGGAGCTGCTCGCAGGTGTGGGTAGCACAAGGCAGGGCTGCAGTCAAGAGCTCTGCCCCTGCCTTCACATGGGCACAGGGTACTTTTTCCCCAAACTGGGGTGACCTCCACGGCTTTCCAGAGTCCCACCACCTCCACAGCCATCTTTTATACTCTCTATGCCTCTGTTTCCAAGTGTCCCAGGCTCAAAAGACCACAAATGACAGGGGCATCACCACCAGGCTGGCATGCAGCCCCAGCTACCAGTCTGCCTGCACACTCTGCACCCAGCAAACCTGGGAGCCCACCAGGCCAAACAGCTTTCTGGAAAACTAGGAAAGAAACTTCCATCAGTCCAGAAACCAGGTCACAAACCTGAGATGTCATGCAGAGGAAAGGCAGTGGGTTCATCACAGCAAGGAAGGCGTCAGTTAATTAAGGCACACATTCACAGCATTACCCAGCCCAACTCAAGACACACACTTTCAAGACCTCACAGAAGCATAAGAAGTGCAATATTTAATTGTCAGTTTGCTTTTCCTTTAAGTTTGAGAGAAAGGGTGTGGAGCCATTCCTCTGGAGTTCAGTGGTTGGAGAGGCAGTGCCTTTGATCAGGTAAAGCAGCAAAGCATATAGTGGCATGCAGGCACTCGGAGTTAGGGGGTTTTATTGCCCCCAGCAAGCTCACGCTGCGCTTTGGCTGGGTACCGAAGCAGGATGACACCGAGGTCCCCACCAAGGGCTGCCCATCTGGGGTCAGGCCACTGCCCAGCCCCACTCAGAAGCGCTGGGTAACAGAGATGAAGGCAGGAGGAGGGCATAAACCCAGCCCGCGGCTGCTGTACTGATCTCACCCTTCTGCTACAGACACTACCCACAGGCAAACACGGGCCCTCAGTGCCTGCCCTGGCACTGAGCCCGGGGCAAATGCACTGCCCCGAAAGGGTTAAGCGTGGGGTACAGCTTCAGGGCTCGTCATCCCTGCAGTGAGGCAGCACAAAGCCAGGATTGTGAGAAATGGGGTCTTGCCAGCTCCGTGGCAGAGCTGCATGCTGTACCAGCCGCACAATGGGTGTCGAGCACACCAAGCTGGGGTAGAGCTGGCCCGGAGGTGCACCCTGAAATCAGGTTACCAGTCCCTTGCAGTTAGGGACAGCCAGACAGAGGGGACACTGAAGCCCCTGCAGAGCAACAGCGGCACCCTGCAAACTGCTGCATTCCCTCCCCTCCCTGCCCCCCTTGCCTCCTAAAACAGCCCAAGTATTTTAGGACCTGGGTACAGCCACTGGGCTGCCACCGAGCAGTGCAGGCAGACTATTTAGGGAGAGGCATATTTATAGGGCATGAGAGACAGCACAATTCACTTCCCGTCGCCCCCCCCAGACACAGGCACTCAGTGGGCATGACGTGGACTGCGCTTTGTTGGCCAGCTGATGCTCCTGGCACACCTCAGCCCTACCAAAAACCCCACTGTCTGCTTTTTGGGAGCTCACTTTCAGGGCCCGGGGTTCCAGCCAGCCCCCAGTAGTGCTCACACCCATTTCACTGCCTGCAAAGCAGCCCTGTACTGGTGATGGACATCGGCCAACCCTCATAGGCAGAGCTGGAGGAGGCACCAAGGCAAGTTTGTCCCCTAAACACATTCCAGCATCCCAGGGAGCAGTCCTGTGCTCCAGGAGTAGCACAGCACGAGTACACAGCACTTGGGTGCCTTGTCAGCCCCCCTAGCCCCACTGCCCTGCTGTGACACTGGAGCTTTGCTTCCTTCAGGCTCAAAGCTCCCTGGGCTGTGAGCCAAGCCTCACCCCAGCGATGCACAGGCATTACGGACAGAGGGGTTCTCGTGCCAATGGGCGAAGACATCTCACGTCACAGGCAGACAGGCAACTCCAGCAGCAAGTCAGTGCCATGGCAGGTCCCCACCTGCGACGGCCGGGATGCCGCAGGCAGCTACAAGCACCGCAGCCGTTGCGATAAGGCTTCGCAGCGCCGCCGCAGCAGCGTTCCTGGCAGCAGATAAGACACAGGCAGTGGCTGCCAAAATCTGCTGCAACAAGGATGCGCCCAGATTCCCACGCTGGCTTGCTTCCACCCAGGCTGCAGAGCATGCCTGGCTGCCGAAGCACTGGGGGAGGAAAGTGGGAGCAGAAACCAGGGGGGGATGGAGGGAATACTTGCAAACAGACTTGCTTAAGAGCAAGAAGTGTGTGACGCACAATTACTGCCCAAGTACAATCATTGCACTGGTGTTATGCAGCGTAGCTAGTGGGTTACACCAGAGAAGAGGGATCAGGAAGGGAAGACAAAGGAGATGCCAAAGACTGCATCACCCATACTGACTCTGCAGTCACCTCCCAGCTGCATGAAAAACCCCAAGGAAATAAAAAGGGACAGCTGAATGAGAAATCCCAAATCCTGAAGGATCAAAGAGTAGTTTCTAAACATTCACGCTTCTTCAGAAAAGCTGGAAAGAAAACCTGCCCTCCCTGTATGCATTTGCTGTACCTGAGCTTGCTCCATACACTGTGGGCACCTGTGCTTTGATCTGCAGTTCCTGCATGCTACAACTGCCTAATATAAGCTTTGAAATAAAGCAGTCAGAGTAATGGTGCTGAAGTAGTAATAATCTCCTCTTAAATATTTCAAAATCCTTTCTTAGTACTTTATTCCCTCTGAGCATTGCATTGCACCTTACACAGAGGGAGAGGTGCTGATCTCTTCTCCCTGGTATCCAGTGATAGGACCCATGGAAATGGTTCAAAGCTGCCCCAGGGGAGGATCAGACTGGACATTAGGAAGTATTTCTTTACTGAGAGGGTGGTCAGACACTGGAACAGGCTTCCTGGAGAGGTGGTGGATGCCCCATGCCTGTTAGCATTTAAGAGGCATTTGAACAATGCCCTTAACATGCTTTGAGTTTTGGGTCAGCCCTGAAGTGGTGAGGCAGTTGGACTAGATGATGGTTGTAGGCCACTTCCAAATGAAATATTCTGTTCTATTGCAGAGAGCTTTGGAAACAATTCCTCCATACCAGGCCAGGGACAGGAACAGGCTCCTCAGCCATGTGCAGCTCCATCCTCCCCAACCTGGGTAGCGGGAGCTCTCCTGCTCTTGGAGGGACATGAAGGTGAGATGAAAGTCTCCTCCAGGAAGATCTCCTCTGCAATGCTGGGCAAGACCCCAAGGCACTGAAACCAGCAGGGCCAAGGCTGGGTGGCCAAGTCCCCATGGGTATGACTCCCCTGACTGCTGGGACTCTAGAGACAGCCAGTCATACTGGGAGCACAGCAGTCCTGGAGCAAGCAGGTCTGCTGCAGCACATCAGACATGTCCCTTCGTACAGGGGCACCTGGCAAGGAGCTCCCAAGGGGCTCCAGGAGGGCAAGGGGACATCACAGCCTCTCCCACTGGCCAGGCACAAAGCACTTGTGAAACATGTGGGCAGCGTATGAAATTCCCTAAATACAAACGCAATAGCAAGGCTGGAATTTCTCCACTCCCTCATGCCCTGCAGATGAAGCCAGTGGCTGTTTTCGTCCCCCCTACATCCCTTAGAAAGGTCACTCCTGCCAGGCACAGCCTCACAGCCTGGCTGTTACACCGTCCTCTGCCATTTCCCTGGACAAGATGGCGCCAAGGGGAGCTGTGAGACTCCAGAGCTCCTGAGGGTTCACTTGCAAGACTTGGGGAAGGGAGGTTATCATGGTTACCACAGTCCTCACATATTGTCAGAATAGGCAGCTAATTAGGTCACATTATAATTAGCCTGAGCTGCAGACTTCCTGGTCCCTCTGCCAAAAAAAAAACCCTGCCCCAAGAGCTGCCTGCACCCAGCAGCCCCCACGTGCTCCTGCACAGCCCCAGCACCTACAGCAGATACTCACACCCATCTCTGGGGGAATGGGGCTGAAATGGGGGGATGCTGCCAAGAGGAGGCTTGGACAAGATGAGGAAAAGAGAGCCCACCCAACCATGGCGCAGGAGCAAGAAGCATCATTTCTGCTTTGGAAAGATGCTCCCGGTGCAGCCAGCAGCACACAGCACCTGGATGGAGCACTGGATTTCAGGTAGTCCCATGTTCAGACAAGCCTTTTGCTTCCACCCTGGCACAGGGCAGTCACAGCCACCAGCTGCGCCATGGGATGCCCTAACAGATGCCAAGAGCAGCCACTATCACCAGCAGCTCCCTCTTCCTGGCTGGAGCACCTTGACCCAGCCCACACCTTGCCTGGGTTCCACAGGCTCAAGTTGAGTCTGAATTACAGGTTTACAAGTCCCACTAAACTGATAAAAAACTTTTGGATGCAAAGTCTCACAGTGGAAACCTGGCATCCCATGGCAATGAGAAGATACATCCCTGTCTGTCAAAGGCTTATTTTTCACCATTAGTAAGAAAGACCCTGGGCCGTGGTGGCCAGGACCAATAAGCCACACAGAGAATAAAAGCCTTAATCACATTAACTCAAGCTCTGACAGGAATTAAGGGCAACATTTCCTCTCCTCATGGAGCACGTGGTGTCAGCCACTACTTGAAGCGAGTCGCACGCAGCAGATGGAGCAATGACCAGATCCTCTACCACTGCAAATGCCAGGTGCCTGTAACAGAGTGAAAACCAGGATGGGGTTTTCTGTCCGCCTGCCCGGGAAGCACAGGGGAGCACGCAGCTCAGGTTCTTCCCCTTCTGGCATGACCGGCCAG
Source organism: Ibycter americanus (assembly GCA_035590275.1). NCBI lineage: Eukaryota > Metazoa > Chordata > Aves > Falconiformes > Falconidae > Ibycter > Ibycter americanus. Next base: position 2,872,691 of record JAVJGI010000003.1, on the reverse strand, counting down.
CGCTCAGCTGTGATAGTCCTCACAGGGCAAGCAATGTTTTCCAGCTACATTGACCAGCTGATTAGCATTCAACTGCAAAGCCTAGGTTTCCCCACTTACAAGGCCAGTGTTTAATGAGCTCATTGTTGAAAAATTCGGCTGCAATTCAGCTCTTCCACTTTTTATTTCCCAAACCACTGCTGTTCCTTACCTTATCACTATTGAGGCAGTACCACTGCCTGCTCCAGGCTCTCGCCCGTGGCTTTTGGGTACTGGGCACTGCAGCTGCCTGCATTATTTGTCCTCCTGCCCTCACAGTGCCACATCTCAGCCCTCTGCAGAGTGAGATCCCCTTCAACCATTGTCAAGACGGGAGCAGGATCGAGCAGAGCAGCAGTTTCAACTGGACCACCTCCCTTCCCGCGCCCAGCTGCCGACATGATGCTGCCTGTGCAACAAAGAGCTCTCCGGACCCGAGCTCACAAAAGCCCATTGCCTGGTATCCCGCAGCAACAGCCCTGGCAGGGGCCAGCAACACACCACAACGTCAGGAGCTAGGAGTGTTCTCTCAGGGTCTTGGTCTCCTTGCAACGACCCCAGCCTCCAGGGTGCCCAAGGCAGCTTTCAGGTAGGAGAACAAGGACCTAACAAGTTACAAAGCCTGCTGCAGTCACCTCCGTAAGCTAAAGTAGGTCTTTGCACCCTGCTGTGACAGCCCACGTAGCTCCTCTGTGGTCCTGCACCCTCATGCCTGGCAGCAGCTCATCCCCAGTCTGGCAGCCCTGCCTGTGGCTGGCTGGCAGGTGCGGCTGCCTGCCTGCCCCCTCTCCTTGGGGCCAGGAGAACAGGGGTCCCCAGGGGCGCGGGGGCTTGTGGTGCTGGGGGGAAACCTGAACACAAAGAATCAAAGCTACTCAGGCACAGCCCAACTGCAGGAGGCCGGACAGGGTTTGCAGAGGAGAGGTAAGGGCAGGATCATGGCCCCGGGAAGGACCAACCCTTTCTGCTTACAGTAGCAGCTCCCCGTGTTGCCACCAGCAGCTTGACTTCAATATAAACCCTCCTGCCGGGAGAGGATCCCCGGCCCAGCTCTCCAGAAAGGGGAAGCAAGAGCAAGCTGTGCTCAAGCTTTGTTTGAGTGCACAGGAGGGAGCACCAAGCCTGGCAACCGGGACCGTGGAAGGAGCTACAGCACTGCTGGGCAGAGCTGCCGGGGATCTTGGGGGTCTCAGTGTGGAAGGCAGGTGTCCAGCGTCGCTGCAAAGCCCCGGGACACAGACCCACCAGGTGCCCCTGGGCATGGGGCAGCAGCGCCTGTGCCCTCCCAGCCCCCCGTCCCACCCAGCGCACCCCCGAAAGCCACAGCTCCCGGGTGCCACCGTCCCAAACCCGGGAGGCAGCCCCAGAGCGTCCGCTAAGCGCAGGGCTGAGCTCCGGCCGCGGGTCCCAGGCGAACCCCGCACCCCCCACAGCACAGAGACAATCTGGGGATCAGATGGCGCGGGGACCCCGCCGCAGCCTCCTCCAGCCCGACCGCAAAACCGCGGAGAAATGCGAACATCTCGCCAAGCGCAGGCAGCCCCTCGCCAGATATCCCCCTGGGGAAAGGCGCAGGGAGGGTCTGCGGGGGAACGGCAGGCAGAGCCCCGGGCCCGGGCAGGCGGCCCCCCCCGGCGCCCCTCGCCCTACTCACAGCCGGAACATGCGCTCCATGTCCTTGATCTGCCGGCGGCTGAACTCCTTGAACTCGGTGTAGGGGTTGAAGACGGCGGCCCGCCGGGGCTGCGCCGCCCCCTCGTTGATGTCCTGCCGCCGGCAGAGCTTGGCGCTCAGCTCCGCGCCCGCGCTGGCCGTCAGGCAGCTCCGCTCCGCCTCGTCCC
>JAVJGI010000003.1:2766071-2854217 GCA_035590275.1 Ibycter americanus | reverse complement strand
AGCTGTTGGACAGCAAAACCCAAAGAAACAAACAAAAAAAAACCACCAAAAAAAATGGCGAGGGTTGTGGTGGCAGGAGGAGGGCTTGTGCCATGGGTGCTGGCGGCGGGGTGACTGGGAGGCGGTGGGCAGCCCCGCGGGGCGGCGGGAGCAGCGCTGGCACCCGGGGGGCAACCTGCGGGGATGTGGCTGCCCACATCAGCGTCGAAAAACTTAAGTTTCTGGCGAGATAGTGCGAGTTTAATTAAACTAAATTGAGCGGCTTTATAAGTATTGATTATTTCGGTTGTGTTCCGCACGATTTTGTGGTACTTGTAGCTCTGTAGAGTCAGGCTAGTAACAGGGTTTATTAAGTCATTGAGGAGTGGAAAGCCTTCTCCAGATCGCACCACTAACGCAACTCTTCTTAAATTGTGTAGCGTGTCTGGTGTGATGGATGACGTTAACGCCTGCGTTCAGACATCTTAAGACTCGCTTAACTTTTCCACGTTATTACGCTGGAGATAGGGGTGGTATGGGAGAAGGAGTAGTCTGGATTTTCTGGATCCAAAGCAGTTTTGCTTTGTCTAGTGAGGGGTTTTTTTGTTCATCTGTAGATAGCAAGGTCATTCGATGAGTTTCTCTACGATATAATCCATGAAGAAATCACTGGGCCACAAGGCAGTATGTCAAAACCATGGGAAGAAGTTCTTACTTTTATGCAACTAGAGGCCAGTTTGTTTGTTTGTTTCTTTGTGACTCAACTGAGATGAGTTTTTGGTGGCCAGCCTGAGAAAGTCCACGTAGTGGGTGCAGAGGTGTTTGAAACGGCTAGCCAAGCCATGATGCAGCAGGATTTCCTGCTGAGCGGGAGCGGAGGGGCTGTCTCCTCCGGGGTTATGATTAATCTGAGAGGATGTAGTTTTTACTGGCTGCTCAACGCAGAGCGTTCAGTTGAAATTCTTACTTGCTACTGCTGACGGACACGCTTGTGGATTTATAGCGGTTAGAGTGGGTAGTGGAAAATGGTACTTGTCTGAAGCTGAACGAACAGTTAGTGCCGGTTCTGGAGATTCCAAGCAGCTCTTCCGCAGCCCCTGTATGTAAGGACTGGAGCACGTGGCGGTTGGCAGCTCACTGTCTCTCCTGGTTCCTAACATTTTACAAACGTGCTGAAGTTGATGAGTTCACTGTGAGAGGCAGCATTTATGGCCAAACATTCACAAACAATATGCCATGGACAGAAGATGGGAGGGCAGCTGAAACCCTGGCATTAGAGCTCTGTGAGTGGGGTCTCCAAGCTTTTCAGCTACAGTCCCTGTCCATAGCCTGCCCTTCATGTCGTGCAGAGTTTTGTGTGACATCTGCTGAAAGTGCCGTGCATCTTTTGGTGGTTGAGAAATTTTATGAACATCAAGTATTCAGGTGCATTGACAAAATTAGTTGTTCAGGATGTTCAGAAACTCAACAAGTGAACGTTTTTTATTTGAAAGAACCCTTTCCTAAAGAAGAACATGTACCTCAGGTTTGCAGTGATGACTTTGGATTCTCTCTGTTCTTTCCCTTTGTTGCAAAGACTTGCCCTGATGTGGCCAAATACTGGTATTTTAAATATCATTTAACTAGGCAAGTGAGCCCATAGAAGTGTAAGAATGGCAGTGGGAGAGAGATGCTCAATTGCGATGGCTTTCTAAGAAAAGTCCTTTTACTGGGATAAGAATGTATCTTTACTGTAACATTTGTAAATTGTTTTCTGGTCAGGTGCACAAAAGACTTGAACACCCTGCTGGAAGTTTGAAAGCACTAGTTCTGTAGTTAACACAAGACATACTGAAAGCAGCAAACTTGTCGTCTTGTCCGCTTAAGTTGTGCAGGAATGTGAGACGCTAAGTTTGGATGCAGCGCTATTGAATGGGTGGTCAGCCTCTTGGAGATCTGGCTCTCCCCATTCTGCACCTTGAAGTGCCCAAGTCTTTGGGTGAGGCTCTGACTTCTGATGCTTGGAGTCAAAACCAGAAGCTGATGCTGAAGTCCAGTGCAAAGATAAGGAAGCACCTTATCTAAGTCTAATGTACTGGCCTCAGGACTTAAAATGCCAACCAAAATCTGTTAGATACTTCATGGTGTTTTTTAAGTTTTGGGGGTTTACTTGCAGTCACTCAAATCTGATCACGTGGAGCTCTGAAACTCTCCCATTGCAGATTGCCATCTCCTCTCGCTTGCAGTGCCACAAGTGTGTTTGCTCATTTGGCTAAAAATAGAAAGGAGTAGAGTTAGTTTTCTTTCTTGGAAAAGAAAGAGAAATCCTACAAAGTTTGCGTTCACCAGCAGATAATTGCTTTGTTGTTTCTGTCCAGGACATCTGGAGATATGCTTTATTCTTAGCAGCATTTTGCTTTTCCAAACTGCTTTAACTTTGTTGGGTTTGGGTGTTGAATATGTGATCAGAATACAAAAGACTTATTTCTTTGTTCTTCTAGAAAATAAGGCGGCGAGAGAATGTTATTGTGACCCTCCTTTGTAACTTTTCAGTCTGAAAATACGTTTCCAAAAACAAGTGGTGTTTTGGGAAGGTCCATGCTAATTTTTTTGTAAGGTAGATGCCACGTTCAGCTGGATGAAAGAGCTGAAGAGAAGGAGTTGCAGAGGGAATCTTCTCTTTAGTTCTGATCTTGTAGCTACTTGCTGATTTCTGACACGTCCTATTGAATGTCTGAATGTAGGTAATGGTTTCACCACTATGGCAATTTCTGGGTATCATTTGTGAGAGAATACCCAGTAACTCAGGTCCCTTCACTAATGTTAGAAGGAACTATGCTCCTGGGTTTGATAGTTTTGCAGTGTTTCCCTGTTTGCATCTCTGCAGGCACTTGAGTATTTTGGAAGATGGTTTTTAATAGTAACAGTATGCTTGAGAAAGCAGGGTGCCTTGGACAACAGATTCTTCAGGGTATCTTTACTGAACCCAAACGGTATCAGCATATCCTGGTTTGAACTGTAGGTTAGATATAAACTTGATAAATTTGGTAATTCTGCTTATGCAATCTCAAGACCACCTTATTTTGGAAGAAAATGCCCATTTATAATGCAGGTAATTCTGTATTTCGTACAAATGGGGCAAATACAAGGTTTTTCATCCTTTCAGGCATCTGACTTTGATACATGCTGCTCTCTATATACCTAAGGATGGAAGGTGCTGCTGGCTAGCCACAAGCTGCTGTGCGCTTGTTCCCTGATTATGATGCTAGTCCTGCCTGGGGTGGATTTGTAGTCTCAGTCTTAACACACGCAAATAGGCATCAGTTGCACAACATCATTTGGTGGGACAGACCTCTCGGCCACAGTTCCCAGCATTACTAGACACAAGAGCTTGATGTGGGAGTGTATTCTGAGTTCCAGTCACACAGTTCTTAATCATTTATTGCAGAATTAAGAGCAAGAGGTTAAATTCTTAAGCCTGTCCTCCCTCAACTGAAAAGCAAGTTGTTTCAGGTGGTTCCTGAAAGTAATGTTTTACTAGAAAGCAGCATGAGGCAACATCCAGCCAGCTGTGTTCCTCGCTGTGCATGCAGGGTTTCAGCAGAATATGTGCTATTTATTCTACAAATAAATCTAAGGAGTCTATATTCTGTAACTCTCCGTATAGCAGATGTGTACCGTATTAGCAGGTTAGCTGAGTGAAAACGATGCTGGCAGATTGTTCAGCTCATACCAAAATAATATTTCTTTGTAGAGTTACATAGGACTAGACCTGTGTGTCAGAAATGTTTCTAAATGTCAAATGTTTTTCTACAGTAAAATAATAAAAATCAAAACAATTAATCTTGGATGCATTTTTTTTTTTTATATACTACTGGTGGTGTTTTTTGCAACCAAAACCAAATGACAAGCTGAGAATCTGTTTGCTCTCCCCCCCATGAGGGTTTCTCTCTCCGTTTTAGGGTTAGAATCCCCAAGGGCCAGGAAGATACCAATGTGTTAGTGTTTGTAAGCAGAAAATAAAACTTCATTTGTGAACGGGTAACAAATGCCATCTTAAATGGGTGATAAATATGCCAGTTTTGCATTGTTATTTTCTCAGCTCTGTTCACTAGGACCACAAGAGCTTGTTCCTGCCAGTGGAATTGCACAAGATGGTTGAGCTGATCTGCCAGCCTGCCACAGCTGAGAGTGCAATCTCTTTCTCCACAGCTGCACAGTTCTTCCTTTTCCTTTGTGCTAGTGCTGCTGCGGGCTTGACCTTTCCTTGAGCTAGTTGAATTCCCTACCTGGCAAAAAACACCTGCTTGGGAGGGGTATTTTTCTGCCAGGTGAATGAATTGAATCAGGCCATCAGAGTAAGGTGATGCAAGGTCAGTGGCAAGAATATTTTGGGGGGAAAATGGTTCTGGAGATGGAGACCCTTGCTTCTTCAGGTGGGAGATTCAGACTGACTCAGCTGTGTGCGCTTGCCCTGAGTGGCCGTGTTCACCGTGGAGCCCCTCACTGGGTGTGTAAAGTTGGGATTCCTGCCGGTAATGCTCTTACCTTTACTGAACTCCCCCTGCCAGCTTTCCTGTCCATAGCCCGTGTGTGTTCTTCCGTTCTTTGCGGCTGGTCCTGTCTGCCTTACCACAAATAACTTGGTGTACTCAGCAGGTTGTTAGCATTCACCTCCTTTTCCAGATGTAAGAATGTCTCAAACAATTTGGGCTCCAGCTCATACTCCTGTGGGACTTCGCTGGTGGCCTTACTCTATTGTCAGAAATGACCATTTGTTTTGCTCTTTGTTTCCTCTCTTTTAACCAGATAACCTATCCATGCAAGGCCTTTTATTGCCAAGGCAGCTCAATTTCTTTAAGAGCCTTTTGTAAGCAATCTCATTAAATGTCTCTTGGAAATTAAAGCAGGCTTCATCAAGTAAGAGTCCATCAGTGGGTGGCTAAGGGAGATCTTCTAGAGAACTCCTGTAGGTTTGTGGAACTTGGCTTTCCTGTACAAAATCGGGATTGATTGCCCTGTCTAAATGCTGTCATCTATTTAGCTGTTTACAGATCTGTCTTCTAGAATAGTTTCTATGAAGTTAGGCTCACTAGACTGTAGCATCACAAAGTGTTAGGTGAGAGAGTAGACACAATTAGAAGTTGTGCTCAAGAGTAAGCACTGCTTCAAGCAGTAGAATTTTCTGAAGGCTGTTTTGTTTTGATTCACTCGTACGTTAGATTTGGCATCTAATAATTTTGTTTTTCCTGTAGCCTTTCTTTATTAGGACACTGCTTGGTGGAGAGGAGTTAAGAATCTCACTTCTAAGAAATGATATTTTTTAAAAATGTAGAGGAACTTACACATTTTGGGATCTGTTTTTCTCAGCTCAGTGGAAACTGGTCCAGCGTCTGACAGTTATTGGTGGTGAGAACTGGAGAAGAGGAGAGGAGAAGGGTATGCATGCAGAATACAGTTGTGTATGCCTGCTTCTGTTGGGTGCTGAGCTTAAAAAAGCCCCAGACAAAACAACACAGTTGCAGTGATACCGTACAACAAATAATATAGTACGGGAGTGCAAGTCATCACTGCGGAGATCATCCTTGCTTACAGAACTGAAGTTCAAGGGTCCGCCTGCCTTCGACTACATCCCAACTGCGCTCAGCTGTCTGTAACATTTGTGTTCTACCATACATAATGCTTGTGAGAATGAAGTGTGAGTGAAGATAGAGAATTGAAACGGTAAGGATAGCTACCAAGCTTTTTGAAGGACTTTGCTGAAAGCCTGTGGCATTTCAGGTACTCTGCCCTTTTAGTTACAGATCGTGGTTTGTTTATTCTTCATCTCCTTTCTATTCCACAGTTCCGGTGTTTTTCTTCAGCTCTTTGAGGCTCTTTCTATTTTAGCCCTAGCTGATTATTCTACTTGTATTTACATAAATCAAATAAAACTCACCTATAATGTGTCCTTTCTTATCTCTCTAAAAAGGGTTGGTATAGTGGGTCAGAAGTGGCATAATTTCTGTGGGTTTGTGCGTATCCCTTGCCTTTCCCCAGTCACACGTGTGATTTTTTTCCTCTAATATGTTTTATTTCTGTGAGCTCAGTTTGGAACAGTTTTCTCTGCCAACGCGATAAGACGGAGCTGAAATTTAATTCACGTTTCAAAATTAGAGAATCTTTGAATACAAATTATTATGCTGTTGTGCAAGACACTGGATGCGTTCAGAACCTGAAGAGGAAGAGGCATGTGGAATATTGTACTATTTCATTAAAAATGGTCGATCTGAATTATGGCAGTGCTGTCCATTTGCTGAGGTGGAAGAGAGAACAGTAGGTGGGATGACAGTGAGAACTTGCAGTTGGGTTCCATCAAATATCCCCAAAGCTGGAGTGTAATGAGCGGAGCTGTCGGAGTGAAGCAAAGGAGGGAGACTGTTCTGTACAGCCTGTCCCGCGGCTTGAAGGTTTCTGCACTCTGCCGCACTGTTAAAGCGAGCAGGAGAACACAGGCAATGGAGTCAGTCAAATTTCAGGTATAACCTATGCTACGGGCACTGTCAGACAAGGAATGGAAATTAAATGCCCCACTTCTTGCATTTTTTTTTTCTTGGTGTGCTTCAATATTGAACTGTTACAACTAGTTTTCTCCTTGAAAGAAACAGAGAAGCTGCTTGTCTTTTGCTTTGTGAAGGGAAGTTTTTAGATGTTTCTGTTGATCTAACTGTGGAGCACCAGTGTTAGACTGACAGCACTGGTGCATGGGTTTGTATGTAAATTCTCACTGCCTGAGGTGGCTATTGAATTGTGAATTTCTTGTCTTTGAGTTGAAATGTTTGTTAATGGCATTGCCATTAAAGCTGCTGAATCAAACTTTATTCCGTTGGTATGCCTTACTTCTCTGATTTCTCATTACTATTTGTTGATTTAGAGCATGTTGGTGTCCAGGTAGAAAGTGGAGAGGGAAAAGACGAGGGCCTTCGTGAGGTGTAAGAGTAAAGGGAAGCAAGTGTCACGTTTCGGGGCCAGGGGGAGGAATCGTCATTTGTAGCTGCCATCGTTTTTGGGATGTTTTGTTTTCCTAGGCAAATGCATTGTTATGAGACTGCTGAAACATAAAACTTTTCAAATCCTTCAGAATATTTTTGTAGAGATTTCTGCCAGGACTTCATCTGTGAGGAGCACCAGGCCTTTTGCAAGAGTGTTGTCATTCACTGGTGTCAGCCATAGCATTTGCGCAGATCTTGGGAGTCTCTCTCAGTGTAGTGCCAGGATATACCACCAGTGTTTTTGGTAGTAAATTCTGAGGTATTAGTAGGGTATGTCACTGATGCAGTTCATTTTATTGTGAAATACACAGCTAAGAATAACCCTTTCATGTCTTACTTGCCCATAAATTTTTGGCAGTCAGCTCCTTTGTTGTCTCTCCCTCAAACAACTTCCTTGACCTAAAGTCATGCTTTGATAATACCCACATCTCGAGTTTAACTATTGTATCTGCCTCTGTCCTGAAGGCAACGTGTTGCTCCTTTATAACTCATGTTTGCATTCAAGCGTACGTTCAAAAGATAATGCCTTTCTGTGACAGTAATCGCAAAAAGCCTTCAGCGTGTGGGGGGCAGTTGGCACTGATTTGCAGTTCCCCAATCCTGATCTCTTTGCCTACAAGACACAGCACCATCGCAAAATGTTACAAAGTGCTATTGGATTTATTTATACTGTTTGAATCCTGAGCGTATGTGCAGGTTCACTATTACTGGCAGAGACAAGCGTGACGCAGGGAAAAGCTTACGGAACTAAGCTATGATGGAACAAATACTAATTGAAGTACATGGGAATGTACAAAAACAGTGGCTTGCAGCTTGCTAGAAGAAATAATTGCAGGTGAGTTCCCTTTGGACCAAATGAGGTGATAAGGGTGTGTGAATGAGACTTGCCATCACGTGCTGGTGGCAGCTAGCAGAGAAAGTATCATCCAAAGTAACTACAGCTCCTGCAGCTCCCTGCTCTTCTTTCAAGTAGCATGTTTTATAAAAAAAAAAATTTAAAAACCCTAGCTTTTTAATCTCTGGTCAAGCTATTGCTAATATTCATTGGATGTCAGATTCTTTCAGAAATGATTCAAAAGAAGAATGTTTCTCTCAGGTTAGCTTAAGAACTGTCATGTTCATACTGCGAGCTCCTGCATCTGCTGTTACCGTCAGAGTTCCCTGAAATGGAGGCCTAAGTTGAGAAGACAAAAAGCCGTGGTGAAGAAAGGGAAGGGCATGTTGGTAGGTTAGAAATGATCTGAATGTTGTCTTATGTTCACCAGACTTCCCTTTTTAACAGCAATAAAGACCAAAACTTTTAAGACACAGACAGCATTTGTATTTTTTCCTTAGCTGTAAGTTCAGGCAATTAGGGACTTAGTTGCTGGGGATTTTTTAATCCTAAGGGGGAACTTTGGTTATTGCATTGTTATAGATGGCTCAGATGAGGATGCCTGTGGTTGAGATGGGTATTCTTAGGCAGTTATTCAAATCTTGTTTCAAATAGTACATGCCTCTGACAAACAAACCATTCAGACTGGAAATTCCCATATTAGAATTTTAGGTGCAGATTGATTATTATTTTTTTTTCCAGCAAAAATTATTCAAGTCAATTCTTGAATATGAGATTAAGGATTTATATTTTTTTTTATGGCTGTAGTAAATGCAGCGGGTTTTTTTTTCTAAAGATTTCAGTTGGGAACTCCTGCTGAATTTAACCACTTTAGGGTAAAGAACTGCAGTTGACCTGTTCTGTGGCTTTAATGAGATAGCTAGCTCTAAGTTGGTACTGTAAAAAAAAATAATAAAAAAAAAATCCATGTAGCTTGACCAGTTCATAAGTGTCTGCAAAATAGTAAATGGTAGCTTGGTAGGGGCTACAAGATATGTTTTTCTGGTGTGGATCTGCACTTAGCAGATTTCATTATTGTGCAGATGTTGCGTAAGGAACAGATTGCATCTGCCGCATTGACAGTAACCTACGCTGTATCCTTCAGACTGTCGGGAAGGACAGGTGATAGACATCAGTCTGTTACTCTGTAAACACAAGCCATTCCCCGAACACCAGACTATCTTAAGCATAACTTCCGAGGTTTGAAAACTCGGATTTAAATCCTTTCTCTGTTGCCATTAAGTTGCTAAAAGGCAGATCTTACCAATCGGTATCTTTTGTGCTATATTCATGTTTTCTCCAAAGCATGCAAGTTACTGAGAATTCAAATAATGAACAAATGTTTTCCTGATTTTGTTTAGGAGAGAACATTTGTTTTGGCTGAGATCTTCCAGAGCAACTCAAACAGACACCAGCATGGGAAAATTAGTAAAACTAGCAAGATATAACAACATTTTTGTGCTTGGGCAGTTTAAAATGTCATCATGGAATATGAAGTAAAAGACAAAGTAAACTGCTTTTAACCTTGCCAGAAGCTCACACTGATGTCGAGATCAGAATCATTAGTGCTTCAGAGTGCATTATGAAGGTGAGCAAAAGTGTCCATGTACAGAACGCCTCAATTTTGCTGCGGTACCCAAGTGGAAGGTTACTCTGTTGGGGAGCTGTTTGGTGACTTCGTTTGTTGCATGCTTATCAGTGCTCTCACTAGTGGAACCCAGTGGCTCTAATACCATTTTTTCTCCTTAATTCTAAATATCCTGATCATAAGTGGTGAGAAAAATCGAGACCACCCTGACCCCTCCATATTCTGTTCCTTACAATCTTTTTCCCTTGCACTTCAGCTCATAAGAATTTTCCTGTATTACCAACACAGATTTAACCTTGCAGTGTGTTTTCTTGAAGACCACTATCCAAAATATTCAAGTGGTTAATAGTGTCATGTATTATCTGCTTTGCAGTTGGCTATGCCTGGCTTTCAAGTAGAAACATGCTATTATTTTGTCCTATAATTCTTTTTCTTTAGAAACAGTAGTTTATTTCTGAAAAATTGCGAAGTCTTTAGTCTTAGATGTCTTCATCCTCTAACTGGGATGTGCCGTATTGTGAGAATAGATGCTATAAAGATTTTTACCGTTCAAGTTTTATTTAATGAAAGAACTGCTACTGGGGAGACTATTAAAGTGTGTTTATATCTAATTGTTTTATTTGAAAAATTTCACAGATTTTTTTTGCGTGCATTGCTGGAATCCCTAGTGACATAATTCTAAATCCAAATTCATGTTGTTTTTACAGCCACTAAGGGGTATTAAAACTGTAGTGTTCAGAGATCTCTATCCAATCTTGTGTTTTATTGTAACAATGGACTTGTACTAGAATGGTTATTTATTTACTTTACTTTTGTGGTTCTGCCTGGTTACTTTGTCTTGGAAGAATACTGAACAAAAAAGAATGAAGAGAGACCTTGAGTTAATCCCTTTCTCTGTTTTGAGGGAAGATCATTTACAATATTCTTGACAGATGCCTGTCTAATCTCTTTAATTGCTGGAAAAAGCACTGCATTTCTGAAGAAGCTTATTCCTGTGCTTTATATTCTTGCTGCTTGTTTTGTTTGTTCGAGTTTTTTTCCCCCCTAATGTTTAACCTACACGTTTTGCAGTAAACTTTGAGTTTTGTTTGGTCATGTCCAGCTATTTTTGATGTACTGGGATGCATTTGAACTATCGTTTTTTTCCCCTTGATCTCTTCTCTAACACAAGCTGTGTCTTTGTATTTGAGTTTCCCAGTGTTTCCTCATAAATCCTGTTTTCTTGTCTTCTGATGCAGCTTGCTGCTTTGTAGACTTTCTCCTATCAGTTCATGTCTTGAAGCCTGGAATCCTGAACTGAGCACCCTGCTTTAATGCTGAAGATTTAGTAGTGCTAGGTGGATTGTTCTCTTTTTATTCTGAAGAGCTCTTCACAAGACTCCTTTGCTCTACTGTTACCCTTTTGTTTGTAGTTCTTGTAAGGCTTTGCAAGCAATCCCAGTGTTTGAGATTCTGCATTAGCCTGTACTTGGTTGCATATCTGGATTCACTCATGGTTTCTGTCCCTGAGAGGCATGTTCATCCTTCTCACAAACAAGGAATGAAAAGCGGGATGGGAACCAGCGTGGAAAACAGTTGTCACTGGTGAAACAAATCGATGTTTGCCCGTGGTAAAAACAGCTTCCCCTATGTGGTTAGCAAGATGTACAATATAAACATTTTATTAGTTTCTTGGCTGATGCGATTTGAGCAAACAGGAGCCGTGGCTTTCTTATTGCTCTTGTCTAGGAGAATCAGGACTTTCCTTTTTGATGTTGTTGCCTGATGCAGTTGTCTGTGTTGTCATTTGATTAGCTGCAGTCTTCAATATTCATGAAGAGTAGTGAAGAAAGAGGCTGCCTTGTTTGTTCAGTGTCAAGCTGTTGAGAGCATACGTGGAACATCGGTTTCTCTACATCCTTTGATTTCAAATGCTGATTTTTTGTTACTATAAAATGGTACAAATCTTCATGACTACTGACAATACAGAAAGGATTTGCTTTTTCATGGTAAAAGTATAGTAGCAGCTTTAAGAGAAAAGAAAAAAGCTGGGAAAGAAAATTAAAAAATTGTGCTAAAAAAGTGAAAAGGGGATACATTTAATGTGAATCTAGTCTCTGGCTTTTGCAGTCTTCCTCTAAAATTTGCCTAAGAAACAATTGTCTTTCAGCATGGACAGTATTTGCAGCGTATATTTCTTTCAGACTGTAGGTATATTTTTGTACCTAGTAGGGATGTTTTGAGCCTTGAAACCAATCTTCTAGTTATGATGTAATTAGCAACATTTATTTATTAACTATTTGGATCATGGCTTCTTCAAATGACACTATTTGTTTCTTATTGATGTGTAATCTTTAGTGAATAACTTGAGACATAGATCTGAATTGGTACTGCATTCTCTTAAGTGCATGATGATTTGAAACTTGGATTTCATTCCTTGTTTGCTTATTTTGAAACTGTCTCTTACTGTGTTTTACAAGCTATTTTTTCTTGGGACTATTGGTAGAGGCAGGATGAAGATTTAGAATTGCAGTGGAACTAGCTTGTGTTTTCTAGGCTTTACTGAATTTTGTTCATTTAGTAGATTTATATTCATAAGCTTGCCTATTTTTTTTTTTTAGTGCATTTTGGTTCTCAATTAGTGTTTTCCCACCTTTTTTTTTTTTTTAAGGTGACAATCACTGCTATCACCTTTGCTGCCCTCCTGTCACCCTGAAGCATCTGCTGTTGAGTGATTAGCCTCTGTTCCCTCCACCCTTGTCGCTGCTTCCTCTACCAGCAGTTTGGCTCCTGCTTGGAGCACAGGGTCATCTGCATGGCAGGGCTTAGGGGGTTGTTCAGGCCATGCCTCGGGTAGGGAACAAGTGGTCTATACAGCTCTCAGAATAAAATAGGGGATATTGTATGTTTCACTTAGAAATTACAATGCTGTCTGCTAAATCATCAGTAGCCACTAAGTTTGTACTGGGGTTTTTTGGAATCACATTGAATGAATTTGAAATTTGCTGGCGGTTGGTTTGTCAGCAGATGAACAAGACTTTCAGCAGTGAAAAATCTAAGAGGACAGTGATTGAACAACCTTCCTTTCCTTCTGTGTGTCCTCTCTTTGTTAAGCTACAGTTCTCCAGCAGTGTGAGCTGTATTTTGCTGTGCTGTTTCTTTTGTGGTGGTTGTTAGTAAAGGCATGTTGGAAGACGGGTATCTCTGCAGGTTAGAGAGTAGTTTGTGGTCTAATGTATAATAATTGTGATACTGAGGTTTGTTCGGGGGTGGAGAAGTAGTTGATGTTTTGATTCTATACTTGTGTGGCAACCACATTTCTTACTGCGGCTCTCAACGTAATAGAGCGTGCTTTGTTCTGTAATTGAGCATTTTACTAGGTGTAACAGCGTATAGTGCAGGAGTAAATGATTTCTGAAGTAACCTGGCTAGTTCTCTGAGAATATGGGGTTCTTCCCTAACATTGCAATTGGGAGACCATGGGAACTTTATTCTTCAGATGTACCACCCAGGGAAACTCATATCCCTCTGTGATTATATCACTTACCTTACAAAAATATTGCTCTTTATAATAGGCTAGGAAGAACTTAATCATCAATCTCTTTCTTTCCCTTCTAAGAATTCTCAAATATCCAAGGTGGGGAAAAAAAAAAGTCAACTGCTCTCAGATTTCCTGGGAGTTTGGCACTATGTGTATAAGGTATATAAGGTGCTTGAGCTGTATGTGTTTACATCAAAATCCATTCAGTCTGATGGCATCTTTCACTCTGGTGTCATGAATGTAGTGCACAATTGCACCGCCAGTTTCTCTTCTGCTCTGTTCTGTTTAGGCGTTGCGATATTTTGAAGAATTCTTTCCTTGTTCCAGTTCCAAAACACTTTTCCTGCCACTCTGTAGTAGTCTGGAGAGGTTTGCTACAGTGGCTGTGTGTGAATTCTCAGTTAATAGGCTTAGTAAGATTCAGTTTAGTTTTAAAGCAAAAAGAAGAAAAAAAATAAAGTTTGTGCTTTTGTGTCACAAACTTGTAGCTCTTTCTTATCTGAAAATCAATGAAAGAAATTTAAGAAAAAGAAACACTATAATAGAGCAGACCAACAGCCAGCTGGAAGGGGAAGCTAAAAGACCAAGTACAGGGTGTAACAGCTCAAATAAGATTTTCATGCTTCTGACAGCAAAGAACTAGGTGGTTCGGTGTTAGGAGCAAGAATCTCACCAGCTAGCTGACAAAGTGATTTGTCCTTAAAGTCTTTCACTGCAGTTAGGAATTGTCTTTTTCACCTTAGGGATTCATTTTCCCCGGTAACCTGGGGGCTCTGCTCAGAAAAGAGATCACAGACTTTAAATGTTCGTTTCAGTCTTACTTGGGCTTGTAATGAGAATTGTTTGTTGATTTCAGGAAACCATTTTATATTTGCAAGTCAAAATTTAACTACCGTATTAATTGGTTTCTCTTTCATTTCCCTGTAATGCAGTTTAATTTTATCCAAGTCTTAATCATAAATCTGGGAGTTTGCAAGCAGATTAGATATTAAATTGTACATTAGAGAACAGTCACTAATAAACATCCTTTTAAATGTTCACGTTTAAATAAAAAGAACTGTAAAACCCCCTCCTATTAAAAATGATACTTTAAAGTGTGTTCAGGTTCCCATTTTTTCTAGTGAATTAGAATCTCATTCTGTTTTCTTTTTTCCTCCTTTGGCAATTAATCTGATATCTTACTCTCCCAAATCATTCTCCTGGTGTTTGAGTAAGGTCAACAGCTACTCAAGATGACAGCCTTTTTTTCAAGGCTGCCAAATTGCATTTTCATGTTTGAGAAGTATCTTCCATCTTCAAAGAGAACATGGACACTCCCGTTATGGAAACATTAACCGTTCCATTTCTGCTCACTGGTGTTAATGACTCAGTGCTCTCTCCTTTGAGAAATAGTTGAAAACTTGTGGAAGAGGCTTTTGTCCCCATTGGCAAGGAATTCATGAAACTTCTTTCAGCTTAAAATACAGGATTTTCTCAGCATTGCTCTCTGAATGCTGGTGAGATGCTTTTAGCTTCAGTGTGGGAAATTTTGCCGAAACTAATAACTGGCTCATTTTGCATTCTCTTAATCTGTCCAGTATATCTGGAACTGGAAGATGGCTGCATTGACTGCAATTAATACCTGAATAAAACACAGGCACAAAAGCATTGAAGAGTTCCCTGAATTCTGACTGTGAAGGAAGGTTTAAGTTTTGGGAGTGCTCAGTGTCGGGCTTCATTAGCATTGTTCATTCAGAGGGCTGGCATTAAAACAGGCTTTTCTTTAAAAGCTGCAGTATCCGCAGGTTCTATCGGACAGAAACAAGCCTTTGAAAATAGTAATCTTTGATCCCTTGCAACTTCTGTGGTGTCTGCCTGTACCTTCTGCAGGCAAAGAAGTGATTTCAGTCATAGTACAGTAGAGTGGCAACTTAATTGCATTGGTTTAATGTGAACTAGTGAATGTGATAACCCTACGTACTGCATCTGGTCTTGTAGGAGCCTTTTTCTTGACCGAGTAGTTGTTAGATTTATGGTATGAGTTGTGTTACTGTGAAGGAGTCTGGCTGTTTCTGTGATCAAACACAGGTAGGAGACTTCAATGGCAGCCTTGTAGAGGAGGGAAAACAGAATCTATTTTATATCAGTGCTGTGTGCTAGATATGTCATTACCTCCTGGCATAAAGTCTTTAAGAAAACTGTAGTTGTGTGTATTAATGAAATGAATGCAGTCACATATAAATTTTTAGTTACACCACTGAAGAAGGCAGATGTTGTATTACAGTTGTGTTGTGTCAGATCTGCTTGTTGATCCTCCTGTCTACAAGGTTAAGTCCTTACAGTTCTGTTTTTGAATGGTACCTGCAGAAATAAAAGTTTTAGACAGAAATCATCTTTGTGCGCTTTTTTTTTTTTTTTTAACTGAAAAGATATAAAAAAGAAACCCCACCCCAGGCATAAAAAGCTGAAATGCAGGCAAGGGTGGGGTTTTTGCTGAGTGTATCAAATGGGGAATTAACCTGTAAATTCTGTGGGAGCTCTACATTCAGGAGGTTTTTGTACTTATGCAGGATATGTGGTTTTTGTCATGCATATTTTAAAACATTGAAAACCTGCTTTAAGCATACATGAAGTCCAAGTTTCAGCCTGTCGATAGGACAGGTGCTTTCCATAGGAACCACAGAAGTGATTCCCAGTGTTTCTGGAAAGGAGCAGTAAGCCTAAAGGGGTTAGTTTAAAAAGGTAGTCTGTTCCGGTTTCTCTCCTTGGCAGTTTTAAGACCAGATTTAGGAATGTTTTTGTTAAAGAAATGTAAAAATCAGCGATGGAAATAGCTCTAGAGCTGGACAGCTTTTGCAGCATGCATTTCTCTCTTGTTGCCTCTTCCAACCAGGTCTGGGAAGGCCATGTGGCGATCTAGCACGTGTGCTCTGCTCTGGAAGTGTTGGGGGGCTTGGGTTAGATTGATAACGTGTTTTGCTAGAGATTTTACAAATGCATGTTAAAGCAGCATATCCTTATTGAAGAACGTTATTTAGAAGGCAAGGTATGACAGAGACAGGAGAATATGGTAATAACAGTAGAACAGGCCAGGATGAGTTAAAGAATAAGAGGCGAGATTGCTATTATCTTTCATGCCGGTCATGGGCTGAGAATCGATTAGTGTTGGACTTGAAATATGTAATTAATGATGAAAAGAGCCACTAGCAATTTGGACTGTATTGAACGTGAACTGTATAATGAACTAGGGAGGTGAGCCTAACTACATTAAGTGGGAGAACCTGTCACATCTATAATATTAAAAAGCTGTCTTAGTATTAGAAAACTGCAGTGGTAGAGTACTCAGTAATTTAGAGTATTTAACATAAAAAATTTGAATGAGCTAATTAAGGGTATTAAAATGGCCGCAATAAAATTTGAACATTGAAAGTTTATAAAAGCTCTAAGCAGTAATTAAGGATGCTATTTTAATATATAAAATTCATTGAAGTTGAGCAAAGAAAAATCCTGCTGCAGATCACAAGGGAAAGTGTAAAAGGAAAAAATCTGTTTTTAAATTCTTGTTATTGTGTCTCTATTGGATTTAGTTAAATAACTAAGTAACATGCAGCTAGACTATACTCTTCTCATGCGTACTATGATCTGGGATATTCCCATGTCCTTGCTAAAATTGGAGAAAATAGTCCTTTGCATGTTTATCTAATTTTATACCTCAGTTGATAGGGGATTAGAAACTACGTTGTGAATTTTTTGTCTGCTCTGTATTTTCTGAGATCTTTCCATTTTAGAGCTTCTGAGATCATGATTGAAATGAAAGCTATGCTTCTCTGCCTAATCAAGCAGCTTCCTTGTTTTTAGCTGCTGAAAGGTTTTTGGCACCCCGTTCTCAAGCTGTCCTTGCTATAGCAGTTGGGCTACTGCTGCTCAGAGAATGGTGGCTCCCTGAAGAAAATGAAGAGAAGCTCTGTTTATAGCAGCTGGCTCTGGATGACCGTTTTGGTGCTGGAACTGCCTGATGGAGCAGTAAGAGAAGACACAAGCTACCTCCCCATCGACCTGCAGGCTTTTGGATAAGCTCAAACAGTAGCCAAGAAGCTACTGGGAAACAGGAGAAAGCTCTTTTGCAAGAAGTTACCTAGTCTTACAGATTTATTCAAAAGCTCACGAGAACCTGTAGTAGGTTATTCTGAGTATCAAGCTACATCTTGTCACTTGGAAAGGTACTTTTCCTAAAAGGTTCACATACCTGTGTTTTTAAGCCATCCACCCTCTCTCCTTCCAGTAAGGTAATTGTCTTTTGTGTGACAGTGAGCTGGATTAAGTAGATAGAATGGGGCCTTTCAGTTTGCCACGAGCTTCTATTCTTAACAGCTTTCCACTGGCGATAATCAGGATTTTTTTCTGCTTACCAGATGTGCCCCTTTCTGCTAAAATACCGGTGTTCTTCCCCCATCGCGTGCTTTTGGCATTCGTGGTTTGTGCCACTGCAGTAGAGCGGGTGAGTCTGAGCAGGTTTGAAGGTGAAGGCTGAGGCTCACTGAGGCAGGGGCACGTGCACAGACTCACTTATGAACTGTGTTTATTGATGAGTAATCTTTGTTCATTGATATCTGTGTTTATTGATGCATATTCTTTGATTAGCATTTGATGCGGATTAGCATCAGCATCGCTAATGACCACCATTACCTTTTTGCAAATGACAAGTACGTGAAGATGTGTATCGAACTGAGCTGTTCTAGCTCCTGTTGAAGTGCCTTCCCTGAATGGAGCCTAAGTATGTCCATTCGCTCTTTTTGAAACCCAGAGCAGGAGAATTAATACCTTATGTGTCCAGTAATACTGGAAATGTTTTAATTTGTTCTGTTACTCTTAAGTTTTACATTCACAGCATCTTTCTTGAGAAGTATTTCTGAAAAACAAAGCTATTAATTTAGTTGGCTTTTCCTGAAATTAAAGGGAATATGCTTTTTCTTGTTACATACAGCTGTACAAGTGAATGGATATTACCTTTATCACTCAACTAAATTCTCCATAAAATCATGCCAGTGCTCCTAGAGCACTACTCCTTTTTAGCACTACATTAATGTGCTCTTCGGCATTTCTCTTAGCAGGACTGTGATCAATACAGTACTTCATAATTTTTGAGGATAGACTCAGATTTAGATAGAATGTGAGAATTAATGTGTAGAAATTGTTCTCTAGAAGTGATTATGCTGTTAGTTCATTCCGGAGACAAAACCAACTTGACCTGGACCAAGAAGCTGCTTCTCATCCTAAACCCTAACAGTCATTTATTAAGCTGTCTCTGCATTCACTGATGTTGTCTGTTCATACCACTGCTGTTTATATTATCAGAGAAATCATTCATAGCTTTCTGTTCTCTGAGATTATGTTATGGTTTCTTAAAAGCCACTTACTGGTCAAAGTTTTATTTAAGCAGCAAGATAATTCTAAATGTCCTGTTTACGGATAATCGGCTTGGAAGATGACTTCAACTCAAAGTCTGGTTTTTAGTGTGGATGCAGTATGACAGATGCAGGTGCTCTCTTGATGTTTGGGCGGTGGGTCTCTTCAGACCTGTAGTGTTGAGCTGTGCCTTTCCTGTCCAAGCATTTACTTATAAAGGAGGTGGTGTCACAGGTATTGGAAAATGAACCGAGTTAGGTTAAGCTCTGCCTTTGAGAGAAACAACTGCATTTATCAGACTGTAATTTATTATTTATTCCTTTATTAGAAGGCACTCCTTCATGTGGTGATGTTTCATACACTGTTTTATCATTGAGAGTTTTTTTGCAGCTTGCCAATTGTTTCCTGTTCAGAGAGCGTAATTTTCTGAGGCTAGATATTACCTAGGAAATTGCACTTAGGGGAGGGAAAAAAATCTCTCCAAACATTCTAACGGGTACTAGCTATGCTTTCAGTAGGTGTTCCTTTGAATTTTTATCAACTGAGATAGTGAAATGTTTCTTAGATGTAAACCTTTTGAAGAGTTGCATAATCTGTTTCATAACCTATAAGCTAATAACATACTGTAACTTTTCTTGAGGGTATAAAATGGTGTGCTTACAAGCAAAAAATGCTTGTCAACTGGAAACAATTGCTTGTACCACCTCCTTTCCCTAATTTCTGGGCCCTTCTTCCTCCCACTGAAAATAAAGAAATAAAAAGGCTAACAACTCAGGCAAAATGATGAGCATTAAATCCTGTGCTACTAAAGCTCTGGGATATTTGAGAAATTTTTATTTGTTTTTTAACTGTGATGAATTGTGGAAGATTTTTGAAACAAGCCTTTGAGGTAAGGAACATGTATTAGTTTGGAAACAGAGAAATCAATCCTTTAAAATAGTTCTTCAGTACACATTTAATTACCTGTGTGTATTCCAATTATGTTTAAGGTACCAAAGGAGCCTAAAGATTTTTGGCAAATATATGCTGCTTGGATGGAAACCCAAGAATTTCAACAACTTTTCTGGGGAATGTCTTGGCTTTACTTGCTCTGCGTAATTTATATCCGTACAGGCAGTTTGATATCACCTTTTGAAGATTCATGATTTTTAGTTTGGTTTTCTAAGGCAATACAGCTTTGCAAGTGTTCCAGTCGCTCCTGCCCCTGCCAGGACAGTGGGGTGTGCGGTGGGTGGCAGAGGAGCAGTTGGGAATTCTGATTCAGGAGGGGACAAGGAGCAGCAGGTTGCAGTGCTTTTATACTAGTAATTTTTGGTCGTTTTTAAATAGGGCAGAGTTCAGATATTTTGTTTTTCTTATGGTATGACATGCCATGTTATTTAAACGTGTTATATTACTGAGTTGCTGCATGTCTCTCTTGAGCACAGTGACTAATTTAAATCAAATTTGGAGGGTGTGGGGACTGTCCAAAAGACCAATTTCTGTAGTTTTTGTGAAGGTAGATAACTAGCTAAAGTTACTCTGTTAATACCTCCCTTTCCCATTCCTCTCCTACATACACATATTCTTCTAAATAAAAGCAACAGTGGGACTTAAATTGTTGTTGCATGTTAGAGAATCCACACAGAGTTATAGTGCGGTAATCCGTTGAGAACCAAGCTCCATTGTTTCCACAGCTCGTGAAACTGCTGGAAAAGACAAACATGAGGAAAGTGTAAGTATATAGCAGTCTCAGCCAGAGTTCCCTCTTTAGTGTTTGTCCTTTATCAGTGTATCAGGATGGCAGCAAAGACTTCTTGAGTTCGTGATTCCTGAAAACAGAAACAAATGTTTTTACTCTACAAGAAAATCTTCAATACGGTTTAAAACAGAGCGGTTACGTTCTCGGGAAAGACAGCGGAAGGAACAGAAAAATGCACCAGTACTTTCTCAGAAGTCCCTATGAAGTAGATGATCAGATTTAGCATCTTAATTGATGGCTCGTGATGTGTTTTTGCAAATTCATTTTTTTTAAAGTGGGATTGTACTTGACATTTCCAAAGCCACATAATCCAGTTACTGCATTGACAGAGAGAAATCCATGTACAAGAGCAAATTACTGTTAGGTGAGATTTTCTCGTTGTCTGGGTGAGGAGATGGTTTCACTCTTTACTCTTTTTTTTTTTTTTTTTTTTTTTAAACTAGTTGTTTCTGTAGTTCCCTAGGGAAGAAAAGACGTTAATGCACTCAGCCTGTCACACTTGGGCAGCAAGTGGTTGCAGGATGGGAATGCACATTGATCAGTGCAACGGAGAATAAGATTATATTCCACTTTGTGTATTGTGTAAAATTTCCCAGATTCATATTTTTACTTTTAATTTAAGAAGCACTGTATTTGCTTTAAGAATTACTTTTTGAAATTTAGCAGCTTGTTGGGAGCAGTGATCTATTTACTGGGGGAAAATTCAGCTGGTTTGAGGTTACAGGTCAATTTTGACACCTGTCCTCTTCAGTGCAGTCTGAGTTTTACACAATGCCAATGTCATATGGGGAGTTATTGCTAGATCGCTAATAAATACAAACTTATACAGCCTGATGTTAAAAACCCAGAAGAAAAGCCAACCCTGAAATAAAAGGAAAGCCTGGTGAGTCCCAAAGCCTTATTACTATTACCTTTTAAGAATTAGTGTGTGAGAATTATCTACATGACAAATAGGTTATTGGAAAAAAGCCATGCAGGATTTGGTTAAACAATCAATTTTTCATTTTAGTGCTAATGTATTAATCTAGTAAGAAACTGTTGGGTTTGTGGGATGCTGATAACAAAGCTGGTATTAATGTAGCCTTTTGATTTCCATCTGAAGAAAGATGGGAGCCAAAAGACCACATGAATTTTCAGTGATAAGCATCACAATTCAAATGTTTAATTACAAAGGCAAATTTATGTAGAAAGGCAACAGTGGGATTTTGTAAAACTTATATTATTTATGTGAACACTAGCACTGTATCTCCTCCAAACAGTAAGACAGCAGCAGAGTACAGGATAAAATGTGGAGACTCATTTTGGGGTAAAAAGAACCCAAGAAGTGCTTGGACTTAAATATTTGGAGTCAACAAATTAATTCTGGAGGTTTTTATGGAAGGTGGTAGGTAAGAATACAGTTAAGCAGTATACTTCCTCAAAATGACTGCAGGATACTGCTGAAAGATGTATCCAGTTTCTCCTCCATCCTCCTTCCCTCGTTTTCTGAACTTCATGCTCTTGCCAGCATAGTCTGCATCATGGCAATGGTTAACTTTTTGGAGGAATTTATTCTGAAATAGTGAATATATCATTTTTCAACTGGAAATATTCCCTGCTTAGAAGGGAAAACATGAAGTATTTGAGACCAAAGTAGAGAAGCAGGCATTCAAAGGTGATTTTGCTGGTAGACCTGAACTTGGTGACAGGAATGTAAATGGGGGCACAGACTCAAAAACGAGGGAGGGGATGGGGCAGGGCAGGATAGGACTTTCATTTGGGTCAGTGGAAGAAAAGGGATGGGAAGGGAAGTTGGTTCCTGGCAGGGAGATGTTACTCTTCTGGCTGAATCTGCGGTCCTTGAGGCACACTCATTGAAAAGCACGGACAGGAAACTGCGCCAGTCAACATCTACATGATCTGGGTTCTCACATTGGGTTTTGTGGGGAGAAATTAGCCTTCCTGAAGGTGTGACGAAGAGGCAGAAAAACTGGATACGATGCAGTCTGGCTGTGCGGGTGGAGAGCTGGGGATGCTCGTGGCATCCAGACTGCTAAGGGATCGCTCTGCTCTGTGAACTTCACCTGATGCATGGAGATCACAGGGTGGATGTCAGGAAGACAAGTGGAGATTTTATACTGAATAAAGGAAGAGATCCAGAGAGGAGAGGTAGATTTGGAAAGCAAATGAGAGCAACTGTAGTATTCAGTGTAGGTGGTAAGGGAAGATGAGTTGGTTTGTTTATTCTCAGAGGGGTTGGTTGGGGTGGGACATAACTACATTTTTGAATAAGAGAAAAACAACAACCATGCAAGGTAAATATTAGGAAATGAAGAGTATTGAGTTCAAGGATAATATTAATGCAAAATCTAATGTATATAGATACAAGCAGTCAGGAAGATCTGGATTTTGAGTGTGTTCTGGGGGAGTACAGCTATACATGTGCACTTGTCTTGTGTCCTGCGCCGGGATTTTGGCCTCAGTCGAAGTACTGGTCTTTACAGGTTTTCTGTCTGCCCAGTGAGGTGTTTTGATTATTGTAGATGTAGTTATACTGGTGATTTAAAAAAAAAAAAAAAAAAAAAAAATTTAACCAGGAATGGGCATTACTATTTTTAGTGACTTTCAAGTTTAAGACATCTTGCCTCTTTCTCAATTATTTAAAGGTTTGATTCATGAAACTCTGATCAGCTAACTTCTGGATTTTAAAAAAAGTTAATTACAGTTTAAAAATCTTTTAATAAACTTCAAGAGCTGTGTTTACTGGTGTCTCACTGAAAAGGGTAAGGGAAACTTGATTAAGATATTTAAACAATACTGTTTAATTAGTCCTGTGCCTCGTGACTGCTGCCAGCTGTCCACAGGTAGCAGGAAAAAATTTTCTCCCATCTTGATGTGAAAAGTGACTTTAAGGCAATGCTTTTCTTGCTGTTCCTCAGAGTGTTAGATTAACTATAGCTAGAGGTGAAACATAGGTTGTTTGTGCTCTTGCCAGCTTTGCTCATATGAACTGACTGCTAGGTGGGAGTCAGAAAGAAATGCCTTTGTACCTTGTCTCTGGGCCTTGCTCCCTTGGTGAGCCCAAGAGATATGTATAATATAGATACACACATACATATGTATGTATATATATATACATACACACACATGTATAAGGATCAGACTTTCAAAGTTGGTTCTTTTTGTCCAAGCTAAAAGGATTGGTCGTGATTCAGTTTTTAGAAGATCCTGCCTGTTAAATCCAGGGCACGTGGAAAGTTCCACTAGAAATTGTGGCATCTCTGTAAGCAGCCCGGTGTACTCGGTAGAGCTCACCTGGACTGAACTCGTACTGAAGGGATGCAGGCGTTCAGGCAGTGTGTCTGACTCTCTATTCTGATCTCCATAGTGCCTTCCAGAAGGGTTTCAGCTAGCATCAGTACTAGTACGTAGTCAAAGGCTGGGTACTGTAAGAGCTTGGTGTTTATGCCAAAGCAGAAAATGTAATGGGAAAGCATTTTTTACCTTTGTCATACAAGAAAATGGTTTGAACACTGGGTTTAGAGGATGTGAGAAAGGAAAGTGAAACACTTCTCAAGGTCACGCTGGAGCTGAGAAACCACTGCAGTATTTCTTACCGTATCATTGACACAGGTGGCACTGGATCCAGAGTCTTTGCAAAACTGACTACCCTTTATGTTTTAGAGAGAGAGAATATTCTCCACTTTAAAAACGCACTGACCTTTCACAGGTGAGACAGGGCAGTCCATGGACAGGATCTGTGTCATAGCAGAGATTGGCAAAAAATTGGCATTTAGTACTCAGGAAAATAGCCTGCTAGTATAAGGCAGGGTTTTAAGGGAAAACAATAGTAAATAAGCTGCTGTTGGTAGTACTACAGTACTGCCAAGTTTTTAAATTGTGATAGCTAAATTTTCCTGAAGTATTCTTTCTGAGATTTAAATAGTTGGCATTTTAGATGTTTACTTCTTTACTATGGTTATGCTTTGTGTATAATAGTTATCACCAAGTACACTAACTGAAAATTGGTGGATATCTAGGTCCAGAGAAAGAGACAGTGTGATCCACTTAGTCTGATTCCTAATTAGAAAAAACTTGACCAGGTGATTTCTTGTAGTGAGGTTGAAACTGTACACTCAAATCTTTGGTTTACTCTATGTATTTTAAAATACAGTGGTGGTATTTACTATTACAGGGATTTTACCCAAAACAAATAACAGAAACCTAAATTTAACTATGTTTTCTGTATGCTCCTATAGATGATTTTACAAGTACCTTGGATTTGCTTAAATCCAATTTAATGATACATACCAGTATAATATTTACATATCAAGATTTTTCATACTTCATTAATTTTGTGCAATTAAATAGAAATACAAGAGTTACATCTTGGTGCTAAATATGTGGGGGGTTTGGGTTTTTTTGGTAATTGGTAGTGAGTCTAAGCCTGCAGTGGGTTTCCAGATAATTTCCTTCTGTAGAAATAAAGCCACAATGTTTATTTTTTATTTTTTTGGGGTGTATGTGATGTGTTACTCGGAGCTGTGGTTATTAATTGACAGATGAGTTACAGTATGATGGCACTTAAAATGCACAACATGTATTTCTGAAAGCAGTCGTTGCTATAGCAACTTTCTAGTAGGTCACTGGCAGTGTTGTGTGAGTGTGTATGTGTATGATTTGGCTGTTAATGCAGACTAATACTGATAGAAAAATGAGAAATGTGAGAGTCAGAAAGAAGGTAGCCCTTCCCCCCCTCCCTGTTCTCTCCCATCAAAACCAGGGTAAGATAATTTTGTGGAGAAAATGCTTAGTTAGGATATTGCATGTATTGGCAAGAAACTGGCTATCATCTGCTATAATTTGATGTTTTCTTTCTATTTGTGCAAAGATTATATATATATATATATATATAAAAACCCAAACCCAAACTGCCTTAACCCTATTCTGCTTTTTCTTTGACATCTTTAGAATTTGGTTAGGAAAGGCATACATACTCAGTTGATTGGAAAGCAATGTGTTGTGTTGTATTTATTGAGCATGAAGGTCTGTTTTTAAAGAGAAAGGATATCTGTATTATATGCTGAAAGTGAAAAATTTGGTTCTTTTTCCTCATTTGTAAGACCTTTCATCAAGGTACAATCCAGTTCCAAAGCAATTTAGGCCAATAAAAATCTTCTGGTCCCATTCTCCCTGTCTCTTCCCTAGCACTAGTCCTGTGCTCACGTGAACAGGGGGTGAGCCAGTTCAGGGAGCTGATCCAGATGCAAACAACTTGAAAACAATTTTAAAAATTGCTAGATGATTTCTTGAACTGCATAAGTGGACAGAAAGACACATGCCAGTACAGCCGGAGGAGGGAGGAACCATGGTAGCTGCAGTTCAGGTCAGTGTACGTGGATGGTAGTGACTGGGATTTTCAGAGGGGCTGAAGATGCTGTTTCCCACTGACTTCTGGTTTTAGTTTCCTGTGAAACTTAACTGAAAGTATGGCGCAGAGGAGTCTTGAGAAATTCTTTGCATTTGTATCTCCTCTGAAAATAGTTCTCTAATAGTCTCTTCTGTTTGGTTTTTAATTTTTTTTTACTGCTTTAATTGAAGAGCGTTCATATAGCTTTTGGTGATCAGCATATAGCCAGGCCATTATTTTTCAGTCTTGAATTAACGCTACCTTATGATATTAGAAAATAAATGATTTAAGGTAACACATTCTAGGTTGTGATAAATGAAAATAATGTCAAGTGTAGTGAGTGTTTTATGATACTGCAATCCACTAGATTTTTCTCAAATTAGTGTTGGGTTTTTTTAAAAAAAACATACAATAACATGGACTTTGTTTTGTGTTGATTGCCTGGTTCTGCAGAAGAAATGAACAAGCCATGCTGCATTTGCAGTTGAATCAGTATGGTAGATTTTTTTCCGCTGTCTGGACAGGAGCAGTGAGAGATCCTGGTAAAGACTGGAGGGAGGGCAGTAGGACTTGAGCTGCTTGTTTCCTTCTCTTCTTTTCCAATGTCTCCTGTCTCTCCATTTACTGGTTTGCTGAGGGAGAGACTGGGATCAAACCCACTGTAAAGGAAGGAGCAGGAACATAGGGCCAAGAGTAAGAGGAAAGAGCAGGGACTGCATTTTTGACAACAGCAACGCATCGGATTGGTTCAACCATTGTATGAAAACTCATCCCAAGGCTCTACTGAAAAAGAAAATTTCTGTTCCATGTTGTGGTTTGGTGGGTGTTTTTTCTCCCTTCTATGTAGTCCTGTTCTCTGTGTTTTGAGAACTTGATTTGTGAAAGTGCCAAGTGTTGATTTAACCCCTGGGAAAAAAACTTCCTTAGCATTTTTTTTAGTATTTAAATGATCGTTGAATGCTTTATTAGATGTACTTGTATATACTGTGTACTCTGGAAAAGCTTGCTCTAGCTCTGCCTCAAGGATAAAGGCAATGCTTATAGATTAATGTTTAAATTTATTTGAATAATTTGTAGTGAGATGGAGGTAGGACCAGGTATAAGAAAAATGAAAGCTTTTCTTTTCCTTGTATTTTCTGTAAGGATTGTTCCTAGAGGAAATGTTCCCTTATTTAACTCCTGGGGTTACAGTTTTCAGTTAGAACTTGTTCTTATCCCATGGGAGTTGACAATCTGTTTAAGGAAATACTTCAAAATATTCCCACTCTTGCTTTTACAGCCTGACAGTTTCAAATATCGGCTACCGTATGTATTTTCATTTTATGTAACTGTGTAAAAGATACTGAAAATCCTTTTCCTATCTTTCCAAAGTGCAGAAGAAAATGTCTGCAAAGTCTGTGGCATTTAAAACTGTATGGTCTGATCGCTTCTCTGCAAAAACAAAAGCCAAGGAGTCTTACAGGGGAAGATAACCCCTTGTGTGGATCAGCTGCTGGAATTTCCCCTCTCACTGGAGAGCCTCAGCTTCTGGGGATGGCAGTTTCTCTCTTCTAGAGCTTCTGTTAAGTTTCACTCAGTTTTACCAGCAGTGCTTAGAGAAATGTGCTTTTTCTATTTTCAGTGTCTTGTATTTGATGGTCAAGGGAAGACAATTCTCTTCTCTTCTAGGCAAGAGATTTTTTTCTTCTCTCATCTGTTAATTTTTCTTTTTTTCTTAGTCTGTTATTCACCAGGAAGAGATTTGTAAGGCTGTGTTTATCTAAGCAGAAGGTTGATGTTAACAGGCCTGTTAGAGTCCATCGTTGTAACTAGGCGGAAAATTCTGTGAGTAGCAAGTGGTTTTTTGTTGCAGTTGTTGAAGATAGTGTGATACATGGTTTGAACACTGACCTTAATTTTGCCACTCTTCTCTTTCCCGGAATGAAGCTGTGACCTTCCGCAGACTCTGAAACCAGACAGATACCCCTAAAACCCCAGCACGTTTTTAAACAAGTTTTGGTTGTATCAGGACAGGCTCAGGATTTGAAGTTGTTCCTGCTGTTGGGTCCCTCAGAGGTGTTAGTTTGTGCAGCACAGCTGCTATAGAGAGATTTCTGATTTAACCTGTTAGCTTGTTTTCTGTGAGGCATCTCACTGCAGCTACTCTGTTTTTCTGGTCTATTGGCAGTTAATTCTTGATTTTCTTTCTCAGTTTGCAGACGAGGTTAGCTATCTTTAGGGATCAGAGTGGGGAGGAGGTTTGGTTGCCTTTTTTTTTTTTCCTCCATAGGAGGGGAAAGGGTTACTGTTTGGGTTGCTGGAAAAGCCCATGTTCTAGCTTTCCAGTGCCACAAGGTTTCCTCTCTGTTTGGGTATCTTTGGAAAAATAAAGCACTCTGCCAGTTCATGCTGGAACACCTGATGGTTTCATTACCAACGTCATGGAGCAGCTTTCATCCGATGCAACCTTTCCAAGTGAGGCAAGATCTCTTCTTTCTTCTGTCTCTTTTTAAGTGGTCCATTTTGGCTAAGCATTATCTAAGCTATTTCAGTAAACCCAGCAGCTGCGTTCGTCCAATGAACTGTTTCGGTAAATATCTCCCAGATCAAAAGTCCTTCTTTGCTTGGAGGAAGGACTGCTGTCAGTGTTACTGGGAGTAAGCACTTTTGACTAGGCTTTAACGTTCACAGGATGGTCACACAAAAATGAGTGATGCTTGCTCAGACAGTCACGCTGTTTCCAGTTTTTGTCATCTGCTTGTCTAAGTAACTGTTCAGAAATAAAAAAGGTGTTCCCGTATTTCTGTAAACAGTGCAAAATACAGTTAAAAAAAAAAAAAAGAAGAGCGAGCATCAGTGTTTTAACTTACAGTCTGGGTATTCAAGTAAATTGGTGATAGTTTTACAGTTTGAGTTGTCATTATGTCTTCAAATAAATGTGTTTGTATTGAGTCCAGAGGAAGAAAAATCTTAAAGGGCAAAGAGGAAGAAAGAGAGAAATAAGTTGTTTTATGGTCAGTGGAGCTAGTGAAGTCTGGTTTGGTAATCTTGTCATGTTCCTTACTGAAGTAAATCCAGAAGTTTGCCCATGTCCTCGCAGGCTCCCCACCCTGCGTGTGGCACCTTTACCACAGTATGGTGCAGCTTGGTGCCTTCCCTGGGCTGGGCAGAGCAGGGCTCGTGGGCGACCGGTGCTGAGCTGTGTGCCCGATAACCAGGACAAACTGCTGATTCTGGCCCCTGCCTCCACCGTCACAGGAGCACCAGGCTCAGCCAGTGCTTATTTTCAAAAATAATCTTTTGAGACACCTGTCGTTCTGTCAAATCCATTTGCATTTGGCAACATGTTCAAAAATTGTTAAGAGATGGAGGGCAAACAGCCTGTTTGAATGTGAGGTCCTTGGGAAATGAAGCTGAATCAGCTTCTTGTTCAGCTCATGCGTTGGCTTCTCTGTTCTTGCCTTTCCTCTTGTATTTCAGATAATGCTTGTCTGGTTTTTCAGTTTGTCCAGTTTAGAACTGGACTTTCAACTGGTTTCACACAGTGTGATTATCTTCCATCTGTACAGTCATCATTCCTGTATCTGGAGCAATGAACAAGCAATGAAAGTGGTTGTGGTGGGGTTTTTTTCAAGCATTTTTTCCCCAAGAAAGTTTTGATTTTAATGGATTTATTGTGGTATGCAAGATGTTTTTGAACAGCAAAGAATAGACAGTTTCACCCCCTACTGATTCTTCCTAGGGTTGTTGACTAACCAAAATTCATTTCAGCACTGAATGATAAAAGCTTTTCTTCAGGATTATTTACTGAGCTAAAATACATCTTGTTCCCAGGTGCTAATTTGTCTTTTCCCTGGTGATATTTGCATTTTGGACTATTGAAGAACTATTTTCGATTGTACATAGTACTTGATATTAACTTCTCTCCTATTTCTTCTTGTAATTTAATTGATTTCTTGTGGCTGCTGTGTCAGGGAAGTCATTAAGGAATGCTAGTGGAGAGCCAACACTGTTTAGATTATCTTTAATTTCTTGGGTCCTTAAGATTCCTTGTTTTTCCCTTGTGTCAGAATTCACATCAGAAAAGGCTTGTAGGTATAGGTAATGTATTTTTTTAGGTCAGTTGACTTAAGTCAGTTTGTAGTAGACAAGCTTCTGGATCAAACATATTTAGCCTGAAATAAAATCACAATCCTCAAGCTCAATACAGGTAGAAAGCAATTAATTACTGTGAGCTCTGCTGCAGTGGGGGGAGGATGTTGAAATCAGTATTGCCTGTGGGGCAGAGAAATATGTTATAGGAATGGAGGAAACTAATGTGTAATAAAGCCACTTTCCCTTTTGAGTCAATTATTTAAAATGATTGTGAATTTTTAATTTCCAGCAGTGTGCTTTCCTAAGTCTTTAGAATCAGGAGTGAGAACTCAGAAGTGGAATCATTTTGTTCTGTGTTGTGCTGGTAAATCATTATTTCAGTGTTTGCTGCTAGTCCTGCTGTTGTTTTTCACCTGCATGGTTTTGGGGGAGTCATCTTGGGATTTGGTGAATTACTTTAGTCTGGGATCTCTGGATTTGGGTTTGAATTTTGATTGCAGTATGAGGGATTTATGGTCACTGGGGAAATGTGTTTGCAAGGCTTTTTATTTTTGTCTTCAACATGGTCACATGTGTCCATTGGGAAAATGTGCACCTCCTCACAAGTTTATTGTGGTGTTCGGGTTGTTTTAAGATTGGAGGATGGGAGAAGTGTTTTGAGGTATGCTTTTCCAGTAGAGGTTTTAACTATATAGCTGATGAAAGTCATAAGCTGTGCCATTTATAATAATTGAGGACATCCAATAGCCACTGCTGCTGACTGTAGTACCTTTCAGCAATGTTTGTTCAGCTCATTCAAAATATTGATATGTTTTTGTGTAGCTGTGTCTTTGGAGAAAGTTCCCTTTAGATCAGCAAAGGAGTGCAATGATGAGCACCCTTGCAGCACACGCTGCGGTTCTTGATACACTGCCTAGATGTTACGGCTTGTTTGAATTTCACGTTGTTGTTGGCATCATGACAGTAGGTGTGTTGGTCCGGTGGACAGGAGACCGGTATCAGTGTAGACTCTGGGAACAGTCTGATAGAAAAGCATTTGCTTGGTATCACACATAGGGGATGACTTCGAAAGAGTATGAGTTTTCAGCCTGAAAAAATAGATGTCATCTGTATGTTTTAGGAAAAAAATAGGCTTGGTTATATCTTTATAGTCTCTTTCCTTAAGTGAGCCTATGAGGATTTCACCATATTTATGGGTCTGTTCCAGTGCCTTCAGACTGAGGCAGTGTCAGGTTAGGATGGATTGAAGGTATTTGGCAGTGTACAAGGTCTGGAGTTATTGTTCTGGTAAATTCTTAAGGCAAAATATGGTACAGAATGAGAAATCGGTGATCCAACTTAAAACGTTTATAGGAGCATTGATGGCTTTGATGGAGGGATGATAGAAATTGTGTAGTTCATAGACCTGGTTTAGTTTGTCTTCAAGATAACTTGCTCACTGACTAGTAAAGGGAGAATTCTTTCATGCGTTCTGATGTTCCATCTGTACTTGGATTAAAGACCTGCCAGGCTTCTCAGGCTTGGGGAGCATATAAAAAAAGTTCCTAGAGCAGGAGAATAGGATGGCTTAGTTTACTGGGGAGAAAACTCGAAACAAGTTTTAAGGTGAAGAGGAATCAAGCCAGAGTTGCCAGCTTGTTTGGCTGATTGTCCGGGTTTGGGATTACTTACAGCTTTTTCTTTTTATCTAGGACGTGGTGGGATTTAAGGATTGGGTAGTTTTTCCCTGAAAGGCTGCAATTGTGGACTGTTTCAGAAGAGGGATTGTAGTGGTCCGAGACATAGGTGAAGGGTGTCTGGTTTGATTTCTTAGGAATTGTTGGGATTGGGAGGTAGGGTTTGATTCTATGAGAGAGATATATATATATTATTCCCCCCCCCCTTGAATGACTTTATGGGCTAACTTCATCTTTTTTGGACTACCTCTGCTACTTTTTTTGGCTCTTGTTCAGTTTTCACAAACTCTTTTTAGGAATGCATCGGGTATTTATAATTTAGGCACCCTGGCCAATGGATAGAGGCAGGACACGGAAATTACTCCCTCTCTGTGGTACATCACTATATGGTCAGTATTCCAGCAGTGTCAAGAATCAACAGTCAAAAAATCTGTGCTGCTGTGAACTTTTTTGAGAAGTCCCTTTTGCTAAGGAAAATGTGATTTTAAAATTTTTTTTTATAAATAACTTACAGTTATTTTGGCTAAAAATAATTAACGATGAAAGGAAAACAGCTTTCTTATGATTCTTGTTGAAATTTATTCCTGTTTAAGTGAAAAGCGTAAGTGGAACCCCTGTCCACTTAATAATTGTACAAGTTAAAAATGGTTACTAAAAGTAAAGATATTTAGATTGCCTCACTGCAGAAAGATAGCATTATGCTACTTATAGTAATGCCTGTTGGATATTTGCTAATCCCTTTATTAAATGCAACTTCTCTTCTAAGGAGCTCAAAACACGAGAGATTTAACAATTTTTAAAAAATCCACATACCCTTATGCATGCAAAAAGATTGTATTTGAGGGAAAAAAGAACCTTAGTAAAACAGATGCCAGTTAGCTACATCAGGCTGAGGGTTAAGCTGAATCTCCAGCCTGTTAATAGAGAGACGGTAGTGTAGGAATCCATAGGTTTTTGTCCTATGAGCACTACCGAAGTCCCTGAACTGGGAAAAACTGGTACTTCGGGATCTTTCAGTTCCTGGACTGCATTGAGAGACTGTCTTGGCCTAAAACTTCAAGGGTTATCTCTGGAGTAAGTATGAATATTGAGTAGAAGCTTTTAGTATCTCAGTCACACCTAAATAATGTCCAGAAATCTGCTGTTCAAGGGGCTTGGTTTGTGACATCTTTGTAAGGACAAGGATCCTGGCAGATCTAGCAACTAGGAAATGGATGGAGCTGCTTCTCAAAGCTTGTGGTCCAAGGCACGTGGTTTTCTGAATGAGCAGTTTTCAGTGGTGGAAATGCTTTAACATAATCCTTCAATGCTACCACCTTCTTTTGAAGAATCACTGTGCCTTTGCGTTCTTTTGAGGGTAGGGTGGTAAAGGTGCCTGTCAGGAAACTGGCAGACTATTACACTTTGGGGTGGTCCTACATTTACTTCTACTTGCTACAGCAAGAGTCTCTTTATATTAACCATTAAATATTGCCTCTGTTAGCAGCAGCGTGAACTTAGAGAAGTTATTATTTTAGTGACCTTGTTTTCCTTAAGCCTTTGTGCATGTCCCCCTGAAGTTCATATGAGTACCAGAATTAGTCACTTCCCAGAGTTTTTGATTTATAAGCGACTTCAAAATGCATGTTTTATTTGATAATCTGGACAAAATGTTCTGCAGTTCCTCTTGGTTTTTCTTATCCAGAGTCCCATATGAGGAAAAAAGAAGCAGCAAAACAAAGAGAACAAAAACCTGAATCATTCTGAGAGTTTTTTTTTCCTTTATTCCAGTGTTCTGCATGTCAGGCTTTGCTGCTTCTTGTGAAAATTGGTTTTATTGTTGGCAATTTTCCAGATGCAATGAATAATAGAACACCAGATGTCCACTGCTGAGAAAAATTACAGATGAGTAAACACTTTTCTGAGGTAGCATAAAAATCTATTAATGCTGCTTCTACTGTGCCTGTATACTGTGTACGCTCTTGGCCCACTGTGCATTGTGCTGTACAGAGATGAAAATCCAAAGCCTGTGTGATGATCTAAATGTGTTTGACTACACCAGGGATTCCTGCCTTCCTATAGATATGAATTATTTTGCAGGAATAAGCAGTCACTCACTGAAGTGCTTGAGTATGAATTTAATCACTGGATTTAATTTTAATTATTGTCACACATGGATTTGATCGAGGGTAAAGTCACAGAAATATTAGAAGAAATGGGGGTGTGGGGGGTGGGTAAGAAGGGATGTCAAGGGTTCGTCTAGTTCTCACCCTTTTCTCTCCAGCAGGCACAGTTATAGTTGTGCCATGTTTTCAGGCCAAGAGCAGGCTGTGTTCCCAAAGGCTTGTCCGTTTTTTTCCCAGCTGTTTCAATCTCCTAGGAATAAGCTTTTACCACAAACTTTGCGATGTTTGTTGTACCTGACAAGTGTGCCCCATCTATCTGGGAAAAGAAATCTTCAATGGTGGATAATTCACATTTGCTTGAGCAAACTATTGGAGTGCTTCACTAGTCCTTACCAGGTTTTTCTCAATGTCTTACCTGAATTTTCCTTGATGCGGTTTAAAACCATCACTTGTCCTGTTCTCACTGAGAAAGGGAACTTATTCTCCCCCTGCATTGCTTTTGCAACAGTTTTTATGTACGGAAAAAGAAGTTGTCCTCCTTGAGTCTTGTCTGTTTCCAGTGGTACTCTCCTGTTGCTTTCCTGTGCACAGGTGTTTCTGAGCCTCCTGGAACCCTGGCATGGCTCACTAAAATTAAAAACCTGAAAAGTTTTATGCCATTTTAGTGAGCTGAATTGGCTTACTAAGAAATCAGCTGAACAGGATGGTCCCTTTTTTGGCGGAAGCATTTCATTGTCTCTATCTTTTAAAACTTTATGCTAAGTTATATATAAGAATATATATATATATAAAAGAATATATATAAGAAAATATAAGTAATTTTTGTGGCAGATTTCAGAAGTTTTCGTTGATTGCTCAGTCTTTTACTGGGAGGATGACTCCACAGTTTCTGTGATAGGCAAAATCTCTTGAATTTAAATTTGTCCCATGGCCTTTTTTTGTGATTCTCAATGTTCTTGCATCATCTTGAAAAGATTGAGTGAGTTTATCTTCTCAAGACTCTTTCTGAGTCTTGGAAATACAAGTGCAGAGAAGCAGAAGACTTCGAGGATCTATCTGTTCATGCTCACAATTTGAGGATGGCAGAACCTAGCTTTCTGGGAAGCGGGTAGATAGCTGATGTTATCCTAATGGACAGATGGCAAGGAGCAAGTTGTTAATTTAGACCTTAATTATCCAGATACTGAACTAGCATTAGAACTCAGTGCCTTAACTTTTCGTCTTGTGCAATCAGACCGTAATTACTTGTCTTATGAGTGACGGAGTGCCTGTAGCCCCCAGTGATCTCAGTCCCAGTTGTGAATGCTCAGTGCTGCAGAAAATCAGGTCAAGTGTCTCACTGGGTGTCCACAGAGTGAGGAGCAGTTATGCCTGAAGAGTCTGTAAGAATAACAAAGGGAAAGCAAGCTTGTTTTCATATGCTCAGTCCATCAAACTTATTTCGATTTTAAATAATAATAATTACAAAATGAAAAGAGTAAAATTTCTGTTCTTGAGCAAGCCGTATCTACAGGCAGTCATTTGCACAGAGCATTTGGTTAATATCTTCAGTATTAGCCATCTGAGGCGTTAATGAGAAAGCAGTATATTATAGTTAACAGTGGAGATGATCAAACAAAATAGTGTGAGTGATGTGTGACATTTGAATCAGCTGTGCTATTATAATTGTGGTTAAAAGATTGTATCAGCTTTTCTGTGTAATCTTGGTGTCAGTGCCTTGGCACAGACATGCACAGTACAGGAATTAGCTGCTACCTTCTGGAAATAGTAGCAGAAGATACAGAAAAACTGATTGGTTTTGGCAGCTCACACTTTTTTAGAGACGGGAAACTAAGTATAGAAATGTGGTAGTATGACTTGGAGGTTCTTGTCATTTAAGAATTTTATTCCCAGTTCTGCAAGAAGTGCTTTATGTAACCTTTCGGTGTGAGGTCTTGCATTCGTAATTGTGAAGAGCGCAGAATAATATTGTGCACTAGAAAGTGAGACTTCAGATTATTTTTCTGGCTGACTGGGCAAGACCTTTTTAGGCTAACAGCATTTGGTGAGAGGAAGCAGCAACAGCTGTTTTGCCTGTAGAGTCAGTTCTATTTGTTGGTGCAGCTGAGGAGACAACTGAAGTTGAAGGCAGTGTTAAATGGACAGCTAGGGGTTGGCACAAGATAATTCTTGTCCCCACATGTATGTGTGATGTATCTGGAAATACCTTTAAAGAATGGGGGGAAAAAAAGAAACTTTAGTCAGTGCTAATGGGTATCTGCTAAATCTTTTAATTTTGTGTAGAGTCTTGCTTTGTTGTTCTTGGCCTTCCATTTTTCTTGTATTATGCCCATTATCTTTGTGAGCTCACTTCTCTTTTGTTGTTTTATGTATTAATTTCTTATTGACATTTTCTGAGGAAAAAATAATTGTCTATCTACAGCTTGCTGTTCTGGTAAGCCCATCCTTCTGAAAGAGCCCTAGCCAAACCATATGCCACGCTGTTCAAAATTGTCCCTTTACTGCAAACCAGCATATTTCCATATCTCTCCTGTACTGGGGAGCCCAGCACTGGACACAGCGCTCCAAACATGTCTCATCAGCCCTGAGCAGAGGGGAAGGGTCACCTCCCTCGAGGTGCTGGCAGTGCTCTGCCTAAGGCAGCCCAGGAGATGCTGTTGACCTTTGCAGCACAGGCGCCTTGCTGGCTCGTGTTGAAGTTGTTTTCTACCAAGTCTTATTTGGAAAAGCTGTTTTCCAGGTGGTTGGTCCCAAACCTGTGCATGGTGTTGTTCCTCCCCAGGTGCAGGACGTCATGCAGTTCCTGTTTGTCCGTTGCTTCAGTCTCTCCAGGTCCCTCTGAACGACAACACAAGCCCCTGGTGTATCAACTGGCTCTCCCCAGATTTTTTGCTTTTGTTGTTGACATGCTGTTGCAGGTTGGGAACTACAGGTCTTACTGAGTATTAAATGGGTAACAGCAACAGCTGAGACACACATTTGGGAGAGGGAGGTGGAGTAATAATTATATGTCCAGTATAATTTTGAAGGATGTAGGAAATGAAGCATCACCATGCTGTGCTAGCCTAGGTGTTCCTAATATTACCTCATTATGTCACGGTTAGACTGGATTAGTAATACTGCAGACCACATATTGGCAGGGCTTGCTCTGTACTTTACGTATTGAAGGAGTCTCACTAGTGCTTAGTGTTAATTTTTCCATCACTTGGGCTTTCAGTCTTTGTTTAAATACTAAAATGTGATAATGTGAAATTTAGAATTTTGTGTAGAACGTCAATGAAATTATCTTAAAGATAGGCTAAATAAGCATTATGTCTTGTTTGGCCTTAAGTGACGATGTGTATTTTCAAATTCAGAGCTGGAAGAGGTGATTTAATTTGGCTTTCAGATCAAATGGCTGTAGGATCAACATGAATTAATTTGTTTCACATTCTAAACCTGAGTAGAAATGAAGCTTATGCTTAAAGAAATACATAATCCAAAGCAAACAAAAACTCCTGAGTGATGAAGAACTCATCACAGCATTTGTAAAGTTGTTATAGGGTTAGTTTCTGATGACTGTTTTTCTAGTTTTGCAGGATTTAGAATTTACACTTTGAATTTCTAAATACTGTTTTCGCTTTGCAGCTGGGATGGCTGGGCAGGAAGGATTTAAGTGGTACGCCCAAGGCCATGCATGGGTTTGGATGAAGCAGTAAAGGGCTAGAATTTATCTGCCTGCATGTAAGATCCTCTT
Source organism: Ibycter americanus (assembly GCA_035590275.1). Classification (NCBI taxonomy): domain Eukaryota; kingdom Metazoa; phylum Chordata; class Aves; order Falconiformes; family Falconidae; genus Ibycter; species Ibycter americanus. Next base: position 2,817,140 of record JAVJGI010000003.1, on the reverse strand, counting down.
TTCTCTCTCACCTTGTTGATCCAAGCTTTTGGAGTTCTGCCTCAATGTGCAACGTGCTGCCTTCTGATGGGATTGTCAGTTGCTCCTGCTGCAGGCCTTTTCCTAGCTGCCAAACGTTGCTGTTGGGCAGGAATACTGAGGGGACAAATCTTCTCTCTAAGCTGAATATGCAAAACTTGAGATTTACATGCCTTGTTTTATGGGGCTGTGCAATGGCATGGCACACCATTGTGTATTCTAGCTTCTCTTCTACACAAGCGGTGTGTTTGGAATTCTCAGATTTCCTTTGGGCCTTAGTGGGATGGAGGAGTGCACTGCTTTATCATTTTTCAACTCGCAAGAAAAGATGTAGCAGGGAGCACTGAGGGAGAGAGCAAAGTAATTTTACATGGAAAATGAAGTTGTGGCGTACAGCAGAAGATACCGCTCTGTTGGTGTGAGCCATTGTTTGAATATATTTTGCGCTTGGATGGGACAAGGTCACTTGATCAACACGGAAAGGATTTTGATTTGGGAGTCAGTCAAGTATCAGTTATCTTTTATTTTTTATATCTTCTAGGCAATGTATTTAATAATGATATAACTGCTATTACTAAATTTAGTAATAGGTGTTTTTTATTTAGCTTTTTTGTTTGTTTAGTTGTAAGTTTTGATTTCAGCTTATAAGGTGTAGATACTTAGTTTATTATAAGGTTAGTTGAACTTGGTTTGACTGTTGCTACCCAGTAGTTGCTTGGATCAGCTCCGTCAGGTTTGAGGGTTTGTGTCAACCTTTTCATTTGTTTTTTTGTTGTTTGGCTAAAATGGGTAGATTACTTCAGCACCAGAGAGGCAAATAAACAATCTAAAGACTATGAAAAACATATGTAGCTTTTCATGTTAGTAGAAATTACAGATAATATTGATGGAATGCATGTATCAGATTATTTTTTTTAAAATTGTAGAGCCTTTCTTAAAGCTAAACTCATTATGAGATACTTCCTGAAGAAAAAAATGTCATAAACCTGACAACTTACTAGAAAAGGCTTTTTAAAATTACTGGGTTTTTTAAGCAGCAGTTTTATTTAATGGTCATTATGTCTGCCCTGGTTATTGTGCATGGTTAAAAAAACAGAAGCAAAAAAGAGAAACATTTACTTGTTTTCCTATTGTATGTTTCAACTGAATGGCATCTTCTACTGCCTGCTTTATATTCTTCTATAGGTCATTTTTAACTATGCCAGCATAAATTTATGTCATCTTATAATATAGATGTGCAGGCTTAAAAGGCCGCAAACATGCTAAGGCCATTAAAATTGGGATTGAATGAAAACATCAGATACTTTTTTTTAAGCTCCTGAAATAGAAGCAGTTGACTGCAAGTTAAAGGACTTATCAACTATATTGTGTTTATTATAGTTTAAATAACCCAAAATACAGAAATGTGAAGTGCTCCTCCCCCTGCTCTTCTCTTCCCCAGGATAAAGGTGATAAAATAGGAATCTGTCTCAATCTTTCAGGATGTTTTATCAATGGCTTTATAGTTGGGCTGAATGAGGCAGAAAGGAGGAGAGTTTGATTTTCCTGTTTATAAGAACATCATCTTTAAGAAACCGGTATCTCTCTTATTAAACCTAGAAAAAATTTGAAGGTTCACATTTATGTAGTCTGTAAGGATCAATGATTTTTCCAGAGTTGTCAAACTTAATTTAATTGCACGGTTAAACTGAGAACCCTGTTCCAAGCACATACAGCTTTTCATTAGTCACTATAGTACCCTATTTTATTCCCCAAGCAAGCCTAAGCAACGTGGGTGATAATTCAAGACTGAATTTTGGAAGCAAGTGGTGGTGTTTCTGTGAGTGTAGAGGAGCGTTATTGTTGAGGGAAGCTGCGAGGCCGTTATCCCAACACTGTTCAGGGTTTCCTAAATCCAGCTGAGTATCTGGGTTGAGCAAGAAAGAGTGAGTTAGCATCCAGAACGTAGTAGCCAGCAGGACGGTATCGGATGTGTGTGAGGGGTATGTCTGACTTGGATTATGTAATGGAGGAGCATTATTCCATGCAGTGCAAGACTCCACTTCTGGTCAGTCCCACAAAATGCACAGGATTGTGCATTTTCTTTTTGTGCTTCTGGCTCTCAGCTCTTTGTTCTCTGGCTTGTCGGCATTGATGATGCTTATATTTTAGCATTTAAGGCTTAACCCTTGTTAAGTGCCTTTATTAGTAGAAGGGCAATTTTGTCACCTTCTAGATGGTCCAGCCTGGACCCAACCACATAGCAATGGGTTTCTCCTAGCACTGTTTTACAGTTTCCTGTTTAGCATAGGAACTATGAGAAAGTACCACAGGACCTTGCAGTTCCCCGGATGTCAAGTTGTCCACCATTACCACCATGTCAAGGCCTGTGGCTCCACTTTCCTTGGTTCTTCAGTTGCTTCTGAATGAGACAGCTCCTCTCTTCTCCTTCTAGCTCTTTATACCTTTCAGTCCATACTTTCTTTTAGGCCAGGACTTTGCTTTTCAAGTAAGTTATCCCTAAGCAAGTACACTTTTCCTTGTGTGTGAAGGCACTTCCCTAGAACTCGTATGCTGCTGGTTACTGTATCTGAGCATGCACAGCACAACAGTTGCAAAGGGTGATAACTAGGTTTAAAAAGAATATTAAAAATAGAAACTCCACATAAGAGTTCTGCAGGATGTCTGAAGCATCTTTGGAAAATATCTCACGTGAAATGCACATAAATTTTCTTGAACTTCTTTGAAAGCTCTTCTGAAAAGTAAGATTGATGTCCAGTATCCTGCTAGAATTAGATAATCTGAAGATCCAAGACGGATAGGTTTCCTTTGAGGTCTAGTTAGCATACGCAAGAGTCTGTGTGTATGTATGTGTGCGTGTGAGAGTGCTTGTGTGTGTACAAAAAATACACTTTTTTCTTCTGTTTTAAACAAAGGGAAGGTATTACAAAAATGCGTACTTCTAATTGTCATGTCAGGAGGAAAATATAGTTATAGATTAATTAAAAGCATTTTTCTTTTATTTCAGGATTTCATTAAATATTCTTCTCATGTTGTACCTACGTATTAGTGTTTTGTGACCACCAGAGTGCACGTTGTAGTGAACCTTTCCGTTTCAGAGATCTGAACCTTTTTTTTCTTCATGTAGGAAGCTCAAAAGAGTCTGATGCTATGTTTGTTTATAGTAAATTCTTCCAAGTGTCTGAAATGGTTGCTTTATGTGGTTGAATGGGCATGTCATTCCACCCTTAAGAGTAATTTCATCCTTTAAAATGTAATAATGACCAGTGTCTCTAATGAAGAAACACTGTTATGGAAACAGCACAAATAGCATGTCATACAACATTTTTCCTTATGAAGAACTCAGACTAACTTGTGTCTTATGGTGAAACTGAAGAACTTTTGCACTAAGCTGGTGTACTGGCTGTGGTAAATGACCCCCTTTAAACCATTAATGCCAGAGTGGTACCTTTAATTTCAAACTTCTCTTTTGTTAACATCTGTTGTGCAACAAAGTGGCTTGCTAATGATACTGTACAAAAAATGGCCAGTGAGATGGCAGTATGTAGTGAAAAATTTAAATTTGTTGAGGAGACACTGTGAGTCAAACTGTTGGGTAGCACAAAATAGTAAGTACTGGGAGAATTAGTTGCATGCATCTGTGAGTCTAATTGGAACTGTAATAACCAGAGGCAAAAAAATCTGTTCATGCTGTACAGTTATGGTTTTGGTAAATAAATACTGATGTGGCATATAGTAGGATGGAAAATAATACTTCACATGTTGTACTGTTTTGCTTAGACTGGTGCAGTTTTATGTAGATACTGTGTTTAGTTCAGGTCATGTTACTTCTTCCTGGCTCGATTTTCCGGCTGTCTCGTGCAGAGCTACTAGGCACAGAAAAAACTGTCCATTGAGAAGAAATTAGATGTTTAAATAAAAGAGATTTAAAATATCCCGTGTTTTAAAAAACGTGCAGTTAAGTCCTTGGTATTCATTGCCATTGATCACCTGCAGTGCTTCATGCAGCTGTTTATATTACCCCAGGATCTGTAAAAAGGGAGAATGAAATGAAACAAATCATTTTAGTTTCTCCAGAACTTGCATTTTCTGGGAGAATGGGGTGGCAGCTCTATGTTTTATTACATCAAAGATTATTGCATCTGTCACACTCTGCTGTTATTTGATGGTAAAGTCACATCTGCTGTCATTAGTCAACTGCTTGATTAGTCTGTTGGGTAGAGATGTTACTAGTGGGTGTAGTGGTACCACAGATGCAGTCTAGTTTATTGTTTAAACTTACGACTTTGGTTTCATCAGGTTAAAATACTTTCTACTGCAGTTAGACATTTGCACAGCTTCTGACTATTCTGTGAAATTCAGTCACATAAAACGGTGAGCCAGCGAGTCTGATTGAACAGGTGTAGTTCCATTAAAGGGAATGTTATCAGGAATATTATCTTTTACTTGTTTTATCAAAACCTGTACGATTTTAGGTGCAGATCTTTTGTCTTGATTCAAAACTAGGGAAGACTGTTTCTCATTAAAGCAAACTTTTGTCTTGCAAGTTTAGTCTATTGTATGACTAGAAAATAAATTCCTTAAGTCTAGATCATCACATTTTCTGATTGCTCAGGCTTATATACTGATCTTGTTTATTTAAATTTTCTCAGAGTTCTGCTTGTGTTTTTACATTAGAGTTACCATAAACAAATATGGGAGGTAATCTAAGATACTTTGTGCCTTCTACGGGGCGGAGGGGGGAAGTAAAGTTCCCTAGACAGAATTGTAAAAACTGAATGCAATAATGTGATTAAGCGCTGTCCTGGGGACATCCATTCCAAATTTCATGTGGTTTAATAGTGATGCGACTTCAAAATTGACTATTTTTGTTTACAGTGCTTTTAATTCAATGTATGACTATTTTGAAATCACATCTAACAATTTTTTTTTTCTCTTTTACAGGCTGGATTTTGACATTCTTTTCATGAAAGAGGTTTCCAAGTAGTTGTCTTATAATAACTGTGAGAAGTTCTATGTAGCTCTTACTTTCAAGAGTGCTGCAAAAATGATTACTTCAGATTTGCCAGTACTACAGTGAGTATATGTTTCTCTATATGTTTGAAATCTTCAGTTTTAAAGAGGTTGAAGTAAAGAGGTGATGGTGAGGATAAAGTACAAGCTTGAGAGAAGTACAGATTAGTGTGACTGTTCCAGGCCTCCTGTGTTGTCATATGCTGGAAAACTGTGTGAGGAAAAAAAACCCAACCCAACACTTAATCTAAAAGAATACTCTTTATATGTATGGAGAGTTAACTTTACTGTGAAAAGCAAAACAAGTTCTTTGCTACTTTTGTATTTCTGAGTGTTGTGAGGTTTCAGAAATGTGTATGGGTTTTAGTCATAATTGACCATATTTGTATATTCCTGTCGTGTACTCTTACTTATAATGAGCTGTATTTATTGTGCAGAAAGCCCTGGGCTTCCACGATCGAAGACAGCAAGCAGCATTAGCATGTTTTGATCCTGTTGGGAAACAGGAGTGGCTTATACAAATGGCAGAGTTGCTGTGCCTGGAGAAAGTGAGCTATTGGAAAGAATAGAGGGGCAGTCTGCAGTGAGGGGAGCTGGAGAGTAAATCAGGTAGGGTTGAGGGAGGAATTTTAGAAGCAGAAACAGAATGGAGCTTTGTTTGACAGTGTGGGTTGACTGCGGCCACCTGCCAGGCACCCACCCAGCCGCTCTCTCGCTCCCCTCCTGACAGGGCAGGGGAGAGAACAAGATCAAGAGGCTTGTGGGGCGAGATGAAGACAGGGAAACGACTTACCAATTGCCCTCACGGGCAAAATGGACTCAACTTGGGGAGAATTAATTTATTGCCAATTAAAACTATTTGGATGATGGAGAGAAACAAAGAGAAAAACTAAGCCACGTTCCCTCTCCCCCCAGCCTTGGCCCCCGTTCTCCTTGGCCCCTGGCTGTTCTCCTCACGCCCTGAGGCGGCGGCATGGCTGCCTGCCCGGCCTGGGCTGCCTCCTGCCCCTGCCCTCACCGCACTCAGCCCCCCCTCAGTGCCCCCCCGGCCCCGCTGCCCCAGCCCACTCCATAATGACCTAACGTTAAGCTTTTTGCTTGGAATGAACAGATGAAAACAGGAGTTTTCGCGGAGGGCAGCAGAGCTTCAGTTTAGCAAGGTTGGGTGGTGTTCCAAAACTTAAGATTTCAAGTCCCTTTGTTTAAGAAACTGAATGTTTGGACGATTGTAAAGTTACTTGTCTGACCTTAATAATAACAACGTGCTTTTCATAGTGATTTTTTCCTTATATTTTTAAAACCTCTTTCAAAAAAGTTAACTTCTGCTGTGGGTGAGCACATGGCTCAGGATGGGGATGGCCTGGATGGGTGGCCCTGGGGGGTGCCAGCCCGGGGGGCTCTGGTTAGCTCAGAGGGTAGTTGTGGAAAAAAGTTTTCTCAGTTCATATTTTCCCGGATGTGCCACATTCTAGAAGTGAGAGTGTGCTTGTAAAATGTGCCAAGCACAAAAAGCTGGGAAGTTCTGTCATGGCAACAGTAGGAAAGGGATATTCCCATTCCCAGTTCAAGAAGCTATGTGGCCTTAGGAAGCAATTAAAATATTATATGGTTTATGGTTAAAAAGTGCATATTAACAGATTTGGTAACAGTCTATTAATCTAAATTAATGATTTGCACACCAGCTGAAAAACCTGAGGGACATTAAAGATGTTGGAATATTTTTTAATCAGGAGGTAACTGTGAGCCACCAATATTATGCAACATTAAAAAATGACAGAAAACATCTATGTTGTTTTTTAATGCCACTGTGCTAAGTGTTGGTGAGATGTTTTCATCAGTAACACATACTGTTTTCATTGCTCGTAAACAAGATGAGATCTTCCTTTTTACAAAAAAACCAGCAGGATTTGCATGTAAAGGTTTTGAGACTCTCCTGAGAGCTCAGAACCTTTAGTCTAGTGTGGATAAAGTATCAAAGAAAGCGATAACCACTACTTCAGTAGGTCCCAGCCAGACTTTCATCAGAAAGGAGTCTGGGGAAGGGTGAGAAAACGTGAAGCAATCTTTAATTTAGGGATATTAGCTTTACACTATTTAGATTTGGGAAGCCACAGTCCTGTTCCACACAGAGAAAGCCAAGGTTTTCTTTCTAGCTCTTAAATAAGCAGCTTTGAAGGATTATTATAAGCTACCACTCCTGTGCCTTATTTCTACTTTTTCATAATGTTTCCTAATCTTTTTGGCTACCCACTTTAAACAAAGGGTGCTAAAGTCGATTTGAGATATTGATGTACTTTGCTAGGACCATATCAAATATTCTCTCACAAATTCTTCTCTGTTGAGGGAGCACGAAGGGAGAAGTCTTCAATCTTCCTGGATTCATAGAAGTGGCTTCAGGATGCAGTGAAGGCAGGATTTCACTTACTGGTCTTTCAGATGGAGGGAAAAAACCCTCTGGTGTATTTGACCAGGGTGACTGACTGTTATGACTCTTCTCTCAATGGGGTGACTCATATTTGCTGTGAGGCATGTTCCTCTTTAGATTTTGAAGATCAACCATGAGAGCTGATTCATCCATGATTCATGAGCCTGTGCATTTAGCAGTTTTTCTTCATGAATGCCTTTCTTCACAAGGCTGAGTCTGGTGGTAGCAATTACTGAATTTATCTCTGCCAGAACCGTGAGCCACCTCAGCAACATCGGTAAAAGCTTATAGAAGTGTTTTTATTTACAAAACCTGATATATGAACATAGGGTTTTGCTGTGGTGTGTTTTTAAGGGTTGTGGTGGTGGTATAAGCTCTATAGCTAGGGCTTTATGTAATAGTAGAAGGAAGGTAAATTTCTTTCAATTTAATTTGCAGAGATGTGAAATGTACTGTGTCTGTGGAAATACGTTCTTCAGAAGCATGACATGGTAAAGGGCTGCCCAGTAATTTGTTAATTCTTCGTTTCCATGTAGATCGTTTCAATGGCTAGTTACTACAATTTCAGAATAATATCCGGAGTTTTTAGGCGGGGTCCTGGCATTACTGCCAGTTTTCTAGGATACTTCAGCTACCACGGAAACCAGAAAGAAAAGCAGAGTATATTTGAGCCCCTAAAAGGGGTTATCATTTGTCTGCTTCACTCTGCCCACCCCAATCTTGTAGGTCTGCCACACTTTACAGATTCTCTTATGTCTCTCTCATGTCAGAGGTGTCTTACAGAGAAGGCATTTAGCCTTATGCACTGCCACCTCTCCCGTTCTTAGATGAGACACGTCTCCTTAGGCCCCGATTATGCTCCCTCCCAACAGCTTCAGAAAAGATAAATTGTGACTAAGCCTAAGTTTTCCCTCAGGTGACTAGTCACACAGATGTAAAATAGGGATAGGATAATTCTCGCCTGTTAAGATGTGGATGACTGCCACTCGATAAATTACTTCCTAGCAGTTCTGCAAGACATGTAGGGAATGAGGGAGATGGATGCTGGCCAGATGCTCTTCTCAATGAGCGTTAAAAACCTGACAGAACTGCAGGCAGTTAAGAGATGTTTTACTCCTCCTCTGAGTTCAGAAATAAGAAAAGGGGCATATGTGTGTGTACCCAGAGCAAGGATAAGGCTTTGACAGAAGCAAGGAGCACTGCCTCCCAAACTGAGGGGAGTCAAGACTGTGGTGGAAGGACCTTTTTGTGCGGGGGTTGCATGATTCAGACAGAATTCCCTGCTGCTTGAAGTGATGTTTATTTTAATATTAAATCAGCCAAGGTCTGTAGGTTGTACTTGATCATGTCTCCCTACTCCAAATTGTGAGGATTGAAGGGAACTTACTTTCTGATGTTTTCCCCTTACTCCTTACATACTTAGATTCTTTGCTGGAAAGGAATCTCCCCTGTGCCGCACGTATTGTTAGGGTGAGATTCATCTTGTTTTATTTTAAACATTCATATTTGAGCTGGTTGTCTAGATCACCCTACTGTTAATGGAGAGGAAAGAAAGTCTGTAAGACATAAACTGTCTGACCAGTTTTGGACACTGACATGCATGAGGTATGTTGAACCTTAAGATTTTGTTTTCTGCATTGTAAATGTCTCAAATTTAGATTAGATGAATCTCACCCTTAGTACTGATTTATTGAGCCTTGCCCAAAATACTTCTGGCAAACCAGGGAAGTTTTACCAGAAAAATGTTAGAGAAGCATGGTTATCAGGTTTAAGACAACAGTCTGTTTAAAACAAAGAAGAGGTGGTGGTCAATAATTAAACTGTTCCTTCCATATGCAGTGTTGCAAAGCAATTGAAATTTCCAGAACTAAATACACAATTTTCAGTAGGTTTTGCTAGACAGAGGTTTTGGACAGAGGCTGTAGCAAAGTCAAGTTCTCTGTGGGCTGTGACATGCAAAATAGTAGTACAGTTTAATTTATTTATATAGCTGTAGTGTTTCAAGGGAAGTGTTTGAGCCATTTGCCTAGGAGAACTGCTGAATCTGGTTTTAATAGAGAAAAATCTTTATCCTGATGATATTAGAGGTGCGGTTTTGTAAGCTAGCAAAGCTACAGCATTTCCCCAGGAAGGGGGGATATTGCTTAGACCAGGCCATGCCTAAAATTTTTCCAGTAGGGATCTGTATAGACCAGAGAGAAGCTGGTTTTTTTTCTACAGAGAGCAAGAGAGGATGGCTTTAATTTCTCTACAGCAATAGAAAGCAGCAGATACTTTTATGGGGTTTCCTCACATCTGTATTCAGAAGTTATTTTTTTTAAAAATTGTCATTGTGTGACAATACGCATTTTTTGTCAAATTGAGTTGCAGCCTTTGAGTAAAGGCTGTGTATATCCATCTGCATAGACATTGTCAGCTGTATTCACTGCATTGCTTTTCACTAGCATGGCCCTATTTTACCAAATCATTCTGAACTGTGTGTGGGATCTTTTATTTGGTTTTAGGCTTTTTACTTTTTTTTTTTTTTTCCCCAAATTCATAGCTTGATATTGAGTTTTTCAAATGTCATATTTTATGGAGCAGAAAAGCTGCTTCTCTTGAATTTTATCATAACAAAGCTGCGTTTTCAGTATGTTGTAGAGATACTATTTTACAAACTTATAATTTGGGAACTCAAATGTACTTGAATACTGCTTTTTTTAATCTAGGGTGCCTGGTTTTATGGGTTATGTAGGGTGTTTAGAGATAATCTATTGAAATTACTTTCAGGAAAGAAGATTGATACATGTTCTGCGGCATGCAAGCTTTTGTAAAGGATTCTGTGGACTCGGTGTTTTGTGCTTACATGTTAGAAAAGTTTGGAAAATAATGTCTTAATATTAGAAATTCATCTTGGTTCTGCAGAATTATTTGAGTCAGAGCAGACCTAGAACAATACAGTAATTTCAGTAAAGAGAAGCATGAGAACATTCTTGATTCTGATACAATGATATATCTTTCTGCAAATACTAAATACCTTTCTTGATGATGCAAAAAATCTGTGAAATGTTCCTGATTATAAAACAAATTAAGAAAATAAAACCCTAGACAGTGTGGAAGATCTGTGTAGATCTTGGCTTGCTGAAGCTTCTTAGTTTCTGTAAACCAGATCACTAATGCCACCTTTTATGTTTGAGGCTGTATAAAATAATGGAATTGGCCTGATTTTCACCTTCCCCTTGCACAAGTTTTACAGCAGTTGAACTCCTTTCACTTTGAGGAAATGGTACTGGATTTAAAGAAGTCTCTGGTTAGAGCTAGACTTGACCCACCTCTGAGTAATCTAGGACATAATTACAGTTACTCTTTCGTTGACAGAGATCTCATGTACTGGTGGCCTTGCAAGCTAAAAATAAAGCACATCAGTAACAGGTATGGTTTTGCTTGTGGGCTCTTCTTGGGTGAGATCTAATGCCTCAGAAGATCAATTACAAGCTGAGTTTCTTCAGGCAGCCAGGTCTGTTTTGAAGTACCAATGCAGAGAAGTACCTGCTCACCCGGCTTTGGCAGGGGGGAGGAAGAAGTTGTGGTAATGTTTTTTCCCTACTTACTATGGTCTTAAGTCTAAAACAGGAATGATTGAAAAATGATACTGCGGGCTGCTCTGCTAATAGTCGTTGAGCAATGTCAAGGTTTTTTCATTGTGCAAGTGAAAACGTTTTTCTAACTGCAAGAATCATAAATGTCTTCAGATCAAAGTGAGCTTTCTGGTTTGTGCCTCACGGTCAGTGTTAATCCTCTCTTTATTAACAGCTGCACAATACCATTGTCTTCGAGAGTGACTAAAAAACACGATGTAACCTGAGTGGCAATTTGTGTAACTGTTCTAATGATGTAATCGCTGGATTGGACTCTAGTTTGCTTTCTTATGGCTTTGAAAGCAGCTCAGAAGTAGTTACTAAAAGAAAGTTGATACTAGTGAGTACATTGTGGGATGGGTATGTTGAGAATGTGCTGTTTAATATAGCCAGTTTTTGAAGTGTAACATTGTTTCAAAAGAAGCTGTTAATTTAAATAACTTCCAGTCTATAGAATGACATTCCAGCCCATAAAAAGGTAAGGCTTTTTGCCAGGGCTAACAATGCTTAGTTTCTTAGTTTGCAGAATAGATGTGGCAAGCCTTTTAATGCTGACTTTTTTTTTTTTTCTGGCTTACGACTAAATATTTAATCAGTCAGTTATAGATTACTTGTTGATTTCAAATCATTTTAATTTATCTAGTGTTTTTCCCCCCCTAGGGATTCTACAAATGAAACTACTGCACATTCAGATGCTGGCAGTGAGCTTGAAGAAGCAGAAGTCAAAGGAAAAAGAAAAAGGGGCCGTCCTGGCAGGCCTCCAGTATGTGTAATTTAGTTTTGTTTTGTTATGCATCTATTTAAAATTGACTGCAAACTGTTTTTCATCTTATCATCTTGTGGTCACATAAATAGGCTTTTAATGAGTCCTATGTCAAACTTTATGAAGACTTGTAGTATGAAATATTTATCAGATTGATATACAAACAATGCTTGGAGTGTTTAAAAAGGGACATAAAAATAACCTCATAATAGCTATTATTTTTTCTTTTGATAGCTACTTTCATGAACGTTACAATTTTATTATTATTGTCATATTGCAACATTATTCCAGACATGAGAATAATCTCAGTAAGCACAACTACTTTCTGTTTTGAAAGTTGTAAGGGATTTTAAGTGACAAATGACATTTGAGCCATCCTAGTAACTGATAATCTCTTAATGCGAATGGAGGACTTGCAGCACAGTATTAACTAAATGCCTCAGAAGATCTATTAACACATCTTAAAAATTCATGTAATTGACATACACTGTTTGCTGTGTATAGACTGGGAGCTTCAGCCTCTTCTCTAGCATGTGCAGCAGATGTTACTGCTGTCTGCTGTGTAAGATTTGCTGTTCTTCAGTAGTCTTTGCCCATTGCTGGCCCATGAATGGGAACATACAGAAACAATTCCCTGTTACACAGTATTTAAGGAGGCTTTCTCTTTTATTTTAATTCATTTTATAAAACAGCTAATTTATTGGAAAATACAGAAAAAATTCTGTGTCATGATGTCCTTCACTTTAGTTCTCCAGGGTCATCAGGTGTAGTTCTCTTGATTACATTGCTTGAAGTACACACTGTGGAGTAAGATTTTTGGTGGGAACTTTTGTGTGTTTGTTACTGTTTTGATTCTCCTCTTAGTGTTTGTCTATGAGCACACCCCCAGTATGAATGTGCTATATATATAGCACTAGTAGCTTGGGATTTATTTATTTATTCTTCACCCTAAGTCTTAACTCCTTAAGCATGGGCCAGTGAGGCTGTAACAATGGGGAGTACCATGTGTTCCTCTCACGCATGCTGGCCAAGCTGGAGCAAACTCCTCCTTAGTATTGGGTTTCAATTTGCGTCACAGTTTCTGGGCTTGCTTTGAGAGCCAACATTTTAAATCCTAGGCTTTTCTGGGCACGTTAGTCTTCCTTTATGAAAGCTTTTGGACAGTGTTTCCTATGATGGCATACATTCTTCATCAGATGGACAGATTCACTCACAAACATGGAACTTCTTTACAGGAAGCTTTAAAGAAGCATGTAAAGAGAACAGGTCATCTATTTATATAGCTTGTAAGCAAAGGGCAAAATCAGAAATTATCTTAAGAATATCTCATTAGTAAATCTATGAGTTTTTGAAGATCTGACACAAAAAACCCACCAAACAGTGCAGCCCAATTGCTAACCCAGTCAGAGTGTAGGATTTTAAGTTAAAACAACATTAGTGGTTTTCTAACCACCACACATTCACTGGAAAAGAAAGGTGAATGTTACAAAAGATGTTTCTCATCCCTTTGTTTGAGCTTATTATTAGCTCCTATGGGAGTATGCACTGGAAGCACTCCACTGGTCCTGCTATCAAGTTTCTACAGGAGCAATTGTTCATTATGCTTAGAACAACTCCAGGCTCATTAATTGTACACAGTAGTAAAGTGATGAACATACAGAGGAAGCAGCCATTGCTTCATATGTAAAATGATGGACTGTGAGCTGACTATTGCTGCTAAGGAGCAAGACCTTAGGGTTATCGGAGATGATTGTATGAAAGCCTCATCTTAATACACAACACAGGTAAAAAAAACCCAACAAATCCAGTCTGAAAGATCTGAGAAAGAGAGTAAAACAAATGCTGTGTCCACTATAAAACTGTGGTTTGCCAAAATTTGGAATAGTTTGCACAATTCTAGTTTCTGTTACCCTTTTGACCTCCACCCCAAAATCTCAAGGGTATATTAGGATGGGAAGAGGTTCAAAGAAGAGAAACAATCATGGCAAATCATGGAGTCAGGCTGGGAGGGACCCCAGGAGGCCTCATTGCAACCTCTGCTCAGAGCAGGGTCAGCTTTGGGATTAGACCACACTACTTGGGTCTTTTCCAGTCTGGTCTTGAAAACCACCAAGGCTGGTGACAGCGCAGCCTCTCTTAGCAACCTGTTTCATCTTATTTCGTGAAAAATTTCTCCCTTGTAGGCCATCAGAACCTTTCTTTCTGCAGTTGGTGACTACTGTCAGTTGTCTTTCCACTATATGCCACTGCAGAAAGCCTCACAGGGCAGTGTTCCTGGCCCCCTGACCGTGTTGGTAGCCCTCTACTGAACTTGTTCTAGTTTATCAGTACCTCTCTCACATTCAGAGGGCCAAAACTGGACATGGTATTCCAGATATGGGCTAAGAGGCGCTGAGTGAAAGCGTATAATCACTTTCCTTGGTGTGCTGCTATATTGCTGTTTGTACAGCCCAGGGTGCTGATGGCCTTTGGTGTTCAGGCACATGGCTGTCTCATGTCCAGTTAGTTGTCTTCCAAGACCCTGAGGTGTCCTTTTCCACAGAGCTGTTCCTTCATCAGCCTGTCTCCAGCCTATGTTGGTGCAGGGATTTATTCCTCTGCCAGGGGCAGGTCTTTGCATTTGTCCACGTTGAATTTTGAGTGTACTGTTAGCCCAGTTCTCCAGACTGTCAATAGTAGTCTTGCCCTTGATGTCGTTAACTGGTCTCCCTGCCAGTTCGGTGTCATGCACACACTTGACAGGAGCACGCTCTCTCACCCCCTCTGACTATTCGATGAAGATGGGAAACTGGACATGTTCCAGTTAGGCTTCTGTTGTACTCCCTCACGGCCAACCTCCAGTTGAAGGATGATCCATTAATTGCTATGCTCTGAGCCCAGCAGTTCAACCACTTGTCTGCTCATCTAGTGGTCTACCCATCCCGATCACAGCTTCGCAATTTGGATAGAAGAATATTGTGGGAGACTGTTGAAAACCTTGCTAAAGCCAAGGTAAATGGTATCCGTTGCTCTCCCCTCATCCAAAAATTCAGTCATTTTGCTACAGTTTTTTGGGTGACGACAAAATGTATATGTCTGGATATACAATCACATCCTGCCTTCATAATTGATACTGCAGCAACAGAAAGGAATAAATAAGGTTCTTCTAAAAAAAAAAAAAAAGACCAGAAAGGAAAAAGCCACTCAGTGTCCAATATTCTTGAGGAGAAATGCAAACATCTGGGGAAGTCTAATTTAGGCAATTAAATTTATAACATTAATTGATATTAAAAGTCATGGACTTAGTAATTGAGGTATTGGTTTTGCAAACATTGTATATCACTTTCCCTCCTCCTCCACGTTGCTCACCTATCCATGCTGCTAACCCATCCACTTCCCTCAGGTGAATTATCTCTTTCTTACAGGAGATGCAGCTGTGATGTTTTTCCCCTGCTCTTCCATCTGCTAATGTGATTTTTATTTCTTCCACAGGTACCACCTACCTTTACTCTCAGATGTGAAACAGATTAAAATATTCAGTTAAATTCAGAGCTGTTTTTCTCAACTGATACTTAGCTTTGATGGTTTTCATTTCTATTATAGACCTAGACAAAGGCTTTTCTGCCCAAAGGCTCTTCCACTTTTTTGTGTTTTGGGGTTTTTTTTCCCCTAAGTAAAATATTATGGTCTAATGAGATTAGATCTCTCCCTGCAAATGCTGATTTGCTTATGTCCTTAGGCCATCACAGCTATAGTGGCACATCTGCCATAAGCATATTGACCTCTTTTAGAAAGAGTTTACTCTTCTGTGCTGTTTTGTCTAGCTGCATGGTTCTGTTAGACAGCTGCACACAATGTACTCCATTAAATATATGTATTGGTTTTAAATAGGTTGATTTCAAAGGTCTTTTCCAGCCTAAATGATTCTATGATTCTGTAATTTTATTGGAAAGATAGATTACTTCTAGAGGATTTTTCAGGCTTTCTTCCAGAGAAAGACATTCCTCTCTGCAGATCTGAGACTTCTGTAAGGAAATGGTCCTCATTTGAAAATTTGCCATTTGTAGCAAATAGCTTTTCAGTTCGCAGAGAACCTTAGTATTTCAGCGAACCTTTCCTTCCTGGAAACACTACTTTCCAAGTTGCCCCTCCACGTCTGTAAGAGACTGTTCTAATGAGCCAGCTAGAGAGTCAACTTGCCAAGAGATTAAGTCCTTCAAAATAACTCAGAAGCTAACTTGATTGTCCTGAATTCGCCAGCCCTTGCTGTGAATTTACCAGGAGTTGCACCGTGTCCTGTTATAGCAGTGACAATGGCTGGGGCTGGCCTCCCCCTTGCCCACATCTGCTTCTAAACACTGGTTCTTGTAGACAAGATGCCTGTTGAACAACTGGCCAAGAGGTGAATCTGCCCAGTCAGTGGGATATTTTGGCTTGTGTTTATGCAATACTGTATGTGAGCGTACCATCTGGATATAGGTTTAGTGAATTGCATGGGGTGGGAGCATATAGGAGTGACCTGTAACACGCCTCTGGTTGAAGTTGGAGTAACACTGGCCAAAAATGCCTTTTCTGTCTGCTGCATTATTGAAACACATGGGTATGGATGTGCTCTCCTGTTCTAGGTAGGGGATTTGAAAGCCCAAGGGCTTATAATAGAATGCAGCTTTCACATTAGTGAGCTCAGGCTCATTATCAGTTATTTATCTGTCCTTTTTTGTTTCCTCTCTTGGATCAACAGTCTCTGTTCAATGTTGATGGCATGCTTTATTTTAACCTACGTGGCCTTACCTTCCCAGGAGCTCAGAATAGCTTGGCTTAAACCTCAGCTGTTAGAGGTTGAGGGAGCGGGAGAGATCCCTGGCTATCTATATTTCAGCTTTGAAGTGGGAGTAGACAGGTTAGTAGCCTCTTTGACTTAGAGGACGAGAAGAAACATCAGTCTTGCTGTTCCAGAGGTGGCAGTTCTGAGATCTCTGCTGGTGTCTCTCTCATCCTGTACTCAGGGCCACAGCATACCTTTCTCCAGCTCTTCTCCACAGATTCTTCTATTAAGGCAAGAGGGATCAAGGCACTTCTGATCCCTTTGTCCCCACCACAGACTGTACAGTTTTGCTTTCAGGTCCTTTTGTATTTTTTGGTATGGAGGAGATGGACCACAATACCTTACCTTTGCATTCACATGTGAAACTGTAACTTTGCAGCAGACTCTTAGCCTTATTTAATCTTGTAGCATGGATGTTAAATACTGCAGGGGATTGAGTTTTGCTTCTAGTTCCAAATCGTACATGTCCTGATTAACAGTAGGAAGAAATCCTCTTGGAAGAATTTATTTTCATAGTAGTTGAGGTTTGTGGTTTGGTGTGACTTACATCAGTGTCCTCTTTCAGCTTTCTTGCCTGATATTTTAGGTCTGTCCCTTAAAACTGAAGTGAATAAGTCTTTCTGTAGTTCTGGGGAAATGCAGTGCACCAACAACCAGTATGTGAAGACTTCTCTATCCTGCCACTTGTAGCTTCCTAATGGAGAAATCCTAACAGCATTAGAAATTTTGCTTTTACGCTTTTGATGGGATGGCCTTTGTATTTTTGGCAATCTAATCTAGTCTTCATTTTTCTGGGGAAACAGTCTTGGTAGCAGTTGCCTCAGCTAGAAGAATTGAAATGATTCAAGCATTTATAGCAGACTCTTGATTTTTAGAACTCTGGCTAGTTTTTAAAATAAGGATGAAAAAAGCAATGCTACCCCCCCAACACTGCCTCAGCTATTTTATGTTCTAAACTGCGTGTGCTACAGCTGAAGCAGCTCTGCATGCGCTGGATGTTAGGTGACCTGCATCTGTCTTTATTTGCTGGATGAGGCTTTTCATGGGGAGCAAAAAGTCCAAAGGACTGACTGTTTGAATCCAAGAACTTCAACTGTGATGATGTGATGAAGTGTGTAGTAGCCTTCTTTTTTTTAATCAGTATTAATTCAGAAAATTCAGGCATTACCACTCTTCCACTTAACAAGAGGTTATAATGCAGAGGCCTCTCAAGAGGATGATGCCTTTGAGAGGCAAGTTCTTCAGTCTTACTCAAGTGGAAGGTTAAAAAGCTTTTTCCAGCTATCTTAAGAAATGGGGTATTGTTCTAAATTACTTATGGAATGAATGCACGTAGAGGCCATCATTTAAGGTGGCGGGTTAGGTGGAGTTACTGACCTGTAACACTTTTACTGTCTTTATTTCTTCTTGAAGTGCATCAATCAGATCAACTTGGGAAATGTTAATGGAAAATGTCAAGCCACTTTCGCTTTTTTTTGTTTGTTAGTGTGTGAATTAACTTTCACTATATTACTTGATTTTAGAAATGTGGGTCACTTTTTCCTCACAATCATTTTAAACACAAGAAAGGGAAAGTATTATCTAGCTAATTTATTACAAAATTCCAAATTGTCATAGTTTTAGTTTAGTTACAGTCAAGGTAAGTATTTTGTTTCCTGTTTGCGTTAGTTTAAGCCTTAAAGCAACAAGTAAACTATATGGTCATCAGTACTGCCATCTTAGAGTTGCTTCTGTGGCATATTCTGGAGCTTCTGAATTTCCTAATGCTGGTGTGTATAAATCGTCAGCTTTAGTTGTTGTTGGTTGAATCTGCTGCACAGATCTGAAAAATCATTAGTAAGTTCTGTTTACATTTGGCAGCTCAGTCCTTTCTGACACCACCTCAGTCTGACTGTGTGTCCTGGGTCTCAGAGTGAGAGCACAGATTTAACTGCTACAGGCTCACAGCTCCAAGCAGCACCTTTCTTGGTGTATGATTAAAAAGCAACAAGCTTTCTTACCTTGTGCTTCTTTATCCCTCCCTCTGGTAGTTCTAATTCACCTCAGTGTCAGCCCTGCCATTGTGGCAGATGCCTGGATTATGGAAATCCTTACAAGGATTTATGAATACATTTAGATATAATATTGCTAACCGGCTCGCCTTTTCCATGACTTTTAAGAGATCCCTCTCATAAACAGGAGAAAAGTCAGTTTTGAGTCTGGAAAACAATCAATTCTTACCCACCTCAGGATGCTGACAGACTTAAAAAGAAAAAAAAACCCAAACCCCCATGCATGATTGGCAATTGAAGGGGGCTTTAGGCAGAAGCAGGGAATTTATGGCTGAAAGGGACAAGCAATAAAAACAGTTGTTCCTGTTAAGAAGCAGAGGTTCTATTTTCCCTGTATCTTGATGACCATTTGGTGGATCCTCACAAGAGTAGACTTGCTAGAAATTCACTCTGATCTTAGGAAACATCACGCTTTTACACCTGTCAGTGATAGTCTGACACATTTACCAGAGCCACATTAATCCTTGGGCTGTTTCTGCGTGGGAGCTCTTCATGGCATTAGAGGATAGGTTTTTTGTGTTAAGCTAAAGGACCACCCTTTCCTCTGAATGCAGGTATCTCTCTCTTGGAGTGCAAGACTGCCTCTGTTTGGTATGCTCAATGCCAAACATAATTTTTAGGTTTGTAGCTTGACTTTGAAACTCAACTTCCAAGAGCACCCTGCCTCTGCAGATATTCCACAGATATTCTGTATCATGAAGATATTTGCATTTTTATGGATGTACCAGTCCAAGCTTTTCCTTCACTTGCTTCAGTGGTGTTGGATGTCTCCATCCTGGGATAGAATCACAGAATACCAGGTTGCAGGGGACCTAAAGGACCCTCTGGTCCAACCTTTCTTGGCAAAAGCATGGTCTAGACAAGGTGGCCCAGCACCCTGTCCGCCTGAATCTTGAAAGTGTCGAGTGTTGGGGGATCTACCACTTCTCTGGGGAGATTATTCCAATGGCTGATTATTCTCATTGTGAAAAATTTTCCTCTTGAAATAAGGTTACCTATTTAACTTTGCTCAGGGGTAGGAACCTTATGAAGCTGAGATCCGTCAAGATGGCCTGCAAAGTTTCTTGCTGTTAATTCAGGGACTTTACGTGCAAGTTATGTCTGTCAACAGCATTGTAATATTGTATGTTAATGAATAAGATAGTGCCCGTTCCTCGCTTCTCTGCCTGCGCTTGCAAGACTTTGTAATTAGAGTGCCTGGCAGTTTCTGGAGGCTGGAGGATCTGTGTGTGACTTGCTTTCATATTTGCACTCCAGAGTGGCATTGAGCTTGGGCTTTCTGCCAGATGCCTACTTTGTGGAAGTGCTCTGGAGTGGAAGTTCAGTGGACACCCTTCCTCTAGTGCCTCTCCACCTGAAGATTACGTTGATCCCTGCCTAACTGAGAAAGTTCTAGGTTTGGATTTTCTTCAGTCTCTCAGTGGAGGATCCTTTGTCTGCTTGTTTTGTCTCTTGAGGCAAGATCCAAGACATCTTGAGGCAGATGCCAAGAGGCATCTGGATTTAGCTACCGCAGCTTGGATGCAGAATGGCTTTTGTTAAATGAAAGGCTTGGTTTCTCCAGTGAGACAGATGTTCTCATTTTCAAAAGAAAACCTATACCAGAGAGAAACTTTTATTCAAGTAGACTCAGTACTATATCTGGTGTTAATTCAGGTCCAGAATATTGAGATATTTACTTGGGCTTGAAGAATCTGGCTTTGTCGCGTAATTCACTCAAAAGTACATCTGTCGGTTATATCTATACTTCTGAGAGCTCACTGGTGTTCTCACCCTTCTAATTCAAACTATGAGTCTTGGTCAAAGCACCCCCCTTTCCCCAGGATACCTGACAAAAGTGGAGTTTAAACTGAGCATTTGCACATCTTGTGGTTACTCATTTTGAGCGTGTGCTGCTGATCCATAGTACTTATGGCAGTGTAGGTTGCTTTTCTCATTGCTTTTCTTATTGCTTTCCAATAACAAGGTCCCTTTTGGATGTGCATTTCACGTCTATCTCTTACTTGCTTTTGCTTCATCCTTGCAGAATTTAATGCCTCCCTTTGAATGACATGTTGAGAAAAACTGAGTATAGAGGGGGCTTGCATTAGCTTCTGTGGAGGGCATCGACTTGCATTCCTGCTTTCATTTAGCAGTATTTTTAGCTAGTTGAACTGCTTATGGCTTACTGTCATGCAGATTGAATAAGCACATGGATTATATGTCTCAAAAGAGTCAATTTACTTCTAATTCTTTGCCATTTTATTAAATAGTGATCGTGTGTCTCTTTGGAGCTCGGCAGACCTCAAACATTTCACGTATTGATGGCTTTCTTGATGATAAAGGCAGCTTTGCACATGTTTAAAAACTCATTGAGGAGGACCACATATTCTTTTGATCATAAATGCTGATGTTATCAAAAAAAGTTTTCACAGAGACTGTACCATTATTTCAAGCTTTCCAGCTTGCATTTGTATGCAAGTCCTTAATTGAATATTTGCAGGAGGCAGTTGCAGTTGCACCTTACCTTGCCCTTTTCTTTAGCTCTCTGGCCCCACCAGCAGCGATCCCTTTTAAAGTAAGAGGAAAGCTAGTCTGCAGGTCTGTCTTCTGCCAGCTCTCATCCAGAAATTGGATCCCTTTTCTCTACAGGAAAATTCTTAATGTGTCTGCAACTGGAAGATGCAACCAAAAATGTTGACTTAATGTTCTTTACTAAAAGCTTAATGGAAACTGGTTGACAGTATACTTAAGTAAATGGTACCATGAGGATGCTGTCCTAAATTTAATCTTTGAGTTGCTTGCATATTGTTTTCTTTAACATGATTTCTCAAAATAGCTTCATTGTTCTGTGGAAAATGGCAGCTTTTGCCTTTGTCTGCTTCACAGTAGGGAGAAAGAATAGAATATGGAAGTAAGGTCATAGCAGGAATCTTATGTTATTTTCCCCAGAAACTTTTTTTTTTGTTTGCATAAGGTGACTTAAATTCAGAGCAAACCATTCACTAGGTGACTTCTTACAAATGGGATCTGTACCACCTGATTATAAACTTAATGAATCTAGAGGAAAATTTACTTTAAATAATTTAGATTCACAGGGAAGATGTTTTAACTCATAAAATTTTGAAGCAAGGGGCTATTACGATGATCTATTAAATCTGGCTGTATAAATTCAGTGATTTAATTTGAGTTGAGTTGAAGAGCTGACTCTTTATGTGCACGGTTTCTTATAAACGTTGTATAAAAGAGAAAATGCAGAAAGTTAATGTTACCATGACAAGTGTATTTGTCTTCTAGAGTTCATTAGTTATTCTAAAAGTTTATTTTGTGTGCCAATATAAAACACTTTTGTTGTCGTGTCTGTAATTTGGTACTATTTACCTAGCTTTAGTCATGTTGTCAAGTATCTGTTTGTGTTGAATAAGACTAATATGGCTATTGACGTGAACTGGTACTCCAAAGTTGGGAATTCACCACTGCTTACCTTGACATGACAGTGGCTTTTAAGTTGTTCCTCAACAGCTGCTGATAAATAAAAATATATGTACCTGACTGGATAAAGCCCTAAGCAACCTGGTTGAATTTCATTTCGTAGCTGATCCTGCTTTGAGCAGGAGGTCAGGCTGGAGACCTCCTGAGATTCCTTCCAGCCTGGCTTATTCTCTGATACTTGTGTGTATATACATGTGTGAGTGTATAAATGTGTGTGTAATATTTATGTATAATTTATAAAGATACATTGAGTGATTTCAGATATAGCTATAATAAACTTTCCTTCTGCTGGTTTTCTTTGCCCAGTCTGCCACTAAGAAACCTCGGAAGTCTCCAGCAGACAAGGGTCGTTCTGAATCTGGAGCTAGAGGAGCAAGTCGTGGAAGAGCTAATGGCCACCCTCAACAGAATGGAGAAGGGGACCCGGTCACTTTGTTTGAGGTGGTTAAGCTGGGAAAGAGTGCTATGCAGGTAAAATAACTAATTGTGTTACCCCTCCACAATTCAGTATAGCCCAACTGTAGGAGTTCAGTCTTAAGCTATGCTTTTGTGAACAATTGTATTTTTTCATAACCTGTATCGGTCCAATAGGTTGTCTGTGTATGATAAAGGGGCAGAATGTGGTTTGATTGAGGACTGTCATATATACTTCTGAAAGACGGATCAGAAAGTCATGTATTTCATATTCTCCATTATCTTCTTCATTACTACCAAATTGAAAATACATGTCGGTATTAAGCAGTCCATTAAAGAATATCCTGTAATGTTTTATATGAGGAAAAAGTATATGATATTAGTGTGGATCCAAGGCTTTTTTTGTTTGCTTGTGTTTTCAAAAATACCTGCTGACACAAGCAGTTTTGAGTACTTTTGCACTGCAGCTTGCATTCTTCTTGCTGTCTCAACCAGAGCAGCAGATAAAGGCTAAACTAGTTGCCTAGACTTCCTCTGTGTCAGGGACAAAGATGGACACATCCTGAAGGTGAATTTTTCAATGTAAAATAAATATCTAAGGTAGCTGTGGTGAGTTGCCTCTGAAAGTGTTTCTTACTCCTTCATGTTTTGATCAATTTCAGAGGTCTTACAGGATCTGTTGGGCCAGATGAGTCCCGCCTCAAAAACCTGTATAGATGATTTGTTTTCACAGTACTTGTATGCTTTCAGTAAGCTACTGTGCTTCAGCTATTGTTTTTGGCACTCAAAGGAGAAACAATGGGCCTAAAACACTGTTCATCCGGTGCAGTGCAAAGCCAACAGTCATTCCTACTGAAGGACTGTTTTAAGCAAACCTCCTTTACTGTGCATGTCAACAGAACAGGACTCGTGCAATATCAGTTTGTTGTGACTTTGTGGTGCTAACATGAGAAAATAATAAGTGAGGAAAATAAGTAGCCAAGTCCCATTTTCAATATTACTTCTAGTGTAGCTAAAAGCGAAGTCTAATTAAGCCCCAAAGGAACCTTGTCTTCCAAATGAGTGAAAGCTGTTGGAAATTTTCTCCCAGACTCAAATCTGTGGAAGGTCTGAGATGTAATTTTAAAGTAATAAACAGGAAGAAAATGAGAATTTTTTTTCTTCATAGTTCCTGTATTTACAGTTATTCAGGATTGACCCTTCTTACCTAGTAGGTGAAGACAGAACAAATTTAATCCTAATAAAGCTACAAATTCCTTGTGCCTCTTCTTCCTACATGTTGTAAGTCAGGGCTTCTAACTTTGCTTGGTTTTCAACACTTTTTCAAATTTCGCTTTTGGCAGGATTTGAGGAAACATCTGGAGTCTATTTTCTGGTTTTACTGTGGTACAGAACATACAATATGCTTTATGTAGCATGTTTGTCTTAGAGTTATTGATATTTGCAGGAGCCAAATGAAAAGGAATGGGTGATTGCTTTGATATTTGATGACTCTGTGTGTGTGGGATTGACTTTGATACATTTCATCTATTTCAAAAGAGATGCCATCAGAAGTATTCTGCAGATGAAATTCTAAAAAGAAATTGTCTGTGTGTTTGTATTAAGAAACGTTTGGAATTCAAATACAAAGGAATTCTTTTGAGGAATTTAGTATTTGTATATGCATAGATAGGTGGGTCTGTGTCTGTATATTTGTATGTACATACATGCATGCATGTGCTTAAAATGTGCCCAGCCTACGTATATGAGAAGGAAGTAGACAACACATTTTAAGCAGTGGAGAAAAGATAAGCAAGTAGTAAAGGAATAGGCAAGTTTATTTGAAGCCCTGGGTTGCAAACAGGCATAAATGGTTTGAGCCATAATTTCCAGGGTATGTGAAGTTTTACTATTGTTAAAAATATTCCAAAAAAACCCAACAAACCCAAAACCAAGAAACAAACAAACCCTATAGGGGGAAAGAGGATGCAATTAATACGTGATTTAATATTTTTTAACTTGCACTTCAGGACAATAATCTCATGTGAAATCAAGGTTCTGTAAACCAAACATTAGCATCTTTATACTTTTTCCTTAATAACTCAGGGATTTTGATGTAACATTTAGGAATGCTTGGCATTTTTGTTTTTCATGGTTTTGTGGCAGGTTTTTTGTGGCCAATTTTAGCAATTTTGTCAGTATTGCAAATATTCAGACAAGTGCCATGTATTTGTATTTATTAGAACCTATTATTTCTCAATATTTAGTTCTTTCCCTGTAATGTGAACCTACATTTTTCTATAGCACTCTTAAGTTTGCTTCCAACAATGAAAACCCAGAAAAATTCAATTAATATATTCTGAGATTACATGGGAAGCATCTGCTTTCATTTCTGATCTATCTGCCCCTGCTGTTTGCTCTCAGGATTTATTGTAGTTGTTAGATTTTTCTGGCTTTGTGTGTTGCCAACTCATGGAAGTCTGTAGCTGAATAGAGTTCTCACTTCTTTTAAGTTTGGCCTCTATTTTGCTTCTCATAGCAGGATTCATTTACTACTACTCTTCAGGCTTATTGCTGTTTGGTTCTTACAGTGAAACAAAGTTAGGTTAACACTTTGTATTTCAAATGTACATAACTTCAGAGCTGCCCTTTGCATATAAATCTTTGCCTCTGTTATGAAGTGCTAGTTGTGTTGGTGTTAAGTCTCATTTGAACTCTATGAATTAATTTGATACCTACACGAAGTTGGTATTGGATTGTTGTCACTGTTTTTTAATCTGCTCTGTAACCTTTTGTACAGTTGGTTGCTTCACAAGTTTTTCTGTCGGCAACTCTCTGTGTATGAAGTGTGATATGACCTGCAGTTTGTGTTTTTTGTGGGTACATCTTGTTAGTCCATTAAGACTGTTTGTAGAGCATTTCTCGGCTCTGTGGGGTTTTTTGTTAGGCAAACATGACACACTTCTGCTTTTTGTCATTTGTCTCATTTATTTATTTTTTCCTTGAATGACTTTATGGAGACAGCTATATCCACTGTACTTCCCCACTCTAAACCTCCATAGGCAGAACAGGCTACATCACCATTTCTCATGTGCTAAACTGCCCGAGTTAATGCTGATGGGAATGAAGGGTGTGGGTGAACCTCCGCTCCTCCACCTGAGCCCCCACTACAGAGGCTGATTTGTAGCTTAAATCTTCATAGATATTTCTGCATTGGTCTCTGACCCTGGCATGAAACCAGCAGTGAAATAAAGAGCGTGTGGTGATCTTGAATTTTCTTTAGGCCTCAGTCTGAAAATTTCTTGTAAGTAAATTACAACCAATTAGTTGCAATGCAGTTTGTGCTTCTGTGTTGGGCAAACCAAGCACAGAAGTGTTCTGCTTTCCTGTGTGCAGAGGGGATTTGTGCCTCCCCCAGTACATCAGAGGTGATCATCAGTAATCATAAGAGGTGTTCAACAGCAAAACATGAACAGACCTATGCCGTGATCACTCGTAATACTATGTGTGTTACCAGTTACCCTTAATCGACGTTAGCAGTTCACTGCAGATTAGATGCTGTTCACATACAGAAATGCAAGATAGTCAGTTCTTCCAAAGAGCTGATATGTCTTTATACATCTTGTTATTATGGCATATCCTATATAATTTCAGTAATTTTTGTATTTTCATAGCATTCAGGGCAGAAATAGACCGTGTGGTCTGCATACTACCTCCCTGCATAGCTCAGACCATGGAATTACACCCATTCCTGCATTAAGCCAACAGCTTCTTTTACAACCCTCATTTTTATATAGTAATAGTAATATTAGTTGGTTAGCAGTTGGAGAGGGCAACCTTAGCAACTGTAGAGGAAGAGCCAAAGTTTTGAACATCATTGTTCCCTCTGGCTCTCACTGCAGTAGCTGCTCCCCTATCCTGGTGGTCACTGGTACCTTGGCTATTGCAGCGGGGAGCTGGGCTGGTGGAGGTGGCACTGGCCTTGGAGAAGACGCCTGGTGCTGCCCCCCGCAGAGCAGTGCTGCTCCTTGGGCTGGCTTTTCCCAGGAAAGGAGATTGATAGGACAACAAGCCTCAGTGACTGCTAAGCTTTTATCAGCTGGTTCCTAATGCATTCTGCATGGAT
The DNA here is from genome assembly GCA_035590275.1 of Ibycter americanus. Taxonomy (NCBI): domain Eukaryota; kingdom Metazoa; phylum Chordata; class Aves; order Falconiformes; family Falconidae; genus Ibycter; species Ibycter americanus. The sequence continues at coordinate 2,790,459 of JAVJGI010000003.1, read as the reverse complement.
TAAGCTTTGGTTTGCTCACTTCTTTCAACTCCCTGGAATTTTATGTCACAGTTATTTTAATCACATAATCATTATGCAATATAGATAATCTCAATTTTCCTTAGTCCTTCCAGTGGTTCTGGTTGGAAAGGATTGCTACATGTCTGTTTTAATCCTGCATAAACTGAGGTTGCTGTTGAACAGATTGGTCCCACCTTCTCCCACACCTACAGCTGATGTTTTTTGCACCTTTCTTGTGTGTTTTGTAGTTACACCAAGAAACAGATTTAATTAGAACCTGATACTTCAGATTTTTTTCAGCTGGAACAGCTCCCTGATTCAACCCATCTCTGGCAGCAACTCAGACATTCTCAATTAGAATGACTATAACCATCACCATATCTACCTTATTTAGAAGGAATTACATACATATTTTTACATGTACACTCAAGCTTAAAAACATCAGAGCAGCTGTAACTGGATCATACCAAAAGTCCAATATCCTGTCTCTGACAACAGCAGTTAAGAAAGAGAATAAGAAGGGAAAAATGTTTTGGGAATTCTCCCTACCTCTGACTGTTTGTAGCTCAGGGTGAACATGGTGTCTGTGTTCTCAGTAGCCTTAATGGCTTTCTCTTCCCTACGTTTGTCCCTTCTTCCTACTTAGAAGTAGGATAGTTGCTGGCTAGTGTCTTTGTGTCTGCCTCAGCCACTTCTGGGAGTTAAGGTTTTTGAAGACTAACGATGTACAGACATATGATATTAAGTGTTATCCATGAGTGTTGTGTTAAAGGCATGTTTTAGTTTAATTGTCCTTTGTTTTATTTTAACAATGTTGTATTCTGCAACTTGAAGAATGGATAATAACTTCGGGTTTTCCCAAACTGTCTCAGAAACTCCTTAGGAGTCTAAGTATGTGTTCTCTGAAGTTTAAAGGGTAAAATAGCTGCAGCTATTACTGACATTTAAATTAGTATTTTGTTCTCATATTGCTAGAAGGATTTCTTCTGCAGCCTAGTCTTGCTTTGCTTTTGGTTGTATGCTACTGAATTAAAAGGAAAACAAAATCAAAACTAGGCACATGTTTTCATGCTTGTTATACTAGGAACAATTTAGCCACCAAACGAAGCATTAATTAATTAGAAGGATATCCCTTAATACCAAATTAATTTTTCTGCAGTTACCACACAAGATTTCTCTTCCCTTGTGATGTAATAAGATGTAGGGTGATTTTGCTGTTAATGTGAACACATATGCCAGTAGGGCAGTGTGTGGAAGCATTTATACCTGAAAATACCCATTATATTTAAAGCTGGAGAAGTCTCTTGCTCTCTGGAATGTCGTCATTTTTTTTGAAGTGTCTGGGGTGACCTGTGAACCCTTTACAAATTGTGCTAGCAAAAAACTTGAATCATGTGTTTTAATAAGGTGATGGGTCTCTCTTATTGGAATGGCTGACTTTGTTTCTGCACTCTTCTAAGGATTTTTCTATTCTCATGTTCAATGTACAGAGTATTTTTGATGCTTTGTAGCACCTCAGAACCATTCATGCCCATGATTGGGCCAGCTTCAACAGACACAGCCTCTTGGAAATTGCATAACATGTCAACTGTGAAAGATTAGCACCTACAAAAATTCTGTGCCATAGTAGAAAATCTGCTTGGTATGAGGCCATTGCATGGTCCACCCAGCATTTCTAAGGGCTCAGGTGAGGAAATGCAGCTCTGAGCAGTGCGGATCTGCTGTGACAAGAGTGCTTGTCCTCGGCAGTTCCTGTGATTTTAATCCATTTGAGAGAAGAATTTTTCCAGTACCTTTTATGCATGTGTAATGCCAGTTAAATTGTGCCAATCAATTTTATCCTTCAGTAGTATATTTTTCTCCCAAATAGTTCCATGTAATATGTTACACTGATTTTCCCACAAAATATTTAATGCCCATTCTGTTGCGTAGAAATATGTATTTACATGAAATACCAAACTCATATCTTTGTATGAAGAGTATAAATTCCTTAGTTTTATTGGGAATAAATACTTCTAGGATTATATTCCTTTCTGTTCCTAAGGAAAAAAAGAAGTTACATAGGTATACACTGCATAAACCAGATTTTCATATTTTTGCTTATGGTGAAAAAACAAACAGGTACTGTTACATTAAAGGAAGAATTTTTTTAAAACAGAATCATTTTGGCTTTTCAGAAAGTGCTTGCTAGGTGTGAACTCTTTCATAATTTAAAATTACCTGACCATCTTTAGAAGTAAAAGAATAAACTGTAACTTCTCCATCTACAGTTCCTTTTTGTTAACCCTATATTAGGCTTTTCAATCGGTGTATATTAGACTTACTGTCTGCGATTTGGAATGCAACCAACCAGTCATCCTGAAGTCTAATGCACAATCTTAAAATTACACATGCTTTCATGTGTTAGGAACTGCCTTCTCGCCAGTAAATGTCTGTGTAATTACTTCAGTCTTCACAAAATTTAACCTTAAAAGACTTTTATTCTTCTTTAAAACACCTGCACAGATTCACTTAAAAACTTCTATGCAGAACATTATAAGACTTTCAGTACTTGCTTTCCTTCCCTGTGTTCTTACTGTCAGTGTGCTCCTCAGTTCTTCACACTCTCTGTAAAAGCATATCTTCTAGCTTTTCATCTTCTCTTTGGGCTGCTCTTTATACAGATGTTCAGATTAATTTCACTGTGCGTTCCTTTTTTGTTTTAATAAGCTTCGAATTTCATTTGAGTAACTTTGGTTTTTTGGCAGAAGATGTTAGCATAAGCTTTGATTTTTGATTTTTTTCCCTACCTTTAATGTAAACACACTGCACACCTGTTCTGAAGTAATTTTTTGTTCTGCCATATTCACCGTAGGTGAAGCATGTCCACAATCAGTTGTATGAAATGGCAGATTACTTAAATTTTCTTTGTACTTGATTTACCTTTGTTTATAGTTAACTCAGATCTTACACTTGAGCGTGCACTTCGTATATAGTGTCATTTGTTTTCACTTTGTGTTAGTAACACTGCTGCCAGATTGTTACTTAATTTAAATTGTGAAATAGCTTTTTGGAAATCAACTTTCATTAATATTTAGTGGGACTGTGCTAATTTACATGAGCTGGCAAGGTATCATCTGCAGTTAGTCCCTCTGGTTCCTCCAGCACTTAATGCTCCTAGATGTAGTAATGTTCATGCACTGAAGGAATATGAAATGGATTCATGGCTGTAAAGCCTCCAGGAGGTGATAAGATAACTAGCTTCATTATTTCATTCATTGCATCAGACTTTTGCTTTTACTGGCAATCCAAGCTGCTGTTTCTCTTCAGTACTATAAAATGTTCCTATTTACCTATTAGCAGACTTTGAGATGTGAAGGTCAATACATCTGCAAGTCTCCGTGATTGATTTTAAGTTTACTCAGGCTATGGATCTATTCTGCTACTTGCTTGACGTTCTTTAAGGTTCTTATTTCTGAAGGGTTGTCTATTTGGCATATTCTTCAAATTGTGCTGCATGATAGTTCTTAGATACACTCTGGAGAGTTAATTTCTGCTCTTGAAAGCTGTTAGGGACTTTTAAAAATTCCGGTACGGACTATGCATTTGTACTATACATCATCTGCCATTTGCAGAAGACCTTGATTTTTCACTCAGTTCTTCTAAGAACAGAAACATTTTGAGATTTAAAAAAAATAATATGCTTGAGTCTTGTTTTTGTAACATGTGTGGACTTGTTATGCTGACTGAGAGATGTGGTGCATCCGTGTGTGTGCATATGTATATATATGTACATATATATGTATGTGTGTGTATATGTCTAGCTGTTTTCTGAGAGTAGGGAGTGAAAGGGGGTCTTGTGGGTGTTACTGGAGTAATCTTGAGGTTTTATCTATGTAACTGAGCTAGATAATTTTTTACTTAGCTTAAAATTTACTTCCAATATTCCTTGCCTCACTCCAGTCTGCTAATGAAGATGAGAAGCTAAAGAATTTTTTGTGCACTTTCTCATTCATTGTGCTTCATAACCTTGTTGTCAGGGGAGTCTTTTCCTTATACACGTGCATTGAATTTGGTGAATCCCAAAAGCATGGATTTCCTGCACCTGGGCAGAGAGCTGTAGATCTTGTGCTTCTCAGGAATGCTAAATTTATCATGTATCTCATGCACAGCATGCAAGTGCACGTTTCCATATGGTAAATCCATGCTCTCTTCTCATCCGAAGGTAAAAACATCTGGAAGCAGATGGGTACCACCAAAACAACTCGTGCAGTCTATCCCTACCATCTTTCATAAGTGTTTTGCAGAAGTAGACAACAAGGCTCTTGATGAGATGAATTCTTCTGGTGGCTGGAGCCTCCTTGTAGAGAGCTAACCGGTCCTTCCCCCCTCCTGTCACCGCACGTGCCTTCACTGCAATACCAGTTCTGTGTTTGGGACAGGTGGCGGGGGGGGCCAGGGCAGGATGCCTCTGGGTTAGATGGTGACTGAATGTGGGTTGTTGCCCTGATTTTGCTCTTTGCTTATGTCTGAGAAGCTCTTAAAAACAGGGTGACTGGATAGAGGCTGCTCTAACAAGATAAAATTGTCCTGGAGGGTTTGCTGTTAACCTGTGGACTGTTGGTTAGAAATCCTTGTTTTTAATAGGAGTCTTTCTCTCTATGCGTTTTTATGCAAAATAATTCCTTTTCTGGCAATGGTTGCTTGTTGCACCACTTGCTACACGATTGCCTGTTTGATTTCCTTTTTGCTGGTATTTGTCTTTTTCCCTGGTATTTGGATTATTGCTGGTTTTTCTTGGTTTGGTTGATACTTGTCTCTGTTTTAGGTCTGATGTGTATAGTTTTTATTTTTTCATCCTAGTGTTTTCAGTTTTTATAACTCTTTTCTGTTACATCAAAAGTCAACAGTTTGATTAAGTTCCAACTGTTGTAGCATATGTAGTCTGGCTTCATTATCTCCTGTTGTCTTAAACTGTAATCTCTAAAAAAATTTACCAATGAGCATGCCAAATGTGCATGGGGGGGTGAATGATGTAGTTCTGTGGGTGTTACTTTGATTTTGATACCCTAAAAATACCCCTCTTATTTTTAGGGATTGGCGAATACAGTTTGCGTGACTTGTACTGATATCAACAAGTCAGGTGCCTGTGCGTGACTTGGTGTGATCATGAGCATTGTTAAGCAGGAGCCATCGTGTCTCACTATGCCTACGTGCTCTAGACGGGTGGATTATGCTGACAACTGCACTGGATATTGACTATATGTGTATGTGTGTGTGCGCATACATACACACTCTGTGGAGGGTGAAGGCAGTGACTAGCTTATGTGACTACATGGGCTGTGCATGTAAAGTTAAGTAAAATGAATCATAGCCAAACATTCAACATTTTAGTTAAAGCTTTGCCAATCCTCTGCTAGGGCTAGATGACATAGGAGGCAGGCTTTGCCTGCTATCCCTGCTCAGAACCCTCACTCTGATTTTGCTGCTTTTTATCTACTGCTGCCACTGAAGACTGCGTTGCCTCAGGTCTGGTCTGTGAGTCTTGAGATCAGCTGCTTGTCTTTATTTTTTCTGTGAATTGCATTATGGTTCTGGGTTGAAAATATGAGTGCTGTACTAGATAGGACAGAGTCGGCCCTTAGTGCCCAATGACATGTATGTCCTTCAAAATTCTTTTTTTATGAAGAGACAAAAAGTACCAGAAGGGAGATGAGCTTCACTGATGCTATGGTTTTGAGGTAGTGTTGCAAAAAACAATTAAATAATTGTTTGAAAGAAGCAGAAACAAAAATAAATTATACTCTTCCAGGTCTCTCCCCTCCGCTCCCCCTTTTTTTCAGTCCAAGTGGGTTCACTGGTAATATTTATAGCACAGTCCAGAAACAGTTGCAGTGGTGTAGCTGGAGGGGCAGTATGTTGTAGCAAGAAACAGGAGTAAGTCTGAATGTGGAAATGAATCTCTCAGGCCAGCCTTGCTTCTGCAAGGGAATGTTTTATGTGAAACTAGGCTGTGGATGGTGCACAGATGCTGGCAAACTAGTTATTAACACTCAGGAAGAGCATCTGAGATTTCCCAGGCTTGAAGAAGAATATAGTAGACTTCAGAAACTGTTAAGAGATGTGTGACAAGAGTGAGCAAAGATAAAGATATGGAAATGTTTCTGTGCAAGCCATGTGGCACAGAGTAGCATTATTCTGCCTGGAAAGAGGTGACCAGATGGAAGCATGGAGAATACAAATAGGAGCTTGAGATTTGTTTTCTCTTCTTTGTAAGAATTAGGTCGCATCAAATAGATATAGCAATTCGCAAGTTTAAAACAAAACAATTACTCTTTTTTTGCAGTGAATAATTAACTCTTAAGACACATTGCTGCAAGATGATGTAGGTATAAAACTTCCTGGTTTTGACAGATACGTTCATGAGAGAAGAAATACACTAGGGTCTTAAGGGTCTGGGAGAGTAATTCAGAAGTATTGTTATATTATTGCCTATTCATATACTTCTCCCTACATGTGTAAGCCCTGTTGGGCAGCTGAACCTGTGGTCTGACCCAGCACAGCTGCTGTTTTTTTCAGTGGAAAAAAATACCTGCTGGCAATTGCATGTTGTTCTGATATCTACACTAATATAGCTGTTCAAACAAATCTTTTAAGCTGGTAGTACACCAGCAGTCTGGTCATTAAGCTTTGTCAATATTTGGTCTAGTAAATAATTTTTACATTTGGCTACATTTGGGTTTATGTGCCCTGGAGAATTCTGCTGATTGATTGATACTTACAGGAACAGGTCTAAATTCATGATGAAGTAACTGTGAAGCATTCTAGATAACTGGTTTTGTGCTGCTACTTTGTGTTTCCTCAACTTGTGGGAAGATGAATTAGAAGCCAAGACTTCCTTTTTAATTTCTTCTAAATAGCAGATGGACCTCTTCATAAGATTGCTTTTCCTACTGGGCATGCGTGTGTGTGTATGGGTAGACAAAACCTCTAAAAACTTAAGCTTCCTGGAAAACTGAACATTTAGAGACTCAGGCTGGTTGTTGAGTAACATAGTAATATGGATCATCTCATCCTGCCCTGGGTTAAGGAAGAGTATAGTGATCAGTGTTAAACATGAGTGCGTTGGCTCAGTTCAGAGTTGTGTATATCTCTCTTGCTACTTCCATTTTCTCATACACTGCTGAGGTCCCACTGGTGATCCGGGGAGTTTGCACTTGGATAAACTAGCAACTGCAGAGGGATTTGTCAAGATCCTATCCTTATATCTACTAGTTTAGAAAGAGGCCAGATTTTTCCAAGAGGTTGAATTCTTTGGATTTTATCTTTCATATTCGTTCTTTCAGCGTGGTTGGAAGCTGGTGTTGTGTGTGTGTGTGTGTGTTCAAAAAATTCATTGTGAACCTGAACTCTCAAAAATAAAATAATCCATTTGCAAGGTGTGCTCTGATAGCATAGTCAAGCTTCTCTTAAAGAATGCTCCCGCATGTATGGAGCAGTAAAGATTTTTTCTTTTTTCTCATAAAATGAGTAAAACATAGCATTTGGTTACATTAAATATACACAATTCCTTACCTTCAATGTTTCTGTAACTGAGGTACTTGAAAATATTGTATTTTAGTGACATGAAAGGCAGCCATACTTGTCTTCCTTAGGCATGAAGCAGGCTGAAGAAGGACCTTACACAACCCGCTTGCTTTCCTAGAACAGTTTTTAAGTTTTCCATAGTTACGTTGTTTGCCTTCTCATTGCTTCATTTTACCTACATCTGGAGTTCTAAAAATTGTGGGTCTGGACAGCTCTGATAGGGTTCTGTAGTCAGAACTCTGGGGTAAAGTATCTGTATGGGAAGCAGCTATGGGCTTTGCTGCATTCCTTTCAGATGTGTACCTGCCATTAACTCTTTCTGATACTGTGATTGCACTCTAATGTTGACTGGCAAAATTTGTTTAGTGCCCTTTCTCATCAAGCTACTGAGGCACATTTTCTGTCTCCAGAGATTAATATATGAGAAATGACAAACATTTTTCATACCTGTGTGCTTTCTGCCCTCCTCCCTGCTATTAGTCATAATAATGACTGCGTGTTATGTCTGCGTATCAGTGATTATAAAAATATCTCCTGGCTACTTACAGTTCTGAGTGCAGTTTGAAACTGTGATTCAGCTTCATATACTGTGATTCAGGTGGCTTATTGACTCCCAAACACTGTAAGACCAACTTCTGTACATTATTTTTATTTACCAAGTATTCCTTGTTGCATTCTGTCTTTCTGAACTATGTACAGTGTTTCTGAATGACTGATGCACTACTTTGGCTTTTATAAATACTGAGATGTTCACTATGCAATATAAAATGAGTTTTTATCCCAAAGTGTTTCTACTCATCAGTTTTCTGGAAATATATGTTGGTCATTCTGAAAGAAATCACAGTGTTTGTTTTTTTCAACACAATTTTGAAACTGGGTGAATATTGTAAGTAGAGTTTTGAGGAACTACAGTAATTTCAATTTGAACTTATGTTTATACAATTATAATACCAGAAAATGATGCATATAGTTCTGTTTCCTAACAATATTTGTTCTGTCTCCACTCTGAGAGAAGGTGTATAGATTTCTGAATTTGTACACATGTATAATTGTGCAAAATAAATGCTCAGTTATAAAATTATATTCTGAAAAGAATAAGTCACTTGCCTTTAATAAAACACTTTTTAAGAGTCTCTGATAAGTATTCTTTTTTTCTTGACAGTCTGTGGTGGACGACTGGATTGAATCATATAAACAAGACAGGGACATAGCACTTCTGGATTTAATCAACTTCTTTATCCAGTGTTCAGGATGTCGAGGTACAGAACGTTGGAAACAAGTTGTATAGAATAAATCTGACAGTCATACAAACGTGTATTAGTGCAAATGCTGGTAAAGATGTGGATACACGCGGAATGGTACTCCTCATATGCATGGTTTATATAGAAATATTGTCTACATTCAAGAATAATTTTATTTAAAGCATGTTTGTTAAGGGCCTACCCTTTCTTTTTCTCACTTTCCTGTCATCATCCTAAAGTGTACAAATCCTCACAGAGACACTCATCAGCAAAAGGAGACAAAAGATCTGTTAATCAAGGTAGGCATATCTTTACTTCCCCTTTCTGTTTCTTCCTCATTTTTTAATTACAAGAATTAGTAGGTGTAGCTGTACCTTAACTTTGCTATTTTTTCTTTCTTTCTAGGAAAATGATGGGGTTTTTAAACCGAAGAGGAAGGAGTCGGGCTTCAGTTGGCTTCATTTAGCAAGAAAGATTTCTTCTGGATGACTCACCCATCTTATTTCTTCCTCTGTAATACTTTATCAAGTCAGCAGCAAGTGGCCTGCCTTTTATACCCTATTTAAGCAGTCTGCATTACCAGACACACGGCAGTCAGTCTTTCTAGCATTCTGTTGCCACACTGTACCTTCTAATGAATTTTTCATGTGTTGTCTTTTTTCAGTTAACTCAGCCTTGAAAAAAGAGAAAGACAGAACCCTGCGCGCTCCCTGCGCGCTCTCTCTCTCTCTCCGTAGCGCCCGAAACCAAACTATTTGCTGTTTCCTCATGCCTCTTATAATTTGCTTTGAGTAGAGTTGAAAATAACCCACAATTCCAAAATTCTTTTTCTTTATTTTGTAACTGATATGGGAATATACCTTTAGACATCAAATGATCTGGGTAGAAGTCCCTTTTCTTCCTTCTTAAGTGAAATCCCAAGTACAGTTAAAAGCATCAGAGAAAAGAAATACGAGCCATCAGCAGCTTCAGCAACCCTTTTCCTTAGCTTAAGGAAGTAAACTTATTTTGTGGATGATGGAAAAGACTGAAGCTCTGGAAGCATTCTGTGAAAGGCTGAAGCTTAGAGTTTAGATTACCAGCCTGTGTCAATGTGTGTACTGTTCTCACAGATTCCCTAAAATATTTTTCAGACTTTTTTGGCAGCTTATGTGAAAGTAGTTGTATTCTGTTCACTTTTTTTTTAACACTCTTCTAAAGGTGTATATAAAAAAAAAAACCTCACAAGCTTCTTTAGCTTCTTTCTAAGAATTTGGGCAGCGTTAAATGAAAGGGATCCTTGGCCATGTGTTTTTATTCTTCTTGATGCAAGCTTTTGATGGAGGCATGTCATAAATATCTTCATTCCCCTGCTACTCTCTAATTTCTGCTTCCTTTCTCCTTGTTAGAGAAAGCAGCACTCATATCTCAGAAGATTCATGTTTCTTAAACCTCTTGTTACTGACTGGTGCAGGCTGAATGCCCACTGTCAACCATATGCTGCTGAAGCAATTGCTTCCCAGAAAAGCTTTCGGTTATTGGCTGTGAAGCAGCGGCGCTTCAAGTGGCTAATGTCATTTACTTACTTTTTTTTTTTTTCTTTTTTTTTAATGGTGACTTTCTATCCATTTGCAGTACTCTGCTTTGTACCCTCAGGGATATCTGTCTGCTGAGCTTGCTTTAGTGGCCTTCTGGTCCTGAACAGCAATGATGGCAGAAAGGAAGCAAAAATTACTTATCCCCTGAGTTTATAGTGTGTTTGGGGGATTTATTTCTGTGTTGGAATTTTTGCAGTGGGTACAGTAACAGCTGTAAAATAGGGTTAAAATCCTGGCAAACAGTTCTGTTCTCTGTAGTTTCCAGTAATGTGCTTGTTTTCTAGAATAAGTAAAACTGTATCAGAAGAGAGTGGATTTTATTGATAGTCCACTTAAGGTAAAATGCATACTAAGCTGTCCTTAATGGAAATGAGGTACGGATATCTGAGGATGTTCTGTATTTTGTGAGGAAGACCCAGTTTCTTTTCCAGGGAAGATTATAAGCTCTATTACGATGTTTCTATTTCCCTTTAAAGATTTTGTTGATATTCTTGCTTGTTTCTGTTTCTGATGAATAACAGCTCCTTGTGAATTTCAATGGCTACTTTTTCTTCCTTAATATTCCTTAACTTTCTTCTTTTCAGTTTGCTCCATTGACATCCTCTCTGCTTCTCCAGCCTTCTTTCCCAATGCTGGATCTAAATGCTTACCATTATCTCTAACTTTGTGATCGTTAACTTGAAGGGAGGAGGACAACTAGCTTGGGAGGAGGTTCCTCAGGAAACTTTGAAAGTGATGCTAAGTTTATAAACCTACTGTTTTAACAGTGCTTACAATTATTTGAGATCTAGATATAAGTAAAATACACTTAACTTGACATTTCTTTCAGAAGTTTTAAGCAGGTGAAGAGTGTGTGTCTATTTTCTGACTTTAATTGGAAATCATTTAGGCACCAGACTGTTTTATTTAGCAACAGTATTGACCCTGACAAAAATACCTTTCTGTTTATAGAAACATTGATTTTTATGTGTTTATCCCGTTCTCCCGGGCACCACATACACTTGAATGAATCTTTTAGCCTCCTCCAGCTGTGCTTAGAGATGTTCCTGAAATGCAAGCAGTCTCTTGTAGATATGAAAAAGCAAGCATGTTAGGTAAATTATTAATACCAAAAAATTGTAAAAATAATTTTGGAGGTGAAATTAAAAGATCTGTGCAACTTAAAATTGAATAAATATGAACCTAATATTCAAGCATGTCTGTCTTTTGTCAACTCTTCTGAGTATCTGTTTGATCAACTACTTTAGATAGAATATGTCCTGGTTCATACGTTAATGTCCATTAAAGCGTGAGAGATTTGGTTTTAGCATGACCTCAGTAATCTTTCTGGGTTTTTAAAGGATCATTTGGTGTAAATTGGAAGTTTGTTCTATTGAACTACCAAAAGCACTTCAATAATCAGATTTGCATGGGAGTTAAAATCACTTTTCATGCCATCTTTCCACTAGTTTGTCTCCTCGATCTGTGTGTTTGTTGCATTTGCCGATTTTGATTACGAAGAAGTGAAAATAGTTTCTTTAAGAATTTTTCCTTTATCTTGCGGTTTTTTTCTTCAAGAATACCAACAAAAATCCCTGCCTTTCACACCTTTGTGTAGTCTTCTCCATGATGTTACATTGTATTTCTGTGGCAGAAAAATGGTCAACAAGGACTGATAAATTCACCTATTCACTTTTTGTTTCCTACCCTTTTAAAATGCATTGCTTCTTCTAGAGAGAGGATCTTGTAACAGGTAGTACCTTAGATAAAAAAGTTAATTTTAAAATACCTTTTCTCCTGGAAAAAAAGAAAATAAATGCTGTTTCCAGTCCTTGAAAAAAACACGTTTGTTAGCAGTAGGTATGTATTTTCCACAGTATTCACAATTTGTAAAGCAGGTGGTGTTGTATTTACTTCTTACTTCTCTGTCAGAAACTTAATTTAGGGTTTTGCATTTTTAGATAACAGGGAACTTTTTGTGGTTATGATAAACCAATTTTTAAAATAACTTTCACTTGGCTGGGGGGTGGAAGTGTGTCCATACTAAGGTTTCCATTTCAAGTGTGGTTTGCTCTGTAGCATTGTGGATACAGGTGTCCTCCTCTCTTGCAGAAGAGCTGCAGATCAGTGTTCAAAGTTTTCTGGGATTTTTTCAGAGCTCTTTTCCATTGCTTTCTTCTTCGTAGGAACATATTTTTGCTTTTTTTCCTCTTTTTTCTTTTTTTGAACATGTATGTAAAGCACAGCATAGTATGCTGAGATCTCTGAGCTAGCTGCAAGCAAGCTGAAATCTCTAATCAGCAATATGCTTGCCCAGGTCCCAGAAGGATTATAACTGTGTCAGTGTGATGCTGCATCTGGGCTAATTAGCTCTGCCTCTCAGACTGAGTAATTAGCTCAGGTATCATGCTCTGCTGCTATGACAACCAGGCTGTTTCCATTTCTGGAGCTCCGTGGATTTAGAGCTGACTTGGGTATCTGCATTTCTGTCTGCTTTTGCCTTCTGTTATTGATATAAAACAAACAGAAAATCCCACCAGCACTCTGACCTTTCTACATTTTAAAGGCGGAGAGCCATGCTTGTGGAATAAATATTTTTTTTTCCTAACCAGAAGCAATTAGTGGTTAAAACAGCCTCTTAAGCTGTGAAGGACAAACCAACCCATTGAGTCCACATAAGAAAAGAAGCTTTCTTATGCAGGGGGAAAAGGTCTCTCACATAGCTGAAGAGAACTACTTGACTGCTTTCGAGTATATAGTTAAATTACTCCCATTCTTTCTCTCCCACCCCTCTCCTTCCCTCTCATTTATTTTCTGATAGGTAAGCCAGAAACCTGTAAATGCTTAAAGAGATTTTCAGAAGTGGTTTGAGCACTGCTGCTGGCCTTAGCTCTGTCAGACAGGTCTGCAACACCAGTTACCAATGGAACAAAACTGGTGAAACTCCCTCACTGTTAAATTCTTCTCAGTGTTGTAGCCTTCTCTGGATTACAAGGGGCTCTCCATTTAAGTAGTTTTGTGATTTGGCACACTGAAGTTGTTTTTAGGAGTAGTTGGTGAAGGAAGCAGGTGAATTTTCTTTATTTGATGTTTCTCATATCTTATTTTTCCCCTCAGTCTTCTCTTTAGATTCTTGTGTGGAATCAAATGTTAACGAAGAAATGTTCAAACTGCCACCTGTCAACCTTGATTGCTGCTGGTGGTTAGGGTTGGGGTTTTTTCAGTTGTTGAGTAATCTGTGTGTGAACATTTTGCCCAGTGCTTAAAGCAGGACATCTTTATGTTTTTTTTCCTTGTGAATCAGACACTTGGGGATCCACACTCTCTTCCAGCCAGAGCCTTGAATCTCTAATTGTTCCTCACCTATTCCAGTAAGATCGTCTGAAAAATTCTATGATTGAATAGTGCAAACTGAGTCAACAAGTGCAGAAGTTGAGTTAGTTTGCTTGAATACAGGATGCGTGCTCGTTTTGATTTTTATTAGTGTTCTGTGCTTTTAATTAAGGGCAAGCTAATAGATTTCTGTTTTGCCAAAAGAAGTTGAAGGCTAAAACCAGGAAAAAGCACCACAAAGTGGCCATTGTGTGGTCTGGCAAAGCATGAACAAGCAGCTGCTTGCTTTGCTGTGGACAGGATTTCAGAAAGCAAATTAGCCAGGAAATAGTGTTATTTACTTTGATTAATAGTATTTTAATAGAGGGTATAGCAATTTAAGTGTAGTAATGGTTTAAAAACTATTAGTCTTTTGTCATTTATTTGTGCACCGTTTTGTTTTGTGATCGATGGAATAACATCATGAATAACAACATAGAATAACTATACAGATGGATGTTACTGAGCATAGAAATAAGACTGATTGATAAATATAATTTCCTTCAAATGGTCCTTTCGTAAGGAACTGCAAATTGTTAGTGAGAAATGCTGCTGACGTTGGCATGTGTTAAAAAGCTTTACCTCTTCAGTCATTCATTTATTATTAAGGAGTTGATGTCATAAATGTTTAGTATTTTGAACAAATTAGAAGATAATGCTATTCATTGCATTGGAGCCTGTATTTTTATTAAGGGTATAAACTATGCTTTCTCACAGTTTCTTCAACAAAATCCTTTTTTAGTCTGTGAGTGTAGAGGAAAAGTTGCAAAGTAAAGGACTAATACACATTAAGAAACTTTGATACTTATTCATAGTGATTTAAGTCATAGTAATGTCAAGAATTTATAAAATATTTCATATGCTTAGTATACAGAAATAAATACACCCCAATAACCATATGATGAAGTTAAAAACGTGCAGTTAACCACATTCAAAAATGGGAAGGTAAGACTGAAAGATGGAAATGACTAAATTTTAATTTTAATTTCATGTGTGGTGTAGATAAACCAGATCTGAACTTTGTACTTCTTGTTTCTGAGCCTTGAGGTCATTTTTACAGTGTTTTTATCTTGAAGTGAAAGCTTATAAAATTCAAACTGAAAATAAGATGCAAATTATTAACTGGCTTGGGTGGAAGATAAATCAGATTACTAGACATGCATTAAATGCTTCATCCGTTCAGTTCTTTAAATGAAGATAGGTAAGGTTCAAAAGTTTGTATCAAACACTTGACAATTAATATGGTTACACTGTGTGTGAATTTTTGTGAAGAACTACAAATGGTAGATATTTGTTGATGTTCTTGAAAGTAAAGCTTTAGTTTCATTGTGTATATAGTTTTTAAACAAAAAAGATTTTCAATATTACTTCCTGTTTGCTGCTGAAAGGTATCTGTACTTTTCACTTCATGTCCTCTTTCTTTCCTACTATTTTTTTCCTATTTTTTAGCTCTTCAAAGTTTATTTGGCTATCGGAAAAACAAAAACAGAATTATTCTTGTTTGGTTTTTTTGAGCTTTGCATCTCCCTGACTCTTCTGGGGATGAGAAGCCTTGAAAAATTTAAAAAAAAAAAAAAAAAAAAAAAAAAAAATTCAGATCTGAAAGCGTAAAAAAAGATTTGAGGTAGTGCATCACATTCTATAACCACTTGTGATCTAATGACATCATTTTCCCGAAAGGTGCATCCTTACTAATTTCAGAAACTTGTGGGGAAAAAACGCAGGAATTTGCTGACCTTTCAGTACAGGAGACACGAGTGAAGGTCATACTGGTCTGTGGTTTCAACATCTAAATGAAATACCTGCTGTATTGAGGTTTGACTTCAGTCCAAGATTTCACCCTATGAATTGGTTACAGGAGTGACAGTAATTTGAACCAAATGTATTTTTCTTTATTACTTGCTTCCTGAATATATTGAATTATTCATGTTTCAACTATGACAGCAGACCAAAAGTAAGCTGGCTTAAAAATCAGCTATTAACTAATTTATTAATATGAATTAATATAAACTTTCAAATAATTTAAAATAAATTTATCGAATTGACAGAACTTGCAATACTAGAATATTTTAGAGCAAATGTATAATGTAAGTAAAGACAAATTACCTTTGAAATGATCGTCTAAGAGCAAGTTCTGCACTCCCAGTTCTGTATAATATGTTCAAATCTCTGCTGAAAAGTAAAACGCTCCTTGTAAGAGTGCAACAAAGTCTATGTTCTGCTCCTGTGTACTACTTAGTAAATTCATAGCTTGTAAAATTATCTTTGGCACTGCTCACTGGAGATAAATTGTGTAAGGTTTTCAACTATTACTACTTGTTTTCCCCTGTATTCATTTAATTACGTCCATATTGATCTGGAAAATGGTACTACTCGTGACTACAAAGTTACGATTTGAGAAGTCTCTCTCAGATCAGTGATGCTTTCATGCTACAACTTTTTAAGAGAAGAGCAATAAATACCTCTTGGCGTGGATTCAGAATAGTTGCTGTCTTACTAGCCAGATCTATGTAATTTCCTCTTTGTTTAGTTTGTTTTCTGTGTAATACAAATTTCTTACAGGAGGGACACCTCTGTATGAAGCAGATAAGAAAAAACATTAGTTTGATTTTAATTTTTTTTGACGGTATTGTTCTAAGACTTGTGAGCAAATTATGCCTGTGTATGAGTTTGTCTCTACCTGTGCATTAGAAGGATTGCTGGATATTTTTTTTTAGATGACATAGATGGTACTTTCTTTGAAGACAGGAACTAATTATGAAGAGCATTCAAATGCCACTAGATCTTAGCACTTTTTTACTGGATTACAAACAGGAAAGGTCCTTATGTCTCTCGTCTTGCCATGGATGCAAATTCTGCTGAAGGTCGAGTCAGACTTTCTCCAGTCCAAGGGTAGGAATTAAATTCCAAAAATTACATTTCTCTCGGCAAACATTGTAATTATGATTCTCTCTCTTTTGCATTAGGGAAGCCATAGATTTATTTTATTAAGTGCAATGCTAGTACACAGTGCAGTAATTACTTTTGAAGAGAAAAAGACAGGGATGATTAAAAAGGTCCGCATCCTCATGAAAAGGTCTTATTATTCTGTGGCACAAAGAAAGTGGTTAAAACAAATCCAATAGTCTCTTAATTTGCAAGCATTCAACAGTAGCTGGATATAGAAGAAAAAGAGCAGCTTGACTTCCAAAGAAGATACATCTAAATTTGAAAAAAGACAAAGTGGGCTCTTGAGCAGATACAGTCCTGCTCACATTCCACTACTACCTACTTCATTCTTGGCTTATATCAATCTGATCATGTTGTCTCAGTCATCTTTAATGTGAACCATGACCAGCTGAGCCTTGCAATTTTTCACCTCCTTTTAACTGGAAGTTTTGCCGTTTTCTGGCACTGCTAGGGACAAACCGTTGTGGGGAACGCTGGTGTAAAGAGCCTTTACCTCCACGTTGTTGTCTTTTCCTTATTTGCATCAAGCAGCAAGCATGGTGGAATGTTTTTGGGTACCTGGAAAGGTAGAAAAGGTAGTTGTACAAAACTGTTAACAGATCTTGCAGGAACAGGGGTGAGCTCCCTTGCCAGTAGTCTCTGTACCCTTGTTTAAGTAAGGAACTGATAAGCCCTAGCAAAGCTGAACCTGGTTCTTGGATAACTGACATCAGCTGAGAAGTGAGCAGTAGAGAGTTGAGTTTCTCACTTCTTTCAGTTAACACCATTAGCTTACATTTCAGGTTGGAACAACTGGTATTCATCTCTTCACTTGTAGCATTGGGTCCTGGGTATTTCAGTTCAAAACTGCCTGATTTCATACAGGGATGAACTCAGAGGAGTTATGAGGTTAAAACTCCTTTGGTTAGAAAGCTTTTTCTCTCGGGGTAGTCTTTGGAGTTTAATAGGCACCATCTGTTATGGAAGTGAGCTTCTACAAAGTCATAACATCATCTTTTGAAATACCTTTAATGTATTTCATTGTATTTAATGTATTTCAAATTTGTTAGATTTACCACAGTCTCTATTATGCATTTTGTTTATTTCATCTTTATTGAAATAAGTGTTCTGAATAACTTGTAAGTTGTGACTTAGGAAACTGTGATAATGGGAAAAGGACCTAGAGATACTTTTAGCAACTTTTGGGAATGAAGACTTATTGTAGCTGTGTTTAATTACATGGATATATAGCCAGTAATGTTGTTGCTTGAAATAACCTTTTTTTTTAGACTCTAGAAATTACCAGATCCCAAAATTCTCAAGGATTAAAGCACTAAACCAATTTTTACTTCAGATCTAATTTAGTATGACAAGAATACATTCTCTGTTGACCATGTTTAATCCCAGCACAGACTCCTGAATCAAGATTTAGGCAACTGTATGAACTGAACCACAAAGTAATGCATGTAGCTCTGTGATAAGAGGTAGTGGTGATAAATTTCTAAGATATAACCAAAAAATGACAGTGGTTTAAAAAGAATAGTTGATATTACGGAGTAATCTTGAAATTTAGTAAAACCACATAGCAGTAAGTTCTTTTAAAGTGTTGGAAATAAGATGCCTGCCTAAAAAAGTAATAATCTGCTTGGAATGTCAATTTGTAGAAAGAGCAGTTAATGAATACTGGAAGTTTTAGAAAGACTAAATGATTTCCTTTGTATCATATCTTACCACAGGCAATGATGGATAGCTATCTCAAGCAAAAGAATACTAAATACTTAAGTGATCACAGGAGATGTGTGTGAGAAATGGAGGTACAGATTTGAACATAGGGCAATTAAGAGTTTGCAGAGTTTTATTTGAAATGCAGCAAATTCTCTGTCAAGCATTTTTTAAGGGAAGTTTTGAATGTTTTTGTAACTTACATGCTGCAGCTCAATCAAATTACAGTTTTATTTTAGAGATTGAATTGAGCTTCTGTTTACCCAACTATGCAGGGCTGTAAATGAGGTGACTACAGAGTCCCTCGTACCAAAAGTTTCTCTGTCATCCAGGTACAGAACCGGATACAACCAGATACAGAACCACCCCACCACCACCCCTCAATAACAAAAAAACCCTAATCTACTGATGTTCTAAAGATTAATGTGGAAGTATTATCACAGATCTCCGATAATGAGGTCCTGAAATAAGCTAATGAAGTGAGAATCAAAACCTGATGACATCACATTCCTATTAGAAACAATGTAGGAATAAAATCATTGAACTACCAGCAAAAGTATGTAGCTTTCCTTAAAGACAGTTTTTCTTCCAGAGAGAGGACAGACTGGAGTTTTAGAGGTTAAATTTAATTAATGAATTAAATTAAGGTGTCTTGAAGAGAATGGAAGATACCACATCCTCTCTAAAAGAAAGCCATGTTGTGGCAGTGAACTGGCATCTCTTAAACATAGGAACAAAGTAATGTGGTAAAGTGGTTCTGCACAAAAGCTGTTGAGAAAATTACTATATGGCCAACTATTAAAAGAAAGGACTAAATTTTCATTTAGGGAGACCAAAGCTGAATAGTAAGTACATCACATGGTTTATGTAGGGAAATGGCATATCATGCAAGTGACTTTAATTATGCGATTGTGTAATAAGGACATTTCAGAGGGACCTAGCAGTGCTGCTAAGTAGCATTATATTTATTAAACTGATAACTATAACAGGAGATTAAACATATATTTGATGGGTATAAGTACCTTTTTTCCAAGTAGTTTAGCAGAGAATAGTTTTGTGGATTACGTGTTTGTAGTGGAATTTCAACTTGTGGTGACATAAACGCATGGCAATTTTCTGCTCTGTTGATTCAAACTATTTTTGCCCCGTTTTGATTTTCATCTTATATTCTTCAAGTCAATTTAATTAGCCATTAAAAGTTACTTTTTTTTTTTTATTGATGAAGAGGAGGCAGATGCATTTCAAGAAAAGAGCATCTTTTGAGATTAACAAAAGATTGCTATTACTCCTGTGTTCTCACAGGCTACCTTTCAGACAGCTAGTGTTTTGCTTATGGTGGAAAAGACTAAAGAATACAAAATTTAACACACCAGTGAGGTCAGGTGTATTATGGATCTCCATAACCACATGAGTAATTTCTTCCAGTTAGAGCTGGATTTATCGAGTCCCCTTTTTCTTTCTGAAGTTACGAACTGAAAGAAATAGAGACTCTTGACAGCTGGAGCATATGTGTTTCCCATTGAATTCATACTGTATGAAGTGACTGTGTGTACAACAGTGTATTTGTAGGGAGGTCTTTTGGTTCCAAGGATATTGCTCACATGACTTTTGTTTGAAGTGAACTCAACGGGAGTCTTCAAAGTATTCCCTGTAGACTTTTTTGATAACCAAAAGGCATTGAATCCCATACCATCCTAACTGCAACTCTAAAATCAGCCTCTCTGATCTTGTTACCTGTGTCAGTTTTGGATTCTGAAACTATAGGTGAATGGAAACGACAACAGTTACTGGGCCAGACAAGTTGCTAAGTGACCTTTCTACTCTTAACTCCAGGTCTTGTAATGAGAATTTCCAGTCCTAAGGTTTTACTTATAGTTTAGAGCCAGCTGAAGATTCTCAGTTCTTCTGAAGTAAGCATCAGTGGGGAATGTAGTGGAAATCATTAAAATTCTTTCTTCAGAGCCTTTGAAGACAAGTTACTTCTGATCTGCAGTGAGGTGGTTATCTGAAAACTATGGCCTAACAAAGCTAAAATCTTAACTGATTTTTGCAGTTCATAGAGCCGTAGAATGGTTTGGGTTAGAAGGAACCTTAAAGATCATTTAGTCCCAGCCCCCCTGCCACAGGCAGGGACACCTTCCCCTACACCAGGTTGCTCCAAACCCCATCCAGCCTGGCCCTGAGCACTGCCAGGGATGGGGCACCCACAGCTGCTCTGGGCAACCTGTGCCAGTGCCTCAGCACCCTCACAGTAAAGAATTTCTTCCTAATATCTCATTTAAATCTCCCCTCTTTCAGTTTAAAGCCATTCCCTCTTGTCCTGTTGCTACAGGCCCTTGTAAAAAGTCCCTCTCTAGTTTTCTTGTCAGCCCCTTTAGGTACTGGCAGGTACTGGCAGGCTGCTGTCAGGTCCCCCCGGAGCCTTCTCTTCTCCTGGCTGAACAGCCCCAGCTCTCCCAGCCTGCCTCCACAGGAGCGGTGCCCCAGCCCTCTGATCATCTTTGTGGCCCTCCTCTGGACTCACTCCAACAGGTCCGCAGCCCTCTTATGCTGGGGGCCCCAGAGCTGAACACAGCTCTCCAGGTGAGGTCTGACAAGAGCAGAGTATTAGGGGGAGAATCATGTCCCTTGACCTGCTGGCTGTGGTTCTTTTGGTGCGGCCCGGAGTGTGGTTGGCTTTCACGGCTGTGAGCACACAGTGTTGGCTCGTACTCAGTTTGTCATCCACCAGTTCAAAGTAGAGAATCACATACACTAACATACTTGCTTTTAAAGAGAGAAGAAAATAAATTCAACTATTATGCCTGACTAGAAATCATAATTTCATCCTGGTATGGCGCCATTGGTAGAATATCAGCAAACCACATTCCTTGCAGGTTCAGAGGAGAGGTTTTCATGTCCTGCTTTATTTGGTGAGTTGGGTAAGTGACAGTGATGGAGTAGCTTTTAGCTCCAAATTATGAGAAGATCAAGCTTACGGATCAGCAGCACTTTGGTTTGTAATTTTCCAAACAGCTGTTGAACTGTAAGTCTTTTCAACCAATCACCACTGAATTTGCTTCCAGAAGATGTAATCCTTTCCATACACAAAAGAAAATATACGCCAGTCAATTCCTGGTGCTACTTGTGGGTATTATAGATTGGAATTCTAAGTCCTGATCGACAAAGGAATCGTAAGAGATGCAGTCTGTCTTGAATTCTTTATCTAAGCAGAAACCCAAAACCGGGATGAGTTTGCTTGTTTGTTTTGTGTTCTCAATATTTGTTAGTAATGCAATTTTTTTTCTTCTTTTTTTTCCTGGAGACTTCAGCCCTCTGGGGCTAGCATCAAGATAGCCCAGGTTTGTAGTTGATGCAGAAATTTGACTTACTGGTGTCATATGCAGAATACAGCTTATTCTCCCTTATCGTATGATGTCTCGTTATTGAATGTATTTTTTGACAATTTATATCTAAATCCGTGGCTTAGGGTTTAATTTGTGGCATGTACATTTGTAGTTAACTTATACTTCTATCAAACAGATACTTTTTTGTGTGTGTGTGTGGTGGGAGAGTACATTTGAGCTCTAAAAATTTTTAAACACTCTGTATGTCCTGTCTATCTAGTCCGCTTGTAGCTGCTCACAGAAGAATGTGGCAAACGGGAAAGATACCAGCCCAGGCCCATTATAAGCACTTGCAAACAGTTTTGTCTGACAGCAGTGAAGGATGTTCTCAAATTTCTTTGATAACTAATTTTCAGACCTTTTTTCTTCTGGTTTCTATGGCAGCCTGTAACAGTAGGATTATACTTCAGTTGTGTACTGTGTGGAAAAATCACTTGATTTAGCTCTGTGATAGTTCACTGGCCACTTCCTTGGGATTTTTTTTGAGACATAACAAATCATTCCATACACATCTTCTCTGTCCATATGGAATTTTGTAGAGGATTCTCATAAACCTCTTTTTGCCACTCTTTCTTGTTCCATTCCAGTTATTTCTTTGTAATAAAAATGCATTGATTAAGATCAAAGAGTAAAACTATATTCACATGATATTTATGACCTAATCTTAGGTCCCATGGTTCTTACCTAACTCAGCTGTGAGAGCCAACTTCTGTGCTAGGTTTCTGAGATATCTGCATTCAAATGAGGCCTTGATGTAAACAGTTTGTTGGTAAGGGGCAGTGGCTGAGTTCAGCAGTTCACAAGGTGTTACCAGGGTAGAGTCATAACTGCTGTGTATCAGCTGTTTACTCTTGAGAAAGACAGGGTGGCCTAGAACAATTGTCAGTTGGTTTAACTTGGTATATTACTGTATTGCTCTGGTTGTCTGACACTTTGGCCAGTGATTACTTTGTAGTGCTACTTTGCATATTATGTATATAATGCTATAATTACTTCTTTTACCTCCTTAACTGGGATATAAAATTAAAGTTGGATTTAGTTTTGACAGTGCTTTCGTGCATGAGTAGTGGCTTAGTAAACTTAACTCCGTGATTACAGAGGTGTTTAATATGTTTTAGGGAGAAAAAATAATCAGAGGTTGGGGGAGGAAGGAAGGATTTTAACATACACTGTTGAGATCAATTAACTTTGAGTGCTAGAGTAACGTTAGTGTAGTACAGTATAATGTAATGTGTATTAGTATAGTACACTGCTTTGATTGTAAAGTGTATTTATTGTAGCATACAGTATTAATAGTTAAACTTACTTGCATTGGCTTTGCTCCAGTTATGGTAGGTTATAAAATCAAGAACAATACTATGGATGCGGTTTAATCCTGAGCTGTGAAGATGTGAGACAAGTTAGAGAGAAACTGCAGTGCTTAGATTTAGATTTTACGTACACAGATGGATGCACAGGTGGATATCCCCTAACTTTCTTTCAGGGAAATGCACACAGAGTTGATCTTACTAAGCGGCTAATGTTTCCTAGTGCTCTGAAGGAAGATGAGGCAACAAGCTGCTCTTGGGAAGGACGAGCATCTGCAGTCCTCACGCCCTGGTAGTGTTCCTCTCAGCCTGCCTGTGTTGAGTAAAGCTTGCAGTTCATTCTGATTAGAAACAGTGAGAGACATTGCACTATTTTGAAAAATGCATTTACCCTTAGCTATTTTAAGAGTTTGATCTCACGGAAACAGTGTAAAGTGGCAGATGTTTTGAAAATGGGCAGTCCTCTATGCATTTCTTTTTAGTTCTTATCAGTCTGTAACAACAGCAAAAAAAGTACTAAATGTCCTGGGGGAAAAACTAATTACATGCATGATATCTCATTAATAGGGAAAATTCAAGAAGGGGAAACTGAATCATCTGTAACAGTGAAATCAAGGATGAAGAGGTACACTTGTTCCTTTAAATGCCGGAAAGTATAAGGCAAAAGGAAGAAATTACGGATTCTGAAAATTACAAGAAAGGAACGTGTTCTGTGAGGACATGTCTACACAGATGAGCTTAAGAGGCAGGCAGACAGGTGTACATCCCCAGTGGTTTAGCTTTTCTTCAACAGCCAAAGTAGCAGTATATTCATTTCATCAGATGAGTATGTGGTGGGGCTGCTTTAAGCTGCTGCAGAATGATAGAGCCGGAATATACTGCTGAACAGGGCCATTAATTAACAATGTAACTCAATTTTGAATATTCTCATCAAGCAGTTGATCCATAGTATATAACACCCTTCAGTGTTTTTATTGTGGACTTCAAGGAAAATTTCATGCGGGAAGGACAACAAAGCAATTACTAGACAGAGTCTATGTTGACATGGAGTTACAGCTGAGAATGTAGTTATGCAAAAAAAAAATGGATACTGTACAGAAAATTCAGCATAATGGTTAAACTTAAAAATGTGAGCATAGTAAAGAACCTGATATTAAGACCTGCAGACATCTTGAACTGATAGTGGGGGAGAGGGAGCACTGAGAAGCCTTAAAAGGAGACTCGGTAAGGAGGAGGTGGAGGACGGGAAAGGCTGCCCGGGGCAGGACGTGGCTGCGCCCTGAGGAGGGGCGGCCGGGGAGGGGGGGGGC
>JAVJGI010000003.1:2729435-2757158 GCA_035590275.1 Ibycter americanus | reverse complement strand
CCGCAGCCTGTCCCTCCTCCGTGAGCTGGGTCACCTCGTCACAGAAGGAGATGGGGTCAGCCAAGCAGGACCTGCCTGTGCTGACTGGGCCTAATCACCTGGTTCCATTTTAGTAAACTTTTAGGGATCGTATTGAGGTTTCCATACAGGGCAAGACATCTTCCTTTAGGCTGAATTTAGTTGTAAAAGGCCAGCAGAAACAGCTCAGCTAATTTTTTGAATGATAATAAGAAAAATGTGTTTTCTTGCTTATGTTTAAGTTATGTAATCCAGAGCAATAGCAGATTTCTGGGCCTTGCATTATGGAGGGGTAAAATTCAAAATGTTTTAGCAGTGGCCCCGTTCAAGGTGCCTCTTTCTGTCTCAGTTAATGGCTTTATGTTATACGTGCATGCCATCGTTGGACGTGTAATGAGCACAGAGTAGGAACTGTAGGTGGCAGTCAGGCATTGGGAGGAGAGAGCAGAAAAGGGCCCTAAGAAGGGTGAAGGGACTGTAACGACCAGTTTCCTCCATGCCAGAACCTAGATTTTGTTGCAGATTTTCTCAGTTTTAACATCACATTGTGAGAGAGAAACATGTTTCTAGTCGCAAGTATCTGCCCATGATGACAAGTAACAAATTAATTTGTCCTTTTCTCTGCCGTCTGGTGGAAGTCTCTTCTATTCATCTCTCTCTCATACAGCTTAAGGCTTAAGACTCACAGTGGGGCTAACAGTTCTCTGGAATGGTTTTTCTGGCCTTTATCTAATTCCAGAAAATTGCTTGGAAGGATTTTTAGCAAAATCAAGATCTGAAAATTCAGGAAAAAGCTTGCCACTGAATTCTTGTCCTGCGTAACATTTACATCTGTTCTGAAATCTAGCATAGCTTTCTTGAAGATGCCTAGCCAGTGACAGAAGGGGAGAGAAGCCAGGAGTTTCTTCTGTAGACGTCTATGAGCCATCAAAACAAGAAGGCCAGATACAAAAGCTTCATTGGTTTTTAATCACTGTGTGGGGTTGTGTCATGTACAGTATAGTAGGTTGTGAGATGAATGGACTTAAACTGGCAAGGTGTCATCAAGGAATAGAATAGCAAGTTAGGGATTGTCCAGTGAGTTCTTACAATGTGGTAGTGACAATTTTTTGATACAGGAGATGAAGAACACAAATGGAAAACATTCTCTGCTAGAGGTAATTCTCATTATTGGGATGGCAACTTAAATTACCTCAGCTGTTAGAATACTAATAGTGCTAGTTCTGTGAGAGCAAAATGAAGGGCAAAACAATAGTAATGGTCTTCAAAGGAGGAAGAGGCTATACTGAAAAAAATAGATATACAAGTCTGCATGGGAAACAGAGCCAAGGAAAAAAATTAGGAGCTTCCTGTTCAAAAAAAACCATACTCAAGAGTCAAGTGCAAAATAACCTAAAACAAAGGAGGAATAGGAGTTACAGCAAGAGAACAACTTGTTTGAATCATATGCTAAGCAATGGTCTGAAAAATCAAAACAGAATGTGAAAAAGAACTAAAGGTAAATATTCATGAATTGCAGGAGCACGTTGGACAAAATCAGAGCAATGCATAAAATGAGTAAAACAAAATTAAGGGTGACAAAACTATATTCTGGTATGTTAGTTAATAAGCAGAAGGTCAAGTGAAGAATTGGACTGCAGCGAGAGAATATGCTTTTCCTGTGTATACTGTGTATCAGATGAATGGTAGGGGGTTAACATTGCAGGGAGATTTCACAGAACGCATTTGAAAACATTTTGGGAACTGACAGATGCTTGGTTTTGGTTTTATTGTAGGAGGGTGGACTTAGATGAACCTTTAGAATTCTTTATAACCATTGCCTGTGATTCTAAGTTTGATACAGTTTTAATTGCATGAGGCTGTACTTTTTTTTTCTCTTTTTTATTTCGTATTGGGATTCTTGCTAATCCATTCAGTAAGAGTTCACCATCTAAAGCTGTTCTAAGGGTGAATTAGGGCTGTGTCTTTTAGGAAGATACTAGCTTTTGAATACTGCTTCATTGGCAATAGAAATTGGGCAGTGTAGAGTCCATGTGACAGGAAGAATTGGGGAATAAATAAAAAAGGGTCTTCTATTCCTGCATGTACTGTGAAAGCTGAAATTCAACTAAGTATTTAGGCTGATTTTTTCTAGAATCCTGACTTCTGTTTTCAGTAAAGTGTTTCAGTTTTCAAGCACAGAAATCAATAGAAAGTTAGGAGCCCTGATGGGATTTAGGAGTCTCAGCATCTATATGGATGTGCTTCAGCTGTCCCAGTACTGCTTCCATTTAGATTAATGATTAACGCCTATTGATTCTAGTGAGGTAAGGTCTACTTCAGTGTTCCTATGTGATTGTGAGCAAGCCACAGAAAATAAACTTTTTTACTGGCGTGAGTAATTTCTGGTTAGTTTCAGGCAGCTCTTTTCTGGGAACAGTAAATGAAGTGTTACAGAAGTGTACCATGACCCAAGTTGAGCAGTGAGAAATAATGTGTTCTTTATAGTTTGACTTCAGTCTTTGTTTATCATCTTTCATGTGGAGATTTGTCACTAACGCTTCTGAGACAATTAAAAACTGCATTTATGGACATTGTAGAAGTGGATTGTTTTATGATCTAAATAGTAAGCGGAGAGAAAGGTATAGGAAATGCACATTGAATGATATCAAGGGAAGGAAATACTGCCCATCCAGCAATTCTGTAATCATCATCCATCCTTGCAAGATCTTTATTAAACTTGCCCTCTCTTGACCTTTCAACAGTCAAGATCACTTCCCAGTGCTCTGATCCTAACTATCGACTTTCAGCTAATGCAAAGGAGTACATTGCCTTTTTCATATGATACCTTCCAGTCCAAATCTTCTAGTGTATTCCTCTTGATGCCTTTATAAATCTTTCTTCTGGTTATTGTTTTTCCAGTTTGTGTGGTTGAGAGATACTAATCAGTCACCACAAATTTAAGGACCCACAATTAATCCTTTTTTAGCAGGAAACTGTGGGCTTACTTTATGTTTGTTGACTTTAGTCCTGAGCTGCAGTCTTCCCAGCAGCAATTTTCTTGCAGCTTACTCAGTTCGGGCAGGTGGTTCAAAAGAGAAGGGATAAAACTGACTTTGTAGCTTCTGTGAATAAAGGTACCAGACATTAAAACTGACTATATAGTATAGCTAGCATATTACAGAGTATATAATTTATTACCAACTGTCAGTAGTTTAGATTTCAAGAGTCCATTTACTAGTGAGTAATTTGTTTTCATTAATAGTGCTTAAATGACTGTGGGCAATTATAGTTGGAGTAGCCCATGTGCAGTGCTTCTTTATGTTACATAAGCTTCCCTTCCCAATAGAAATACCAGAATTGCCGTATGCAGTGGGCCATGTAGGCATGTGCCCTGTAGGCACTCCATGTACTACATTGGAGTGTAGTATTTGGAACGATGGTGTTCCCTGCTGTCCAGCAGTGGTTAGTGCCTTCTGTTTCAGGGAAGGAAAGGTAGTCATGGAACAGCCTGCATCCAAAGAGTACCCTCTTTAACTCTTGGTATGAAAGGTTGGTTGTTGCTCAGCCTTGAGAGCTTACACATCTTACAAAGCTCTTGGGGATTTTTTTTGTTACTTTTCTTTTGCAGGGCTTACTATTATAACTGGTTTGTCTTCTCACTGTAAATACGTGTTTTGAAGCCACTGATTCTGTGGTATATCTCCTGGAAACGTTATATCTTGTTTTGTGCACAGTTTTTCATTGGTTTTTTAAAGTGTATTCATCCAATTTTATATAGGCCCTTCTAGTCTTTCTCTTCTGTAGTTGAAATAATGTTGTATCCTCTGTATGGTTTTTTTCTTTTCACTTTTAAAAGATGGGTTGGGTGACATGATTAATTATTGACAAATTAAATTGGTATCTGTCCTAGCTGAAAGTTAAACTGGAATTTTGCATTAAGGAAATATAATTACGTGTCAGCAAGAAGATTGTTTTTTAAAAAAACACAATGTTTGTGATTAAGTTTGAACTGAGAACTTAGTACTGAAGTAGATTAGGCTTCTCAATTTGTTAATGGACTAGGACAATTTAAATCCTCTTCACTAAATGCAGGGCGAGAGCTTCATGAAAGAGGTAAAACTCAGTTTAGAAAAGAAAACTAGTAGCAGCATCAGTAAGGTAGAGACATAGGAATGCATTCCACACCTTCAACTCTATTTTATAGAAAATCTGTTACATTTTAAGGATTCACTTTAAAATGGGAGAGCTTAGCTTTTCACTAATCGTAAAAGCTATGAATTTGAACAGTGTTGACCATTGCAGTGCTGATATGTTGTGATGACACCATGAAATGTGTTGTGAGCATAGTCTTTACAGCATATTTACAGAGCGTTAATTCAGTTTCCTAGAAAAACAGACAGGTTTGTGTTTTGGTTGGGTGGGAGAAAGGTGGTGGTAGGAAAAGCAATCAGGCCAAAGCTATTACCTACTGCCAGATAAGTAGAAATGCTCATTTTGCTTGACATCACTTCCAGTAAACTTTGTCATAAAAAGTGGGGGAAAGAATGAGACATGACAGTGATTGATAAGTGCTGTTCATCTTCACTCCTCTTAATGCTTGCTGACACTTCCTTGACAGTGTTCGAGCTCTTGTCCACACTGGCATCCCCAGGAGATGTCAAGAGTTTGTTTAATCCTGTACATGCCTCTACCTCGTGCTCCGAGAGAACTGAACTGTTACTTGTTTGGAAGATACATGTAGAATCTACACCAGCCTTGTCTGTAACACCTCTGCACAGTGATAAGTGGAAATCCTAAAGTGCCCAGGAGATAGATGATGCTGTCTCAGTTCTAGTCAGGGAAGGTAAAAAGCCTTTGCGTGAATCAAGAGAAACTGCTCGTAGCCTGTAGTCCTGTGTCTGCAACCTCTCCCCTTGGCCAGTTCAGTGGGCAGGTTCCACATGTCTGTGGCACAGTCTGTACAATTTGCTGTCTGATGGTAACATGGCTGGTGTGTATGGATCCAGTGTGAGCCAGCAGCTTTCTTCGAGCACTGTTACTGCATCTGCAGAGTTGTTGAATTAAAGCTGCTGTGCTTTAAACAGCCACCCTCTGAAACAGATTCCTTGAGAGAAGTTGTTCAAGGAAAAATAATACTTGGTTTGACTGTGAAGTAACATGCAGGAGATCATTTAAGAAGTAACTGTCTGAGCCACTAAATAATAATGACCACGATATAATTGCATTCCGTATCCTCAGGGAGAAAAAAATACAGAGAACCAGAACAGAATTACACAAAGTTGATGGGAGATTTGAATTGTGTGAAGGGCATTAACAAGGAATTTTAGTTATGGTATTTTTACTTTTTCTGACAAAGTAACACATTTCTATATTATATGGAAGCTATTTAAGGTTATTAACAGAAGTCATAAATAGTTAAGAATGAAATTAGAATCAGGGCTACAAAAAATAAAACAACGAAGATCAGTGGTTACTTATTCGATGAGGGTTATATTGCCAATGAGAAGAGCAACAGATGACAGCATGCAGTGAGGAAAAGAGGTATTAATGCAGTTGAGGTGGATTTCCAAGAAGAGCTGTCCACTATTCAGTACTCAGAGACATACTGTAAAACTGCTTCACTTAAAACTTTCAATATTGGGGGAAATGTTAAAATATAGCTGCATGTACAGATGATATCAAAACTGATAAAATAGGTCTTCAACTGTCATATGGTAGTATTCTCTTGGGTTTGTAGTTTTAAATTAATATATTGCGTTACTAATTGTTTATTAATAATATGAAAATTATCATGCAGAAACTTAAGTTGTCATTGTTAGAACTGAGGTTGACAGCGTTACCTGGTATGAAATAGCTAAAAAGTAAGTATTATTTCATGAAGAAGCAAAATCAATTCAAGAAATCAATATTTAAGTTGTTTTGTAAAACAGTACCCCTGCTAAGATATAGAGGATTGGTGTGCGGTAACTGTGCTTGCATATTTTGAAATGCATATGTTTCTAATGCTTATTTTTCAACAAATACAACATCAGAATTAAAACTTTCTCATAATATTTAGTACATTTAAATTATCTGTATTTATCCTTTATATAGGAACTAATACTATTAGCTGTTAAGCTGCTTCTATTACGGTGTGAATTTCTGGAGCCATGCAATGGATCATTAATCCACTTGAACTTTTTACAAAAGCAGGGACTCTTACTCTTTGTAATGTTAATGACGTTGGGATGGATTTTGTAGCTTTGCAGTTTGCTTAATTTTTCTGCATTTCCTCCATTAACAAAAGAAGATTGTGAAATAGCCAAATGAAGATCATGCGGTAGAAAGAAAAAGTTCGTTATGTTGACTTGTGTTACATGGTTGGATATTTAGACAACGTCTAGTTGCAAAGGCAATAATGTGTAAAAATATTTTATTCTTTTATACTGATTGAATTTAGGATCAGGTCAAAAGAATTTTCATTTATTGCTATTGTGTTGTTATGTTTTCAATGTTGTTGGCTTTGTTCAATTTACAATAAAAAGTTAATCCTGTCAGCTTCGCTCTTCGCGTAACAAGAGGGAATGGCATAAGCAGGTGAAGGAACAACAGATACAACTGCTGCTTTTGGCCCTGAGCTGGCTCACATCTTGACTGAGCCCTTTGGAGCCTTTAGTTTTGGAAAAACTTGCTGACTGTAGCAGCATATGATGCAACTGTGCTAGCTCCGGTCTGCAGGTGCTGTAGCTCATTCCCACAGTGCTGTGCCTATGTCAATAAGCTGTGCTGGTCCTGAGCTAAGCAGTTTGAAAACCACTCCTGTGTCTCTGCATAGAGGTCGAAGTATATCTGTAATCCAGGTGACTCATCATAAAAAGTGGAGAATGGCTAGTAGTGGCTGTGGAGCTGAAAGATGGTCTTCATTTTATTTTGCGCACAAAATTAAAAGCATTTGGCAACTGCAGACATGGCATGAGTCCTACGTTGCTATCACTTCTGTATCACACTCGCTCAGTTGTAAAAAGATGGGAAATTTTGCTAACTCCTAGTCTGACAGCACTTTGCAAGACAGGTGATTATGGTTTTTTACCCACTTCTTCAAGAGACAATCTTGTTCAATGCATTCCTGTTATTAATGCATTATATACTCTTTCATACGTATTTTTGAGCTGTAAGTTTAGCACCAGGAAAACATTGATACTTTGATGTAACAGAAAATGTGTTGTGTTAATTTCTTTTGTTCCTTCATTACGTTACAGGTACTGTAAGAATTGAAATGTTCAGGAACATGCAAAATGCAGAAATCATAAGGAAAATGACAGAAGAATTTGATGAGGTATAGTATACAAATAGTTCTTTTAGAATTATGAAAGATATTACAATATACTTTTATTTTAAAATAAAAATGCACTGGGCAAGAAACCAGTGGATAAGCAATGTCTCAGTATGAGAAATTGCACTGTCAAGCAAAGCAACGATTTAAACTGTTGGGTGAGGAATAACAAGCCAGCATGAGCTTTAGGAAAGAAGAATAATGAAAATCAAAAAAGTAATAAAATAGTTTGAAAAGGTAGTTATAGTCACTTATCTTGAAAACTCAGTGTTGTGGATTGAGTAGGTCCTGGATGTTGAAATACTGGTACTGAAAAGCTTGTGAATTAGCCGGTTTCAGGGCGTAAGTGTACTATCACACAAAAGCATGGAGCAAGCTCACATCTGGTGGTCTAAGAGCCTAGCCAGGTCTCACTCTGCAAGAACCAGCTTGGGTCCGTGTTAGCCCTGGTCTGGATTCATGTAGATGCTCATATATCTTTGTAAGGCTTTAAGGGATATCCTTGTCTGTCTGCATCCTGGGTATTAGAGGGGTTAATAAGAGAAGGCAGTAAGAACAACTGTAGAAAGTTTTCTCATTCCACTACAATGGGTGGTATTCTGGGTTCTGAAGTTCACTGCTTGGAACTGCCATCATACACCAAAGAAGTCCAGATTCCCGAGACAAGACTGCAGGCCTTTGCAGCATTGGGCTGTTTTTTGTGTGCAAATACTTTGTTCATCTGAAATGGCAGTATGAACCAAATAGTAACTTGACATGAAAATTACCATTTTGGAACAGTGTAACAGAAATAAATACTCTTTCAAAAGATCTAGAGCATTTTGTTTTAAATAAGTATATTACAGTTCAGATTGGCTATCTTCTGTCAAAATAAGAATGTTCCTAATGGTGAATGCTTTTCAGCTTTGAGATGTTTGAACTGTGTTTTCGTTGATTTTTCATGTGTAAAAAAATCCTTAAATATTCTGAGTGTTCGTTTTGTTTAGTGAGGAAAAAAATGCTAAAACATTAGTTTGCTATAGGACAGCAGTGTCTCTTTGTGATCACTTCTAAATGGAATGCCAAGGCTGTGATTCAAAAAGTTGAGCAGGAAAACTATGAAAATGAGCACTGGTTTTTTTCAGGATTTACTCTGCAAAATTTCCATCTTATTCGTGGCCTTGAACAACAAAATGTTTAACTATATAGTTAACTACGGCCATGTGAACACTCCTTTTGCTGTACTCGGGTATTCAGTCAGGGCTTTTGTGTACTGATGGGATAAGGTACAGTGAATAAAATCTAGATGTACAGTGACAATCAAAAGGATGGTATCAATTTATGCTACATTCTGTCTGAATTCGTTTCACTTTGTAAAACATCACCTAATCAAAGTTAATGCAATGCAGTGAATTTTTGCTACTGTAATTTAAAAGCAGAATTGGATATTGTCTTTAGTCTAGCCCCACTGTACAAAATAGAATGGCCGTGGCACTGTCCAAAAGCCAAAGAACACTGATTTTGCCCAAGGGAGGATTGTCCCACAGTTGACGGAAGAAAGTATTTCTCAAAAAAACCATTTGAAAAACTGTCAAAGTTTTTTCTCAAAGGAGGAAAAAAACTCTTTTCCTTGTGCACAGTGTGAATGTACATATAAGCAACATATCTCAAAGAATTACAGTTACTGGTACGTAAGCTTTCTTTCTCCATTACTTAAAACTTTGCACAAGTTTTACGTTTCTAACAGAAAGTTTCTGTTCTAGCTTCTGCCATAACACTTGAACGGATCTGTGAAAGAATTTGTGGGTTTTAGTACAAAAGCATGAAATTGTTAGTCTTAGACCACAACCCAGTGAATATTTTGAAATCCGGAATAAACTCATACCCTGTTAACAGTGGAAAACATTTTAGAATTTAGTGCAGTTTTCCAGTGTTCATGTATCAGATGATCCCAGCATAGTAAGTTTATAATTGTTATATGACCTATTTCATGTTATGTGTTAAATGACCTGTGTTCATACTGCTAGTCATAGTATTTCAGGTTGGCCTGTGCCTAGCAGGATGTCATAAAAAAGAGCTACCAAAATACAAGCTCTTAGAATAAGAGCAGCTTATGTTACTGTTCAGAGTAAAACACATAACGAAACAACAGGTCTTCAGCAGGTTGTAGAATTGTGATTGGTATAGCGTTAGTACACTTTTTGGGCCTCTGTTTAGTGTCCACCACTTAAAGAGTCAGAACAACAGTCATTTGTTTCTGGGAGAGCTGTTGGTAGCAGACACCATTTGCAAGTGACAGTCCTTTGATTAAAGGCAACTCAGGCTAAATTCAGCAGAGCTGCATGATCCTGCCCAACCTTTCTTCCCTTGCTGGAGAAAGGAGAAGGAACGCAGGCAGATCTACTTCTTGCCTTCTTCCAGCAGTACCCTTGGCTGTGCTCTCTGACTCTGTGCTGGCTGACTAGACTGCTTCCCTGAGTCCATCCTGCCACTGGATTTCTTTATATTTTGTAAGTCTATATTAATCAATGAAAGAAAGGGAGCCAGCAGGAGATGAACAGTGGTGGCTAGGCTGAGTGGTCATCCATTTTTCTCAGTAAAGCACCACCATTTTCTGTACAGCTGGTAACAACCCTCAGTTCTTCATTCCAAATAACGCTGTTGCCATTTCACCTGTAATACCTCTTCCAGTACCCTGGAACTCCTAAATCCCAATGTCCGTCCCTCCCATGTCATCCTGAGACAAAGCAGTTGCCCAGGGCTGTTGCCACCAGAGCATTTCCCTTGCCCTGCTATCCCCTCATGCCCCTAAATCCCATGTCAGTCTATGAGAAGGTAATGGTCTGACTGTGTGGGAGTGAAGGAGAGAGCTGGTGATGCTCTTGTGAAAATGGGATAGTTTATCAGCCCATCAGAACCTACCTTCATTGTCATCTTTAGATTGACATTTTCAGATGGAGACTATCCCCTTGTTAATGTATTTTCTTCCCTGTACCAAAATGTACCTAAAGTGCCAAGTCTTTTGTATCAGATTAGGGCTGAAAGGGGCTAGTGCTCAGTGGTACGTGTGTGTAGGTGACGTAAAGTACCTGTTGTTATATTTGTGACATGACAAATCATTTCTACAAGTCTAGAGCTAATAGGAAAAAAAAGTATGTGTAGTATTAGCTAGGGCAAAGTCTTGCATTCTATTCGTTAGCACAGTATGCTGCCCAGAAAATACCTTAATCTCTACTGAGATGTTCAGATTTGCTGCTTTCTTTACTTTATCAAGATTGTTGCACTGTTCTGTCAGTGCTGCAGTAATCAGCTGGCTGCTTGTCCTGATTTCTGCATTTATGTCAGGGATTGAAGCATTGATTTTCCTCATCATAAGTTGAAGAATGCTTGCGCAGGATTTAAATGATGGAAATAACTGTTCATTGCTGCCACAAGTTCAGTTTGAGACAGGGAATTTTATGGACATCCATCTGCTGCACTATTTGGGTGCTTGGCTCATGGTACAGGCATTTTGTAAATGGATTCCCTCATAATTCTTGTGCTAGAGTTAGCAGGTGAACAAAAACTTGTTTTGGTTTGAGTTTTCTAACCATTGGACCATCAAGTGTCAAGTCGGTGTCACTGATATATCACATTTTTATTGGTGTTCAGGAATAAAACATCTAATAACATGGCTTTATTGTAAATTTATTCTTCCAGTTTCAACCAGATGAGACGTTCTTGGTGCAGTCTTCATAGGCTTTTCAAAACTGTTGTCTAATATGTAGTTGTAAGTTAAAAATACATCATAAAATGTGAGTAGTTAGACACAGCACTAGAGATTCTGAGGATCTGTTCCAAAAAAATTATATATACATACTTCTAGAAAGCATATATTATGTATGTAAATTCACATGCAAAGTTCCCACAGGTACTGTGCAGGCAGGGGCTTAGTCTGGAGATAATTTCTGAAAATAAGGTGTGAATAGGGAGAAGAAAATGAGCCTGGGCTGTTGATATGGAGTTACTGTCAGGAAAACATTGAGCAGAAAGCTTTAGTGTTTTAATTTCAGTCCTAAATTTGTATAAACGTGAGACTAATGCAGGGCTTGTATTTACATGGCAAGACACCGTACCTTGCTGAAATTCACTAGCAAGAGCATTAGGCTTAAACAATGAACACTTCGAAACATGGCACAGCTAATGGTACTGCTGCGTATTTTAGATTGTGTTTATCTGGGTTTCTACTACATAACGCTTTGTTCTGATTTACAGAAGTTCAGAGGACTCACAGCCACACTGAACATGCTAGGAGATATCTTCATGCCAGGAGCTTTACAATCCTCTGATTTATTTGTTTTAAACTAAAGCTCCTATTTTTCTCAAAATGGACATTCAAAGTTAGAAGCAAAGACATTGCTCATTAAAATAATGTAATCTAGTATTCACTGTATGAGACAGTAAGGTCATTAAGACTGCCTTATAATTTTGTCTTTTTCTAACATTTGAGCACTTTGCAATTGTAATTGTTTTTTTAGTGGGTTTAAATGTGTGTGACTTGGTTAAATTGATAGACAGGTTTTTTTGCTGCAGGGGAATATCATTTATGAAGTTTAGGTGAAAGGTTATTTGATTACATGTTTGTGTTATGGCTTTATGCGGTTCAGTCTGGATGATAAGTCTTGAGAGAATAAAAGTGCTTGTTCTTCACAAAAAACACAGAACAAATGTGTGCAAATGGATTTAACTTTGATACTATTGACTTCTTACCTTGGGGAATTGATTCAGGATGGACCATTATTGCCCTGATGTTTTGGATAATCTGGAATTGGTTTACAAATCAGATCACCAGAGAGATTATACACTGAAGAGGAAAAAAGCATTTTCTAATTGGGGGCAGGGGGGGCAGTCTCACTGAAATGCGGTATTTGTTCAAGCGAGACTAGTAAGAGCAGAGTTGAAGAGGAGTTAAACTTAAATGAACTGAGCGTTCACATGCCTACTCCAATCTTGCAATAATCTTGGGAAGAGGGGGTGTATGAAACTGTATGGGGTATATGAATATGTAGTAAAATCTCCACTACTATCAGAAGTAAAGTTTTACCATTAGAAACAGGATAAGTTTATAAGGTCAAAAAAGGGCAATGTTTACTTTCTGATAAGATCTCAACTGTGAACTTGAGTAAAGCAAATTTATGGGGAGGAGCAGCCAATTGATTAGAATATTAACGTGAAGTTGAAGTGGGGATGCAGAATGACACAAACCTTCAATCACACAAACTTTCTTTAGGTTTTGATCTTAAATACTTTGAAATATTCCTTTCTCATCCTTTCCCCCCACTTCCTACCTCAGAACCAAGGAAAATAATTGAGTCTTGACGCATATTTTGGACTATACAGAGCTGACATTGCTCTGTCTAGAACAGTTATAATGAAATCTTCATAAAAATGGTTTAATGCCAACACGCTTCTTTGTTTATTGAAGAATAATGTGTTGGTTTTATGTGCTCTTCTCCATTGGCTTGAAGGAAAAAGGTAGTGTTTAGCATAGTATCTTAGACTGTGATGGCTACAGCAACATTAAAATTAACGGGGAGACTTCTAATACTTCATATTTTCATTTTTTTGTTCTTCAGGACAGTGGTGATTATCCACTTACTATGCCTGGGCCACAGTGGAAGAAGTTTCGATCCAACTTCTGTGAGTTCATTGGAGTGCTCATTCGACAGTGTCAGTATAGCATCATTTATGATGAATACATGATGGACACGGTGATCTCTCTTCTGACTGGTTTGTCAGATTCCCAGGTGCGGGCTTTCAGGCACACCAGTACATTAGCTGGTAAGTAAGCTAGCACAGAGAAGAGTTTTTTCAAAGAAGTTGCACTATTTGGCCACTTTGAGAATTACTCCTAATTTTGAGGTGGAATTTGACCAACACTGAGAACTCCGGAAAGCTTGATC
Source organism: Ibycter americanus (assembly GCA_035590275.1). Lineage (NCBI taxonomy): Eukaryota > Metazoa > Chordata > Aves > Falconiformes > Falconidae > Ibycter > Ibycter americanus. The sequence continues at coordinate 2,743,925 of JAVJGI010000003.1, read as the reverse complement.
AAATCCAAGTACCATATATGGTATAACTATACTTAAAATGCACTTTTTTGTTTGGAAAGGAGTATGCTGAGGCACTTAGTCTCAGAGATTCCTGCCATACCCTGTGCATCAAAAGTGGCATGCTTATGTCTTGTATTTTGTTATTAGGTGTTCATTTGTTGTACAGAATGTCTTAATAATTTTGTATTTTAGAGTACAAATTTATTTTAAATACGTGTCAAGAAAACTGTATTATCAGAGAATTTCAGTCCATCAGAAAATAAAATCTGTGCCTTCACTCCTGAGAAGCATTACGTTTGAGAGCACTGGGCCATAGTTGAAGGTCTCACTGTCTTCTAGCTCCAGCTGCACTGCACCTTTCAACACAGCCACCTACATCTAAGGGAAGCACTGGGTATATCATTAGATAGAAACAGGCTTTTCTAGAGTGTATTTTGTCAGACCTATATGAGATGTCTCCTGTAAGGCTGGATGAATTGCTCTCTAGAAGTCACTATTTTTCTCCAAATACAAGACAATACTAGGGTGGCTGGTGTGTAAGGGTCTAAAGCTGGTTATGTCAGGTGATAACCTTTCTGCTCCTCTTGTGCGCTGAAATAGCTCTTATTGGAAGATTCTTCTCCCTACATTGTTCACAGATCGTGTCAAATATTTGAAGCCTATATGGGAGACATTTATCATAATCTGAATTTTTCTACTGCCAGTATTACTGATTTAGTCTTTCCACAACCAGCTTCTTAGAACTTTGTTCAGGTTTCCAAGTGTAATACCCAGTGTCCAACACATTTGATCAGAATTTGTTTAAAATTTCACCTCTTGCTATGAATCTAAGTAAGAGACACATTTCCAATCATATTGAAATACCAACTCTGGATTTGATTGGAGCCTGATTTTAAAATTGAAAACCAAAACCTTCAACTCACAGTGACTGGACTCTTTTGGAAACCTGTTCCCTTGCATCCTTCATCTTACTTGGTTTAACTGGATGGTAAAAACATGAATTTTGCAGGCATAAGTTTCCAGGTTTACAGTTTGCCTCTACAAATTCACTAATCAAAGGTGAACACTTTGAGCTGCAGATAACCTGCTGAAAATCTGTGCCTATTACTTAAACTGAGATGGAAATTGTGTTCATTTCCAGCTGATAACTGTCTTAAATTCCAGATGATTTTGATATGCTGTTTGCTTAGACTGTGGTTGATTGTTTCATAGGAGAGAGATTATGGCGTGAGGTATGCACTCTGGTCTCTTATATTGGTTGGTTCATCCTTGTGTGGGACAGATGTTTGGAAGGTATGAGAGGCTTGATTGAGAAGACAGGAAACAGCACCATACCTTAGAGACATCACTCAAAACCTGTGCTATGTGGAAGAAATAGTTGCCATCATTTGGAATGGATTATGTAGCTAGAAACTTCAAGTATAAGCAAATGCTAAAGCCAAGGTTCATCACCACTAGCTTCAGCTATTTAAGCCGCTGCTGGCTTCTTGCATTACATATACATGTATCTGGTGCTTACGTTAGGAATAGGAGCTGTCGAAGATCTCCAGCATTTTCCAGTGATAATACATACCATTTATTTAATTGTTTGTTTGTTTTAACAAGCTTGAGAGCTTTTGTTTTGATTCTGCAAATTTCCTTCAAGCCAGTTTTTGCACATTTAATTATATTGCTATCCTGCAGAGCAGAGGTCAGCATGATGCCATGGAGCTCAGTCTCAATAAAGTTGTAGGAAAACATATTTTTAGAATTTCATTTATTCTTGAAAGAATGTTTTTGAGGTCTTTGTTTTCAGTTTTCCTCTGTGCTAGCCAATTTGAATGAGAAATGATTCACTATAGCAAGAAACTTAAGGCAAGAAGTACATGTTGGTGCTTCTAGAGTTACCAGCTTTGAGCAACAGCAAGATAAGACAAAGAGTTACCATAACAGTAGCGTCACTTCTCCATTTCTGTAGTTGCTTTTCTGCCTTGAAGACAATGCTGCATATTTAGCCAGAGAGGATGTGATAGTTTGTTATATTATTTTGCTGGTTTTTTCAGTGTTGTAAAATGTGATATGCCATGTAACCACACAGAACACAGGAAAGACCCTTATTAATATTTTTGTGAAAATAAATTAATATGGTAAAATAGACATGAACAATATTATATCCAGTATGTGTGAAAATGCATATAAAGGGGTAGATAAGGTTTTAGTTGTATTTTTATGCAACTATATGCTTGACTTTAGCGCAGTGGTAGACTTAGTTTCAGAGAAACTGTGCTGTGGTCCCTCGTTGGTCCCTTAACCAAGCTATTGGTTAAGAGTTGCCCTTAGTATGGAAGCATCTATAATGATACTTTTCAGTAGAGAAATATGTGTAACTCCATAGTAACTGGCTTCATAGTGTACACTGATCCTGCAGATTCACTTGCTTGCTCGCTGACCTTACATGCTTAGAACTTGCATAATTTTCTGGAGAAGATGGCAAAGAATGTTGCTTGGAGCACAATGCGGTATATATACTCTCTTTTCCGATCTTTAGATGAGCCAAGTGACCTGGGTATTGCTTGGGTGGGAAGTGTCTTTCAAGATGGCTTTGTGTGAGGGTCGAGTTCGTTATTTTCTTTGAGTATGGATCTGCTGAGGAAATACTTTTTAGCTCTGATGACAGGTAAAGAGTCATATTCTGTCTTCTGCCTTTGCAGCTATGAAGCTTATGACTGCTCTTGTGAATGTTGCCTTAAACCTGAGCATTCATCAGGATAATACACAGAGGCAGTATGAAGCTGAGAGAAACAAAATGATTGGCAAAAGAGCTAATGAAAGATTGGAGCTGCTGCTTCAGAAAAGAAAAGAGGCAAGTGAAAAGATGATTTTTTTTTTCCTGGTTCATGTGCGTTCCCTCCAACAGAAAGACCAGGGTGGTTTGTGACTTGAGTACCGTAGTGAGAAACAAGAGATTAGTTCTGCAGTTGTGTTTGTGTGGTCTCAGGCATATTACTTGGGTTACATTTTAAAATCCTGTATTAACACATTCAGTTGAGTTTGTGTGCTGTTCTGCACACAAAGGATAATTTCTGTTCTCAAGCTTGTATATATGACCAGGGAGGAAGAAAATTAAGCCTTGAGTTGTAAGTAGTGACTGTTTTGATTATGCAAAAAGATTCTGAAAAGAGGATCACATGTAGTCCCTCGCTACACTGCCCATTTCTCCCTTTGATCACTGCAATTATTACATAGTGTCTCATTAGTACTTCTTTTTGTAGCCACTTTCAAGAAACACTGGAGTGGGGTCTATAGCACCTGGTCTCAGGGAGAAGAAGCTAGGGAGACATTAAAGTCGCTTTTAGTAAGTACCAGTCTGGCATTAGGTGAGCAAAACCATTAGAGGGTTGCTGTAATCATCCCTAAATAAAGTATTATATCCCAGGAAATTCAGTTTTAGAGTTGTACTTAAAAGAAATTTGAAGATGACAAGTAGAAAAATTAATACATAAACACCCAGACAGCCATAATCTGTAAAGATGTTATATAAAACGCATAAGATTGATTGAAAAATTGAAGTATATATGACTTAGATTTAAATTTATTAAATTTTTTTATATTAGTTTTTAATATATTTCCTCCACCACTGCTTTACTCCGTGGCAAATTAAGGAGGTCTGGGTGCTTTACCTGTGTGCACCTTGGATTCTTTTAGGTATAACTGACTCAAAATTGCTTGACTGTATAGTCTTTGTCTGGGGATAATTACAATTATGTATTTTTGTTTTTATTTTACGCCTATGATCCATAACACAATTTTACTTGGCTTTCATAATTCTGAAAAGTTATGCATTAAAGTACAAAGCAAGAACAATCTCTCCTGCCCGAACTGCCAGAGAAACATTTTAAATTAAATATTAAATTTAATGCCAGCCTTAAAGCATTTAGAAAGCAGAATTGCTTTGTTAACATATCTGGAGCGTGGTTTCTGTTCCACATTTGTGGGTCGTTGCTTTGAATTTCCAGAGAAGGACAAAGTCACTAATTACACTGATTAACTTGATTTAGTATCTCTGTGTCTAAGGACATCCTCTGTCCTCATTCCTTCAGCTGTTCTTTTCAATGTCTTTTGGAGATGCAGTATGTAATTGCTCTGGGGAGACTTGGAAGCAATGATGCCCAGGCTAGCACGGGGCTGTGAAACCCTGAAAGGAGAATGGGCATTTAGCAAACCTGAACAACTGATACGGGTGGTCAGTCTCTCTCACATCACTACTCACTATAATCACAATGTGGCATAGGAGTAAGCCAGAGGCGTGGTGGTGATTATGTCCTCAGATACATAGTGTTAAACATAGTAGGAGGGACTTGTATAGAAGAGATTTATTAGAATTAGATGGCATAATGGCTCTGTGTAAGAAGTCCTAGCATAATGCTGTATATTTCCCATGTTTAAATATGCTGAATTTACAGTAGTATCCTCTGCTGGCACTTTCTTAGTTGATTCTTTTGATGTAGTGCCATCCTAATAAACCCTCATAAGCACATACAGGGACATGTGTGTATTACCTTCATGAAGTTGTAAAGGGACAGTTCACAAGTTAGATGTGGCAAATTAATCTGAAGTAGAAGAGATGAAACACTTGGAAGCGTGCGTTCTCCTGTCATCCTCTACATGCCTAATGTGAGAGCAGTGCATGAAGGTCTGTTCTCGTCAATGAGATTTTCAACTAAACTGGATGATTTATATAGCAATCTGCCACAAAATAGAGGAAGTTTTGTTTTAGTTGCTGCCAGTAGTAACTCAAATTTTGTGCTTGTCATACATGTCTTTTTGAGCTTCGCAAAATGCTCACAGAATCAACAAAAGAATGCTTCCCTTATTTTTACTTAGATTTGAAGGGGATGAGTGTTATATCACTTTTGCATTGTTAAGATCAAGAATCCAGAGACACAAATGCTCTGTCAAGATGCCCAAAGTTAAGCACTCAAATTCAAGTACATGATCTAAGCAGCAATTACAGTTTTAGAGAAAATTCATATTTTTCAAAGAATCATTAATTCATTACTGAACCTAAATTACATTTGAGAATTGTATCTTTTAAATGTTAGCACACAAAAGTAAAAGGGATCTCACATGGACCTACTGAATCTCTGATTCTGCTTCTACACCAGCTCTGCCCCAGCACCTGGGTCCTTAGATCAGTTATATAGCTGATAACTTACTGTGTTTATTAGCAAGGTGTAAATTGCATGCAGAAAAACAGGGAGGGAGCCGTCCATGCTATCCCCTCATCTACGCCACTTAGTCTTGTATGGTGCTGCTCCATTTTGCAGTCAAAGAAATGTCAAAGTACCCTTTTCTTCAGTATTTTGACCTTATCATGGCTCATGAAGTTCAGTCTCTCCTACGTCTCTTCTGTGGTGTGTTTTTATATTAACAATTTATACCCAGAATTCTCGGGGAGCTTCCTAATTCCTTTTCAGGACCTCAGTAGTTTTTCAGAAAGCCTCCCAAGGCTTCTTGGTCCATTCCCATCCTCATTTTACTCCACGGTCTGTGAGAGGTGGTCTTTAGCCTCATGTTTCTGTGGATGTTTGCCTGCCTGTAGTCTGTGAAGTCAACCAGCTGAAGAGTGATTAGAAATTCACGCTCCCTTTTGGGTTATGTATTCTTGAACAAGCATTTAGTCTGTGCATATTTGGGTTGAGCTGGTGCTGAAAATAGTGCTTCTCCCAGAAGCCATGTCTAAATATGCTTCTTTTGTGTATCAGCCTTTTGGTATAGGCAGAGCTGGTGGGCTCCCAACTTTTCCCTTTGTACATAATCCCTTTTACTATGAAATTAATTTCTTTGGCAGGGGTTTGACAATTTAGTCAAGAACCCTCAGTACCTCGGTTTCCCGATATGCAAAATGGAGGCAGCATCTCCTTACATTTTAGGAAACCGGGAGACTTAATTTACTGAGTTTTGTAAGCTGCTTTAGATCTTATTTGGAAGATGCTGTAGAAATATTTATAAATGTGGCTTGAAAAATATAAACCCCTAGGTGAAAGTGTTTATGAGTTCATGCTATGCAGGAAGTCAAAACAGCTGATCATAATGCTGCCTCTGGCTTTAAGATGTTTTATCTGTTAAATATATATGTCCATAATTATACAGGTTTTATTATTTTATGCATATATTCACTCTGTACTAGCAAGACTCTGTTGTGGTTTTCATACTGAAAATGTGGAAAAATTTACATTCACACATGTTGTGGTATTCTGCTTTGACATTAAGGAACACCTTGATGGAAGGATGATGGTTTTTGAGTGTAGTAGCAGTTCTGCTCCAAAAGCTGTTTGTATAAAATTGTTGTCATCTTATTTAACAAAGCTGCATTTTGGTGTAATTAAGCCATATTTAGTTTAGTACAAAAGCTGACAATATAAGAATACTTTAATTGATTACAAGATGTTCCTTTAGAATGTGTTAACATATTCATTGACACAAAGTATTACAAAATGTGATTGTATTAAGCAGGAACTATGAAGGTTTTTTTAAAAAAAAAAAAGTCTTATATGTAAAAACATGCTCATAACATCTTCTTCATTTGGGTTTGGTTTGTTTTTTGCAATCTAAGACCTGGATGTCAGGTGTGCTCCAATGTCAAGCACCCATGCTCTGATTCTGGAAAGCTTCCTGATTCAGAAGCTCAGTTACCATGGGCGCTGAAGTTAAAGCAACTGACACTCATACTTAAGATTGAGAACATCTTTAAGTACTTTCCTCTAATAGGATATTGAATTTTTCAGAGGGGTTTCCTGATCTGTAACCAGCTTCATTTCTGCAGCTGTCACTCACTCACAGTTCTGTATGTTTAACCATCACTGAACATGTAGTCTCTTGTCTAAATTTCAGTAGCAAAAAAATGCTCATGACCACTTCAGAGGACTAATATGAAACTAAATTACTTGATGTTTGTAGAGAATGTTAACATTCTTCCATTAAGGCATTGCATATATATATATGTGTATATGTATGTATATGCACACAATATAAGCATGTGCTAGAAAAGTAGAAAATGATGAATCTACTAATACCTTTAACTAAGTGCTCTTCCATGGTCTTCTGATGTTTCCCAATAAGGAACTGTAGAATAGCAAATTATAATAAGCAGTGATCTTATATTTTTGTTTTGTTTTTTTCAGCTACAAGAAAACCAAGATGAAATCGAAAATATGATGAACTCTATTTTTAAGGGTATATTTGTTCATAGATACCGGTAAGAAAATGCATGTTACAGTAGATTCTGCTAACAAAGTATAATCATAAATAATGTCAAGGGCAGTTTCTGTGTTGATTTTTCTTCTCATGTAATATTCTAGATGCCATAAAAGCAGTATCAAAACCACTGAAGTTACGGAAAAAAGTACAAGTGTAACCCCTATTAATTACACAGCAGAGCCATCCACACAACTTTATTGTAATTCAGTAAAACGCCTTTAAAGAATTGTAGGCGTCATGGAATTTGCATCTTTGTGTTTTGAAAAGAAGAGTTGTCCAAGATGGCAGCACAAACATGACATATCTTAAGAATGATCAAATGATCACTGCGTATCCTAAGAGGGCAGTTTTGGTTGCTGAGCACCTCTACTCTGTATTTCCTTTTCTATTTCTTAGATGTAAATAGCAAATTTCTGATGTTTCCACCATATATGCTTTAGCCACAGCTGCAACTTTACTTTAGGCTTTTTCCTCCTTAAATTACATAAAGGCAAGCAAAAGCCTTAATTCTGGTTAACATGTATTTTTTTGTTCATCAATTGTTCTGGACATTTGTAGCAAGAACATTAAAAAGTAATTGCAGTGTTAGTGCATCACAAAGGGGTTTTTTAATAGTCAATATGCTGTGTCTTGTGAATACATAAACACAGCACAGTTACATATATTCATGCGTGTGTGTGAACATGTACATGTGTGCACTTCTGTTTATTTTAGCATTGCGCAAACCAGTAGATTTGGCCTGGTGCATGCTGTTTTGGAGTATGGTTTATCAGAGAGCAGTAGTCTTTTAAAATAGATTTAAGGTTGTTTTGCATCATAAGATACCTCAGAGCATCTGCAGCATTTCGGTGCAACCAGCTCTTTAAATGTTAATTGACTTACTGAAGTCAAAAGATAAAATTCAAGGATACTAAACTATGCAATTAACCTTTCAGATTTAAATTCTGGTTTAAAACTTTATAATTTACGAAATCTTTTAGACAAATGGCAGAAACCAAGAAAGGGTGTATGAGAAGAGGGTTAGAAGGTAAAGAGGAGCCCATAGTTCAGTTGAGCAGAGGGATAATTGTAAATATGGAGAAAAACATGTAGAAAAACTGGAAGGGGCTCATGCTAAGAAGTGTGTGAGGGTGAACAACACCGTGGAGTTGGAGCATACATCTTCAGCACCCAAGCGTGATACTTGAAAGTTTATAGTTTATGGTCAGTAAGCCTTGCGCTACTTGGCAGCAGCAGGATGGATATACAGAGTCTGCGTTAGCTCAGTATAGCACTCACACTATTTTGTTATGAAAGTAGCTTTTGTAGTGTGTAGGTAATAAAGTTGAAGAAATGAAGTGCAAAGAGTTTTGTCCCTCCAGAATTTAGTGTATTGTATCAAACAAGAAGCTGCTTTAAAATGTTTTCCTAGTAGCTCATTTCTTGCATGGTGTTGGGAAAAGACTCTACCTTTTGATGGTCTGCATGCTGTTCCCGGTTTTTTTCCTTTTTTTCTTTCTTTTTAAATCCTCCTTTTGTAACCAAAGTTTCTTTTCATGCCTCCTGCCACCATTAGTAAAGCCCTGATTTTGCTGATATTGCTGTAACAGAGGAGGGGCCAAATAAATAAATTCTGCTTATCTATGCCCTGAAAAAAGATGCCCAGGCTGACAGTGTTAGACCACTGAAGAATCTGATGGTATCAGTCAAGTAGTGGTGTGCTCTGAGCAGGGTGCGTGGCACCGCTTCTGCCACTGTTTAGAGAGGATCAGAAAAAGTAACTGCTTCCAGGTCTGCCCCAAAAGCCACTTGTGTAAGGAGTCATCATCCGTCTGGCTTCCTTAACTTCTGTGAAGCTCCTAAGAGAGTCTGTTACAACATACACCCAAATACGAGTAATCTGCAGACAACAGAGAACATACATTCAAATTTCTGCAGTCACAGCTGTGCAAGAGCATATGGGGAAAAAGATACCTGTATTAAAACCAGCTAATTGAAGACAAAACCAGGACTGGGAGGGAGAAAAAACGGAGAGGATTTCAACCTACTACCTGCTTCCATAATGTTTCTTAAGCATTCCTTCTCTCAAATAGTTCAAGTGATTTATAAACTTGACATCATTTTACAGTCCTTAGACTATGCACAAGTGGTAATAACTTCAAAGGAACGTTATTTTAATTATTCCTAGAGAATAAATCCCTTTCCATAATGTGATTCAGACTCTGCCACAGTGATTCATGCTTAGTGACCTTTGTAATTTAAATAGGAAGTCCTTGATCTAAACAAAAAGCCCCAAACTCTTTCATTCAGAATGTAGCTGTCTTCCTATTAGTAAGCTAGTGTGGCAGTAAGGTTACAGCTTTCTGTAGATAGGCTTCCAATTTACTGGAAGATTGTAATGCTCACTTCTCACATTTAAAAAAAAAAAAAAAAAAGATTTGCAAAAATAGCTAAACAGTTTTCTGATTGTAATGTTAGTCTCATGTTAACAGCAAATTTGGTCAAAGATTAGGATATTCTTAATAAACGCAGGAGATGTACCTACCTTATTGTGTTTTTCCTTATCTCTTTCCTGAATCACTTTTTCTGACTTTTTGTGTGGCTTTATGATGTATTTGGTTGTCCATTGATTCTGGATTTTTATCATTTTTAAAACTGAAAGTTGGCATCAAAGGGGAGACGTAAGAGTAAATTCAGTTAAGAGTCAAGTTGCTGAGCTCATGTTGGTGTGTATAAAACAGCGGAGATGGTGACTGTGGTAAATAGGACTGCAGGGCCATGAGGGTAATCAGACTCTGGAACAAGTTGACCAGAGAGGGGGTAGAATATCAGTCCTTGGAAATACTCGAAAATTGATTGTACAATGCATCTGTAGGGGCTTGGATATGGTGATGTTCAGAGGTCCTAATCACAAAACGACTAGTTTTGTGTCTGTATGAGTAATAACTTTGGTATGTAGTAATGAGATACTATATATGCGTGGGTCAGGGATCTTAAAAGTAACCTTTTTTTTGTGTCTGAAATTAAACAAGCTGAAAATTGCTTGCAGGATACGTGTATATTTAAAAAAAAAAAAAGGAACGGAAGCCTATTTGTTCATTTCAGTTATATCTGCATATCAGAGATTACTTTGAGTCTAGGATTATTGGCACATAGCTTCTCAGACGTAACAAGTATTTATAAAACATTCATCACTCTCTGCTGTTATCTGAGATGTCAAAATTTTGGTTTTGCTACTTCCCTGCATGTCCATTTCATTTTCAGAGGGTAAGATTCAGAGAATTCTTATTTGAGACCTACTTCATGATATCTTTTTGTTTTGAATGCTCAGAGAGCTATTCCTCTGGTTGTGAATGTCCAGCAAAACAGAACTATTACAGTTATAATTTCAGGCAGATCTGAATGGGGATCCTCAGACTGATGGACATGATGGTTTTGTGAATTTAAGCAATGCAGTGAGACTGTCCTGAGGTATTATATTGGCAGTACTGGTAATTAAGGTAAAATTTGCCAAATCTAGATGCTGTCTTTATGGAGATGTTTTTGTCTCCTTCCAAGGTGCTCCTTTCCCTCCTACTGAGTAGATAGGATGATGGTGACAAGTTACATGTGAGTTCTACTCTGGGAAACAAGTGTTGCATGAAACGAAGGGAAAGGGAATATTAGATGGAAGTCTGGTGAGGAAGCAAGAGACCAAAATGAGTAAAAACAAGTCTATACAGGGAAATGAAAACCCAGACAAAACCACAGAAGAATCCTTTTCCCTCCCCCCTAAATGTGTTACCCAAAGGAGGGGAGTATCTCAGGTGACAAGAAAATGCATTATTTTTTTATGTATGTTGAAAAAACAAATAGAAATTACTAAGACCTTTTGTCACTTATGGGCATAAAAGAAGAGAAAGACACAAAGCTATATCTTTGTACCTAAATGAGTTTTAGCTTAATATTAAGTTTAGAAACCTACACTGCTCTCTTTCCTACAAAGCCATGTATCATACTTATTACAAGCAAAGATGTTAGTGTGGTAGGTTTTTGAGAAACACTGGTTTTAGAGGTACGTAGAGCTTCATCTTGAAATTCACGTCATGCCTTCAAACAGTACAATTCCTTGGTCTGGCAAGAAGGTTGGATAATCAGCTTAGTAACACATTATTGAAATAGCTATTTAAGTAGCACTCTGTGTGGAATTACTTAGAAACAGGAGTGCTGCTTACCAGCCTCTCCCAGGATTGGGATATGCAGTGAGCATTCACTGGAATTTTTGGAAGTGAGCTCTGCATTCTCATTTTTCTTACCCTTCTTCCCTTATGGGGTTCTAATTCAGCTTCAGAGATGAGAGAGTTATAGAAAAAAGTAGAAAAGATATTTTGTCCAGTTCTCCTTATAACCACATCTTCCTAATATTTAGAAACTGTCAAGCAGTACAAGACACAGGTATAGTTTAGTCCAATTGGCAATAGTATATTATTGTAGAACTGCACCATTTCATGTCCCTTGAGTGGGAATTTGAGATTCCATCTCAAACAACGCCAAAGGCAGATTAATGACCCTTGTTTCTATCTTTGTTAGAAAGTTTTCTCATAAACTAGCTGCTATCCCAACCCTTTGACTGAAACATCTTTTTTTTCTGTTCATAACCATTTTGCATGTTGAGTAATAAATACCGACTTCTTCTGAAGGTTATCATCTTAAGCGAGATGTGAGAAGCAACAACTCCAATGGTTATATTGGGCAAGCAAGCATGCAGTAAGAGTGTAGTCAGGCATCCTTTGGAGCTTCAAGAAGTCTTGAAGCAGTTACTGCTCTGCAAGTCATCTCCATCTCTTGCCTTGGGTGTTTTCCCTCAACACTGGTAATGCTTTAAGAATTTAAGCATCCATTTCAGTACAGATCAGCCAGGTTAGCTTAAATTGCTTTCAGTTTTGGTCTTGATTAACCTAAATGAGTTTGTGATCAAACAGACTGAGAGAACCCTGGCGCTGCAACTGGCAGCCACTCCAGCAAGACCCTGAGGAGCATACTGGTCTCCACCTGATATATCCCAATTATCCATTATAGGCTCTGTGTTTCAGGGTCCTAAATACTTTTGGCCTTAATCAAAAGACAAGAGTGTACTTTGGCATGGAATGTATGCTGAAGTGACACTAGTAAAACCTATTTCTTGACACTGTTTGCTATGGTCTGTCCTATGTTTTATGGGCCTGCCTTGTCAACCCAAAATTTTAAAAGGAACCAGTGAATTTCTTACCTGATCCCCTTTTGTCAAATCTCTTTACAAAATTGAATCACGGGGGGCCTCTCTACTAAGAGTAGGAATATAGGTTGTGAATTTTGCTGCAAATAGTTATGCTAAGTGTTTCCCATTCACCACATAGACGTTACTTGGCAGTTTATGCTGAAAAGAAGGTTGTGTCTAATATTTGTAGACCCAGCATTAATTTTGGTTTCTGTGCTGGACTAGATTCTGTTTCTTTCTAGAAGCATTTGGCAAACTTACGTCACTGATTTATAATTAAGATAATTAATAATGCATTATTTATTCCAAAAGTATTTCCAATGCTGGTATGGTTAGTATTTATATGTTCTCGTGTCATCCACAAATTAGTGTATATTTTCAAAGAAACTAAACAATTCAAGTGTGTAAAAACTCCTGAGAAAAGAATTACAGTTTAATACCATGCAATTGATCTCATGCATAGCAAAGGTATACAGGCTTTTTGGCTGTATCATGTGTGTTTGATACAGCATCATATGGGCATGGAATCTGTGTGAGTGATTCCTGCAAGAAGACAAATGATTCTTATTGGTAATAGAGTTACCTGGAAGATGGTGAGTGATGGAGTGGGAAATAGGTGTCTCACAAATTCTCATGACTCTCCAGCAAATTGAGTCTGTTTGCTCATCTCACATGCCTTATGCATGATTCTTTCCCATTTTCAATTACACTGAAGATGTGAAGTTTTTATACTAAATATTGTAATTAGTTGAATAGCTTTATTCTTTTTTCTTTATCTTTTTCTTTTTCTTTTTTTTTTTTATGATTATAAATAGCAGCTTCGAGTGAGCGTTTGTCCGTAGCGCCTAGGGATCCCTGAGAAGCTTTTGAATCAAGAATACGTTTTTTACTGTCTGCCTAGGGAAGCCTGAATGCATTCTTACAGAAAAGATAAATTTTCCTGATTTTTGGCTGGCTGTGCTGCATGATTAAATAGCTGTTGACAGTTGGGTTCTTTTCAGGATTGCCATTAAATCCTTCCAAAATGCTTCATAGTTAGTAAATTTATAAGGTGGTGAAATAACCTACTTGGATGTGAGGACTGTCATCCCCTAGTGGAAATGTCTTCATGGCTATTTTGTGTTGCTGCATATGTGGCTCCCCCTTTTTTTCTTGATTCATGCTTATTGGTCTTTTAGATTGTTCTTTATGTTTTGCATTCTGATTCCTTCCAGCTGTATTTTGTTTTAAAAAGAGTTTGAAAATAATTCCATGTAAGAGAATTGCTAATCTAGTTTGGTATGAAGTAATATACAATTAGACACACACACATATATATATGTATATTCATAGTTTGAATTAAAACTCGTCTTCGTTGTGACTCCATTCCCCATGTTAAATGCAGGTTTTATAGTGCAAACCTTTGAATGTAATATTTCAGCACATTCGTCCTTACAGCATCTAAAAGCTGTTTGAGGAATCCCTGATAGGAACCAGCTTATTTAATGCCCTACTCTGCTTGTAATGCGGCTTGTCTACATTGTGGATTGACAGTTACTTTGGTTTTGAGGCCACAGAGTCTTCAGGGAGTTTGATAGACCAGTTTTAATGATTCTGGTTGGTAGTTGATAGAATCAGTGTGTTTCATGTAGACAGAGACAATGATAGCAGTTCGATGGCATTCCTACATATTTCCACCTCATATTCATACATTAGCTTTAAATGTATGTTTTATGCTGTTAACGTCAGTACATTTTCCTCCCTATAATTTGAAATTGAATGAAAAAATCGGAGACTTGACTGCAGAAGTTTCACACCTAGTCATGTGTGATACCGTGCTTGATTGCTGTGTTTGTGTAGGAACTGTGGTTTTCACTTTGGTGTCTGGAAGTTCGTACACAGTAGAATGGCACCTACTGAGATGGACCAGTCTGAAGGTGGAAGTACATAGGCAGTTACAGTATGCAGTAATCATGGTTTTGTGTCCTGGTTTCAGCTGGGATGGAGTTAACTTTCTTCTTAGTAGCTAGTACAGTGCTGTGTTTTGGCTGTGATGT
>JAVJGI010000003.1:2687876-2729335 GCA_035590275.1 Ibycter americanus | reverse complement strand
TATTAAATTGTTCTTATCTCAACCCTTGACTTTTACATTCCTTTCTGATTCTTCTCCCCATCCCTCTGGGTGAGGGGGAGTGAGCAAGTGGCTGCGTGGTGCTTGGTTGCCGGCCTGGCTTAAACCACGACATTTTGTTATACTATTTTGTGTGTATGGACTTATGTAGTAAGTATCTTGAAGATAAGATTGAGTGCTTTTTATTTATATTTTGAAAAATTGAAGACTTTAGGAAAAATACAGTTTCTCATATTTTGTAGTTATTCTCTTGCTTGAAGCTTTTAATTTTTTAAAAATTTTTCCCCTCATAAATTAGATTTCATTTTTGGGTTCTGTTGGTGTGGTGTAGAATTAAATTGATGTTTATTACTTTTCCAAAAAGATTTTTTAAATGAAAATACAGAACAAGACTCTCAATTATAAGCAAGGCCAGTGTTTGCAAAGCACCAGATATTCCCTTCTTCTGTACAGTGGCTCTTTATGTTCCTCTTTTATTACAGCTGAAATTTTGAACTGTGAAGCAGTTCCAGCTGGAGTGGCACAAGTGATTACTCATAGTAACAGATGCCTCAGAGATGAAATTACTAAAGGGCCAGATGGCCCCAATCCCTTTTCCTGTTGTTTAGCCGTCGATCATTATTAGTAAATATGCCATGCTCTATGTCAGTCAGGCAGGAAAGTGCCAATCAGATTGAAATAATTTCCATCCCTGATCTTTTTAGGTGATCTCTCGAGACAGTTTCCTGCTGCCCCTCCTCAATAAGCAGCTGATAAGTCTGCCTGAGATACATCTTTGCCTTTTCCATCACTTACCACAGTCAGAATGTAGAAAAAAGCAAGGAAACTGAAAGAAACTGATGTTGAAGATGTAAACATTCTCCTGGGTTTTGTTACAGCAGCTTTCATGCAGTGCATGAAACAAGATCTGTTTATGTACCATGTTCCATTCTGCCCATCTGGCAGGCTCCTTTGATTAAACCGACTAACTTCTTCCACCTTGCAATTGTTCTACACCTCTAGTTGGAGAGAGTCAAGCCTGCTGAGCAAATGTCAGTGACAGTGTTTCAGAAATGACTGTCTAGAGGAGGTTTGTAGCTTGGGTTCATAATTCTGTTTGAAAAGAGGGAGGTAAAAGGTAGAGTAATAGACCAAGAAGCAAACTAGGGTGACAATTTTTTGACACAATGGAAATATCATATCTGAATGTAGAAATATTGAATTATTAGATAAATCAATGAGTTCAGGGACATAAAGGAACAGAAAATCAGTGACATGGCAGTGAGAACAGTGACAGACCCTCCATAGTGAAGTTCATCAAAAGTAAAAGCAAAATATTATAGCTAGGGCAATGGGATTGAGAAGTAAATGGTATGTATCTGTAATCTGGTTAATACTTTTTCTTTTATTTTTTCCTTATTAGTGATGCTATTGCTGAGATTAGAGCTGTCTGTATTGAAGAAATTGGTGTGTGGATGAAAATGTACAGTGATGCCTTCCTGAATGATAGTTATTTAAAATATGTTGGTTGGACACTACATGACAGGGTAAGTATTGTGTATTACTGTACATAGCAGAGTAAGTAGCTGGTGTTATACTACCCAAGCATGTTTAGTGTATCATCTTTGATTTATAAGATATTGTTCTTTTTTCTTGCCTGTTACTTATCTTTCAACCAGCTTATTTCAAGGTATTCGCTTAAATTACAGTACTCCCAAACTGCATGCTCGGTTCACATGCTTTTCGTGTTTTCAGTCTCCATTAGAATATCTTAATAGAAATGTTTCCGTGATGCTTTTCTTCTGATTACAAGAGAAAGAGAAGTCTCCTCAGATCACCCCTGAGAACCTTTGTGTCTGAAGCAGAATGGAAGAGATTTCCAGATATGTCTTCCATTTACATTGCCCAATATTTAAAGGAAAGAAAACATCTCTGGGTCCCCAGCAGGCATCGCTGGCTTCACAACCAGTGGAGTTCTTATCAATTCATTTTCCCTTGAAGAATCTCTTCAAGGTTGTCTTTAGCTTTTGCTTCAAAAAATTGTTGAACCACCAGGCGGAAGCAAAAACTTCTATATCCAGAGGTTCTTTACTGTCTCACCATGGTTCTTAGTACTGATGGTATCCGCAACGTGCCTGTCTGCTGGCTGGCAACAGGCCTGAGTATCCCTCAGCTCAGCAGCCCATTTTTAACACTAATAGAACAGGACTTTGCACTTCTGACTGCATGGGGCTTTTGTACACCAGCCAGCAACTGGGACTAGCTGTCCTCCCGCTCCTACCAAAACCACTAGAAACACTTGTTTCACTCTGAACTCTTTTGCTAACATTATCTAAGGAAAACAGATGAGACCTACCTTTTCTGTTGAAATGCTCATTAAATTTCAGCATCCTAATTCAGACTATCCTTTTTTTTCAAGGAGCAATGCTGGAAAACATTAAAAGTTTGCAAGTTCATTCCGATTACTTGCATAACTGGGAGTTAACAGCTGACTCTTTAAAAAGATGATTTTTTCAATAACTTTAGACAATTACTAACTCCATATTAACGTTGAGGAGATGACTTGGTTGCTTTTGCTGAAGTCTGAACAAGATCAGTTAGAAAGATTTTAGCTTTTGCTAATGAAAGAAGTTAGCTGCCACTGGTTCTTTGCTTTAGCTGTAGCCGACAAAGATCTGCATCTAACCTTGATTTGGACCAGCAATTTACTTGTTACGAGTATCCTGTATGCTTTAGAGACTAGGTATGTGATATCTTCCCTCTCTAAACCTGTAGTTCTCAAACTTTTACTTTACAAACTTTCCCCAGACTTTTACATTACATCTCGTTACTACAAAACTTGATTAGGAAGAAGATCCTGCTTACTGGTACAAGCAGCCATGACCACACTTTACTCTAGAGACACTACACTTCCCATCATTAAAGCTTGGACATGGAAACATGACCACCACAGTGCTTTGAGGGGCTGAGCTGCTACTATGTCTGTGTACCTCATTTTTAACATCAGTGTGCCTCACGAGTAGGCATGCTGCAGGAGGTGGAGGTCAATGCTTCAAGTTATCAAATCAGTAGGGAGGTCAACTCTGGTTGGAGGATTAGGATTTTAGGTGTGGTGGAAAGCTTTCTTTTACTGGGGGTTTTAATTAAAAATAAATTATCCCTTGAATAACGGCAGTGGATTTTTTGGAGCACATTCTAATCCTTGCAGAACATTTCCACAAAGTAGCACTTCCAATGGGAGAGCAGAATCTAGTAGCATTGCACTTTGCAGCTCTCACGCCCCTCTAGTATCTGTGAAGTCCAGCCATTTCTCACATAACTCCCTTTAACCATCTGTGAAATCCAGCCATTCCTCACAGCACTGTCTGTGATTGATGTCAGCTTCTCACACTTTTATCTGTCACATCCAGCAATTTCTCATGTCATGTCCACTGGTTTCTCACATCCTCCTCAGTTAGCTTAACCTCAGGCCGGGGTCTAGTCATCTGCCTGCAGCCTTAACCTATATTTATACCTCAGCTTTCTTGAAATTAATATGTTCTTTCATATCAGACAGATTTTAAATTACAGCATTATGGTTAAAAAAATTAGTTTTCCGTCTGGACCAGGCACAGAAGAACTCTATCAGGCTACTCTCCTACCTCTGCTTGCTTTGTAGTATTTTTTGTTGCAGGCCTCAGAAGTGCCTTGGGGTTCTAAGTCTGTAAGTCACTAGCTAATCTGTTTCATATCCTGGTATACGTGATATGTGATATTTTTTAATTAATGTAATGTATATTTAATGTATAGAATGAGAGAGATTGTAGGTAGAATAGGGAAGAATCAGAGGCAGGTGAGCCATGTGTCAAAGGATGAAAAGGGAGAGACTGGAGAGAAAGAGATGTCTGGGGAGGCACAGAAAGAGGAAGGAAGTGCAATGGGAAGAATATATTGATAAAAGATGGAATAAGAACCAATTAAAAATGCAAACCCTCTAAGAGTACAAGATCACTGAACAGCGTGGTTTTCAACGGCACTACCTGAAAAACTCACCAGCTGCTACCCAAGTTTCTTGATTTTGCCTTGGTTTGATCAGGAGATAATTTTTGCTATGACTGGTACTTAAAATATTGAAAAAGTAAAGGCTGAGGCAACAGTCATAAGTTATTTCCATTTCATATGAACAGAAGTCACCCCAGAATGATTAACTTCCCTGGAAGCTTGCTACTACAAAAAGGAAAGGAGGCAGAGTGCAAGAGATTCATGAGTAGTGTTTCATATTCTGCTTGAGAAGACATACAAATTAAAGCACAGGGAAGACACAGTTCTTAACACTTCTTTGTAGTAGCTCCAGTGTAGTCTTTCAGAGGTAGGATACAGAAGTTTAGTTCTTTAATTTGGGAAATCTGTGTATTTTGTATATTAATCCTGCCTCTTTCCCAGATTTCAGATGAATATCTATAGGGCTTTTTGTTTCTTATAGATTACTTTCTCATTTGAATATGGGTTTCTAGTTCTGCCTTTCTCACCTTTTAAGTTTTTTTTTCATTCCCGTGGATCTGGGAGCATAAATTAAAAATATGTAAAACTGTAATATAATTACATTTTTAAAACCTTTAAAAAGAAAAGTGTTACATTTGACTGTCTAGTCTTAATTTTCATCTGCCTCATTGATGCATGGAACTGTTTTGAAACCATGATTGTGTGTCTAGATACCTAGGCAATCACGGTTCTTAAACCAGTTCCTAACACATAAGAAAATGCCTTTTCCTTCTTTGCGTGCCTCTACTTACCATCTATTTCTGTGAAAGGAATGAACCCAGGGTCCTCTGGAACAGATGATGTTTGAGTAGTTCATTGTGATGGCATCCTAACTTAAAAGGATGAAAAAATAGAACATTTTTTTATTAAGATTATATAGAAACTGAAATTGTAGTTTTTCCAACTGCTGAATGTTTAACTTTCTATAATCTCCTTGGTACCCAATTTCCTTAGTTTTGGGAAAGCCTGAGAAAATAAAAAAAATGGGTCAGATGGTAGACAGTATCTTCATAAATGGTATTGAGTGGGCATATGCAGACAGAACACAACTGCTTGCTCCTGCCGGGAATGCTTCTGCCATAGGTACTAATGTGCTGCAGGACATTCTTATCAGGTTCTCTCTGGCAGTGTAAATGTTTCTGTCATTAGGCAGCAGATTACCTCAAAATACACCACCCTAGAGCATCAAAACGCAACACAGTGTATCATGGTCATCACATAAACTGTGGAATTGAAGATACCCAGTAATATAGGTCATTTTTCTATGCAGGAGAAGAAAAACAACAGGGCAGTCTGCAGAGTCTGCAGAAATACAGTAGGGCAAAGAGCTGAGCAAATTAATTCTCTATTATTAAAACCTGATAAATTTTTTAAAAAAGAGAGTAGAATACCCTTAGCCACCGGGAAAAAAAAAAAAAAAAAAAAAGGACAAATCCCAAAGAAGAAACATTAACTTTGAAAAGAGAGAAATTACTTTGCTGCTGTCTTGACCACCCACCTATTTAAAAAATACTTAAAACTTTTTCTGGGGGCTCAAAAAGTCATCATATTTGTGTGATCTAAGCCGTCGTCTGGTGTGTGAGCTGACAGATAGCAGTGCACCTTTAATTGCTGTTTCTGCCTCTGTGGTATCCCTGAATGTTGAGAAAAGTCTGGTTCTCATTGGGAGGTAGCAAAGTAATTCTCAAAGTATCAGCTGTATGGAACATTAGTAAGAGTCTAAGGTGGCTTGAGGCAAGGCTGTAGATCGCTGTGAGACTTACACAAGAGTTACAGATTGTTGGTTCGAGCCCGCTGATAAGCATGTAAAAAATACAAAAATGGTGTGCTTCCATCAGGATGGATTCTTTTTCACAGATGTGCCATATGAAAGAGAATTTTGAGTAGGGCATGACTCTCCCAGACAAATACAGACTACGCACACTGCTGTCATAAAAGGTGTATGTATTGCTTTTTGCTTCATTAGCAGTGGTAACAATTTTTTGCTCAAAACTCAGAAGCATCTGGAGGATTATCTCAACAAAAATAGGGAAGATATGAGAACTGCCTGTCATTACATTGTTGATAAACATTTGATTTTTTTGTTTGAGGTTCTAATTTCAAATTGTAAATAAAAAGAGATCATTAACAGTTATTAGTGCAAAGCGTTTCTCATATTCATGAAAAAGAATTTTATATAACAAAAATAATAAAATTATGTAAATCATAAAAATCTAAAAATGCTTTGAGAGAAGGGGAATTACAGGAGTAATTAGAATGGTGAAAGAGGCACGCATAGAACTGATTACAGTGTGCATGGATTCAGGAATCCGCAATAATCAGTGTCAAAATTATAAACTGGACAAAACCCCAGGTAAATATATTTTCTGGAAGATGAAACTCAGGAGAATGGAAGCTCTTAGTTTTGGAATGCTGATATTTTGTCCGTCATTTACTTAGAAAATGGCAAGGCTTTCCATTCAGATATGTTCTTTCTGTTTCTAAAGCATAGATATGATGACACAAAAATAGCTGGGAAGCAATGCTCATTTTCTCTGACTGAATTAATGACATTGCATGGTGGCAAGCATTTGCTGCCTTAGGTTGACTCATACTCACTGTGAACTCCAGCTCAGAATTGCAGAAAATCTGGCTAAAATCTGTTCTGGGAAATATTTTTGCTTATTCCTTTCCTGCTTAAGGTAGAGTTTGCTGTATTATCTGCAATGGTTCTCTCACACAGTCATATTTTCTAAAAACCCCTAGTGCTGGTTATTCCACAGCTTTCTGTAGCAATTTGAGTGCTTAACTATGTTTGCCACTAAAAAGTTCTTCCTTGCATAAGCTAAATAGTCTGTGCTGTAGTTTCATTATTTCCTTTCCTACCCGCTGTGCACATAAAGTGACGATTGCTTTTCTCCTCTTCTTTCAAAGCACACTAACTTTTCTTTGCTGTGCTACAAAGATATTTGCAGAAAGTTTTCTTCATTACCTCTTGTGTCCATTCGATACTGTGCCCAGGCCTTTTTTATTTTACCTTCCTTGCGGTTTTTGTATTCCTCTTAACCTCCTAATTAATTAATTTGTTAAGTAAGTTCATCTTAGTGTTTAGTAAGTCTCTTCCTGTCCTTGCTCTGTACCACTGTTTGCAGCTTTTAGCCAGGCATAAGTTTCTTAGGAATTACCCCCAGCTTTAGCATTACCAGCTGCTGACTTCCTTACTAGACTGGAAATTTCTGCTGTGTTTCTTTCCCCAAAAAGTGTTTGGGCTGTTAAAAGTTCATGTTACTTGGATGAATTCTCAGTTACTCAAGAAACACCTTGTGTCTGTCATGTTGATGGTCTGTAGCACGTTGCTACTTCTCCGTTCTGGACTTCAGTGCAGTGTATCCATGTACACCTTCGGTTCTGCCTTTCTTAGGTCCTTGTCCAGGTCATTGCTGTTTGTGCTTCTCTGTGGGTTCCTCTCACTAATCTCCGCTGACTCTATTTTAAACCTTCTTAACAGGATTAGTGAGCTGACATGCAGGGGCTCTTCCGGCTCCGAAGAGACAAATTCCATCCTTGACCACCAGTTTAAAAAACAGACCTTTTGCTATCAGAGAAAGGTAGTCATTTCCAGGGACTGCCTCTGCGTCTCCTGGCCCTTTGTTCTTGGGTAGAGGGACCAGCTGTAACACAACCTTTCTGTATTCCTCGCCTGCTCCTGCAATCACCTGTCTTCTGCCTTGGATCTGGTGAGCAGCAGGAGGAGAGTAGCCTGGTTCAGTACGCTTTTGGTAGCATCTGGCTTCAGTCTGTTGGCAGGCCATGCAAGTTCCAATTCCTATCTACCTTGTCTTATTTGCTCACTTAAGACTTACAGAGACCCTCAGTATCAGGCCTGAACTTAACTCTGGGACCACTGATTCACAGTGTTTGATGAATTCCACAAGGGCTTTGAACTCCACGGAGAGACCAGACCTTATCCACACAGGTCTCAAAGTCTGGTTGCTCTTGGCACTGGATTTTTTTCTGTACCTAACCAATGTAGCCTTTAGCATTTTGGGACTACGGCACTGGCTGAATAACAAGCCGTCTTCTCACAAGCAGGACAGTCTTCAGTGGAGTTGCAACTAAACCTGCTACCCCACTGTTGCTCCGTAGCGTTCATCTCATGCCAAAACTGATACTGATTTTCTGAGGCTAAATAAGCTGAGGCTGTAAGAGGCTTACATCCTCTGCTAATGATTAGTGATGACTCCAGAGATCCCAGCCTTTCTGAATGCCACACAGCAGAGGAAACACCGTTTCTAGTACTGCAACACAGGTACTATTAAAAAAAGAATGACAAGCAGCATTTCTCTGTGGTTTTTTAGCAGTTGATTGCATCCATATAAAATTTCTTCAAGAAAGTTCTTTCTGTACCTTGCAAGATCCTATGATAGATCTTCTAAAGATGACTTTCATCTCATTGACTCCCTCTGCAGTGGTAGTCAAAAAGATCCCCAGAAGAGAGCATGAGTGCTCAGGAGACTCGTCACAGATATAAAGAGATGATATCTCAGGAACAATAGTTTTTTAAGAAAAAGTTCTACTGAAAATCCTCCTTTCGACTTCTGTCCTTCTTTTATCTTCTATTTCAATTTTTGAAATAGATGTGAAGGAAGGAAGAAACTTACGAATGTTTAGCTTCTGTTTTTATGTCAGTTTCTGAATGTTCTTTCAGTTTCTAGCTTGAGCAGGTTTTTTAAATGCAGACTTGATTATGGAACAGACAGGCTTAGAAATTAATCCCTCTGGGTATGGAGTTTTATTTATGGAGTTCAGTAATTTGTATTAGTTCTTGAACAGCTTAAGGCCTTAAACTTGGTAGCGTGCTCACTTTCGTAACAGTAAGTTCACACTGCAGTGAAGTCTGCAGATCATATTTGAGCAGACTTGCGTTTCTAACCTTTTTGCTATCTGCAAATATTTTTCCACAAGAATCCATAGTTTGCCAAGACTATGCAGTTGAGCTGAGTTGCACATCTGCAGCCAGCCAGGTAATGTGCTTGTGCACAGGGGATCCAGCCCTTTTCTTTATCATATATGTTTCTATAGGTGACAAACCTTGATCCATAGGCACTGTCTCGTGACACCCACATTTCCTGCCTACAGCCCACCAGATCAAAGCAATCCCTATCTACAGAGCAGCTGGGAATGAGCTGCTGCCACCAAAACAACTCAGATGGACAGACACAAGCTGCTCTTCTTCCCAGGGGCTCCTCAGGTTGTGGCTTTAGATGCGTTGTTCTTGTGGCAGCAGCCTGCTCCCTACTGGAAGGTCTCTCAGGCCTTTTGCATCCTTCAGCCTGTGCCTGTGCTTGTGCTGTGGTGAGGGATGGCATGCAGAAAATTTCAGAGTAATAAATCCGGTGTGTATTCCTTATGTCCCTGGAAAAAGGAAAGGCGGTGCTTAGAGATGGGTGAGCTGCTGGAGTGGACTACACACAGCCTATGCTCTGTCATTTTGAACACTTGTGCATTGACTGTAAACACCTGCTATCAGGCAGAAGTTACATCTCTTTCCTCCAGATAAATAGCCACACTCTTCACCAACCGCCTTGAGATCATACATCTTTATTTTGTATTTACTTGCTACGTTCTGTATCTTTTTGTGGAGTTCCTTGAAAGGGAAACAGTAACAGACATTTAAGTGATGTCACATTAAATTCTTTCTATATGCAAATAGGGAGAAACATTAACATTGTTTGCAGGCAGCTGCATGTGGTTTTTGGTTTTTAGCTGAATTGCAAATTGGCTTTGGTAACACATTTGCATAAAATTTTAAATGTACATTAAATTACAATATGATATTATTTAATATTCATGTGCATTTGATTAGGGTATTCTATCAGCTAATCTTAGTGTGTTTTATTTAGCAAGGTGAAGTGAGGTTGAAGTGTTTGAAAGCTCTTCAGAGTCTCTATACCAACAGAGAGTTATTTCCAAAACTGGAGCTGTTCACTAATAGATTCAAGGTAAGAGCAAATACAATTTTTGGAAGGAGTACAGAAAATAAAAGTATCATCTATCTCATCCTGTTGTGGTCTTTGAGTCATGGATATTAAATGCAAAAATAAATTCATTTGTTTGTGACAAGACTTGTGACTACTGCAGTAGTAAAACTGTATTACTGAATGCTGAGATTAAGCCAAATTCTTTTTACAGTGTTTTGTGTCGTAAGATTTGTCAGGCTTAGCCAAGATGATTATTTATCTGTGTGTATTATTGATAGTTTATATATTGTCATTATTCAATCTGCTTGTGTTTATTTGATTTTAGATTTATTGAATTTTAAGGACGTGTAGTGGGTGTTTCACACAATCTAAAATACATCTGAAAGTAACAGCCTGTAACAAAAGATTGTAAGACAGCTTTTTAGCTGCATATGTGCTTAATTTTGGAGAAAGACATACTTTGATCTGCATCACAATATTCTGCACAGTGAAATACCTTGCTGCAGAACAGGAGTTCACATTGCCCTTTCAGGCATATCGCGGAGCATGATTGTCCTGTTTAGGAGATAATTACTGGAGGAATATTTCATCATCTTTTTTACTAGCACAAACACACTGATTTTTCACATAATATCTTGATGAGAACGTGGCTGTTAATTCACTGTGTGGCACAACTGCTCTGTTTCACAAGTGAGGTATCTGGAGAGATGAGTGTAGAAATAGTCATTGCTTCTGTTTGGATGCTCTGCACAGAAAGTTTTTAGGTGCTGTCACCATGTCAGTTGGCACTTTTTACCATCGCTTTTGTGTTCTGGAGAACACAGAGCTATGTTAAAGGCTACCCTCCCAGGAAAGACTATTTAGTTTAAATTATTATTATAATGCTGATGCAAAATTGTTTAGAAAAGAAGTGGAGATTTAAATGCTCATAACTACTGTGCATGAGATTTAAAAGCTTCTCGCTGTAGATTTTACACTGCTTCACTGGTTTTGTCTGTCATTGCAGTTACTAGTAACTCCTCCAGTTTGATCTAGGAAAGCACAAAATACAGAAATACACAAAATATGTATCTTCCCTGTGTGTAAACGATTCATAAAAACTTAATAGTAATGTGCCTTTTACCACATCACTAGAGATGGAGAAAAAACATGCTTAAACTGCAGTGAAGTCTAGACACTAAGGAAGGCTTTTTGTCTAAAATGCTAGTATATAATAGAAGAGACTCTTCATTAATAATCTCCTTCATTTGAGATTTTTTATGGTAGATTAAATAAATATCTGTCAGGAATGAGTTAGGAGTGGTTTAATGTGGGAGATGAAAGTAGATCATTTTGTGAGATCACTTGAGGGCTTGTATTCCGGGACTGTTGCAGTAAAAGGCAAAGTTTCCTGCTATAGAAGAGTACCTGGCAAACAGGTTCAGACCTTCAGACTATTTGTGTAATGCCTCCATAAGTCTGATTTGCTTATCTCAGGACAACCAGAAATACTAGTTAACTCTCCAGAAAAATGAACCCTCCGACACTGCTGCTTTTCTTGTTCCATCTGTGCAGACTTACAGATTTGTTTATATTTGCTCCTTCTGTAATTCGATTTATTTTGAAATAGGCCTTTAAAACCCTCATGGTCTCTATATCTGCTTCTCTTCACTAGAAGATGTGCTGGATGTGTCTCTTTCAGCCTCCTGTAATTTGTAAGAGAAAATGCTGCTTTGAGTCTGAACCTGTCCCATCCACCAGCAAAACTTTTCAAGACAGCTGGAGGCACTTTGAGAAATAGTCAGTAATGTACTTGAAACACTACAGGAGCATGAAACCTCTAAATAATTCCTCCAGCTTTTTCACAGTACAGACAATTTTCTTTCTTAGAAGGAGTTAGGTTAGCCTGTGCAATGCTGCTTGGTTTAGAATAGCACAAGAAATTTTCATTTCTGTCAAAAAGATTCAGATGAAAGGAAACCCTGTTAAGAATCCTCATCTGTCTTCTGTTCCATTAAAGCTGTTTTTACTACAGAAATCTGTATCATTATGGAATAGATTAGAGAAGAGGTGAGTTCAAAGCCTCCATGAGCTTTTTGAGAGAACAGATTTGTTTAACACAACAATTTGTCAGTTTCAGTTTCCATCCTCATCAAGAGAACAAAAATCTGGCATTGCCCAAATGCCTGCCCTTGGATTTACAGCTGTGCTGACAGGGATGCGGCCTTTGGCACCACTGTGGAGCAAAGTTTCAAATTAATGCTTTTTGAATCTGTGATATATTACTTAAATGTCTTGCCACCACAAACTCTATCAGCACCCCCTGAAAAATAATTGACCTAAATGCCATTCTCAGTTCCGTGGCTACTTATTTATATTTCCTCACCAGACTTTAATCGACCTGCACAGTTCAGCTGATACTGAGTGCAGTCCATTCAAACTGTCAAGAGAAATCTCTCTAGAGATCTTCTAGCTGTTTAAAGTATAAATTAATTTGACCCAGAATGACTTGTACTGGGGTGTTAATATTTCACTACCTTCCAGATAGCTGTCACAAGGATCCGATGATATCCCTTCTCCAAAGGAAAGATGTGTGTTCTTTGCTGCATTTGTTTGTGTTTCTAGGAGTAGGTGATAGGTGCTAGAAAGTAAGCTTTGTCCGTCAGAAAAATTTTTGTCCATCAAAGAGGAGTCTTTTTGTTTTCCATCAAGAAGTCCTGTCTGATGATACAAACATTAACTGAAGCCATATAGAAAAGATCTGAATTAGCTCTTTTGCAGCCAGTGCCAAAGCCAAGACACCAGCAGATTTAGGTGCAGTCGTTTAGTTCCCGCCCCTCATCCCTGACCCTTTGCCAGAGAGTGCTGTCTCTACAGCCTTAGAGGCAAAAGGAGATAGATTTGCTCTTCAGACAGCCTTGTTCACAGCCTAATACATAATTGCAAACTGATCCTCATAGACAGTGAAATTTGGTATTTCAGGTTATAAGTACAGGCCTGTGTCCTATTCTGCTGCTGTACAGTGGTACAGCAAATTTCTGCCAAAGCAGATGGAGCAGCTGGGGTTTGTAATTTACTGATCCACAGAAGTTACACCTTCCAGAGGCATTAGGTGTTCGGTCTCATTTTCAAGGATTTTGGTGCCTGGCTGGCATCACACAGAGATGCTGGCACCAAGGCAGAAAATAAGAAATGACACATCCCACACTGTTTATTCTAAGCCTGATGTTTCTGAGAAAAATTGAGAGGAAAAACCAGTCTTTTTGGATAAGAGAATATTGTTGCATCAGTCTGCTTCAAAGTCCAAAAGGACTTCAAATTCAGAGAGTACCTCTTGCTCTGTAGTCAGGAGAAGATCCCTTCCAGGCTTTTTTCAGAGATGTGAAGGAGTTTTATACTTGTGTGCTTACTCCTTCGTGTGCAGTTAGTTCCCTCCCTGTGGTATCCTGGAGTTTAAGATACGCTTTGAGGGAGTATATGATACTTTTAAGTATCAATGTCTCTGGCTGTTCTTTCTCTTAATGTTGTTGTTAGTAGTTCTTGTTCTGTGGCCAGGACTGTAGGAAAAATTGACAGCAATTTTTTTTATCTCATCCATACCAGAATTTCCTGTTTGGAAAACTATTTCACTGTTGGAGTCTGGTTGTGGACTTCTCAAAATCTCTGAAACTGTCTAGATATAACAGTTAAATGCATCAAATTTCCCAGGAACCTAATGGTGATTGATAGAGGTGCATTCAGTCATAGTGATAAAAAGTCATCTCTACACACCTGGTTTTGTTGAGAGGCAACCCTTGACACAGCCACAGTGCATTCTTTACATACTATTTCTAAATTTGAATATTAAAATAAGCCTCAGTTGCTGTGTTCACCTTCAGCATTTAAATGCCTGGAATAGTAGAGAAAAGAGGTGGTACACCTTTATTTTGTCCTGATTTGTTCTTGGTGACTTTCACTGTTGTTTCCTAACACATACCTTGTTTCTTTTCCAGTCCCTGACTTCTATTTTTTGCTATCCCAAAATTCATATAGTACTTAGTCCTTCCAGAAGCAGGTCAAGCCAGAGAAATCAAGTTTTATTTTCAGATGGCCCAATTTCTTTTCATTAAATTGATCAGTCAAGAAAAGAACATGAAGACATACTGCATTTTTATGGATGGATAGAAATTCTCCCCAGATAGGAAGGACAGCTTACACTAATCACATCTGGGTTTGGTTGCCAGTAAGCAAACTGAAACTAAGAAGATAAAAAACCTTGGGAGACTTCTTATAACTACAGGGTCCTTAGAAGGCATAAAATAATTAGGTTTGATGGGAAAGTGGTATGCTTGTCTCCACTAGAAAGAGTATAGGAAAATACAAAGTCAAACCATGGAATTTCCCACTTTCCTGTGGAAGGTCAGTAGTGTAATTCTTGAGATCAGCTTCAAGCATTAAGATGTAGCCAGGTATAAAGTCCACAACTTTATAGGCAATATACAGGTGCATATATTCAGGGGTGATTTTCTTCACAGTGTTTCCAAATATGCATATATACAGCATCCATTGCTCTAAAATTATTAGTTTTCAGGGGGATGAAGCGGAGCAATTTTTCTGCCGTCATCCAACCCAAACACATTCCTTTTTAGGAAAGAACTGTTAAATAAGACCAGGCCAGAACAGTGCTTCAACTCCAAAGTCTGCTTGCTTTGTTTCCTGGAAAACATACAAGGATAAGGACTATTTGTTAAGCACTTGTTCTTACTCCTGAGTACTTGCCTATTGTTCCATTGTGCATATAGCACACAGGTTCCTAAGATGCACGTTAAATGGTTGGATAATACTAAAGGGCTTTCATGTGTCTAGTTGAAAGATCTTTCTCCCCAAGAGTATTTATTCTGTAATCTATAGAATTCTTCACCTGATAGCTGTGTGTTTCTGTTTTGTCACTGTAACAAAATTCCTTTTCAGGATCGCATTGTATCAATGACACTTGATAAGGAATATGATGTAGCTGTCGAAGCCATTCGATTAGTCACGCTAATACTTCAGTGAGTATTTTTGAAAACCTGTATATTCCCTTTGGAAGTTACCTAAGCCAGCAATATTTAATTGACTTGATTTCTTTGCTTGTGTAAACGAAGTGAATCTGTTACTTTACACTTAGTCTGAAGTTGAACTAAATATGTAATAATACAGTCATGAAGCTAAAATATGATATTCCATCTCATGGAAATAAAATAGGCAGAGTATAAAAACGTATTGATGTATTGAGACCATTAGTGCATCCATTGTTGTGGAAGAATGCCAAAGGGCATTTATACCTTTTGCCAAGGGCAAAATGATTGTCCTTCCCAAAACAAGTATCTGTGGGTCACATCTGCTGAAATGTAATAACATACATATTATTATGTATAATAATAACTCTATTATTAGATAACTCTAGCAGTAACTAAGCAAAGATCCAGTATTAGGGGACTTTATTACCTGACACAGCCGAAAAGAGCCATCTGGTAAACAAGCTGATGGGGAAAAGATGCTTCAATACCCTTGTCTGGGTTATGTGGGGGTGGCAGTGGTAGCTTGCAATTTCAAACACTTGGCCATGCAGGAGGAGGCATGCTTCCAGGCCCCCAGCTTTTTCTTACAGAGATGCAGTGGCTTCCCTGAGGCAAAGATCCAGTCCAAAGATCATCCCACATGCTGACTGTTTGAACCAACCTAAGCTTTTATTATGTATTCATTAAAACCTATGTTAAAGAAAACCTGTTTTACAAACAGGTGCATAGAATTCCTGCATCATACTTCATACCCAGTAGCTCCACTTTGAGGAACATTTTTGGACGTGCAGAATTTGAATGAAAGATTAGACTAGTTTTTCCTATTAGGAAAGAAGACTGGACTTAATATTTTTTTATTTAGGGGTCACTCTGCTTTACAGATATTAGACTATAATATTAGGAAGAAAGAAAATCTTTTATCTCCTGTTATATTTTTAAAGCAAATATAACAAATATGATCACAAATGAGATGTAGAACATATCAGTTCCCTACATTGTTAGCAACATTTGGGAACACGGTAAGATTTTAGGTCAAAAATGATCCAGTGCACCTGTTTTTTTCCTGTCCTGTTTTCTCTTCAGTTGCATGGTGAAAGCATAGCTAAATGCATTTAGCACCAGAAGAATACAGGTCATATTCAACAGCACAGGGTAATATTCTGGCAGGCAGGAACTCCAAAAAGATGTCATGAACAATCATGATGGGGAATGACCAATTAAAAATTATTTGTAGTATGAAGCCAAATGATGTATAGAGCCCTGACACATAAATGTTTCTGATGAAAGCTGACTAAACAAGGAGGGAAGTAATATTCCGGTACGCGACAGTAGTGATATTTTGATATCATTGGTGGGATATAATTGTTCCAAGGCTCATAGCATTTTCAATACTACTGAAAAATTGAAGTTTTTCTGAGTTTCAGAAAACTCACGCAAAATCTACCTTGAGCTCAGAAACAGCAGAAGCCCCAACTGTCGTTTACCCAAGACAAGGGTAAGAGGTGGCTTGTTCTTGCCAATAAATGATTATAGAAAATAACCTTTTCATCATCTTTCATCCAGCACAGCAGGGTATGACCAGAGTCACTTCCTTGATGTCGAAAATGAAGTCTACATCTATCTAGTCAGTACGATAACTACTGTAAAAGTGATGGACAATTTATTGTATCGGCATCGTTGTAATTCTAAACGCACACTGTGATTCAGTCCTGAAGTGATTATGTGTTGATTTAATTGGTGGGTGCACAGTGCTAGTTCTGTGTCCCCACTTTGTGGCGTAATCTGGTTTAGTTTTTTACCGCCCATTTCTGTGCCTTCTCCCATTGCTGAGGCAGTTTTATCCACCTGGCCTGGCCCTTTCAGCAGCTGGAATTGGGAATATTCCTTCCTACTTACCAGGCCAGCAGAGAGGCCCCTTCTGCTCCGCAATGCGCAAGAGCACATGGACCATCTCATAGAAAGACTTAACTCTCCAGAATGGAGCAGGCCAGGAGACTGAAGCAGGTTTTCCCAGTCCCAGATCTGAAAGCTTTAAAAATTAAAAGCTTTGAAAGCAAACAGACATTGTTATAAAAGTAAATAAGTTTAAGCAAGCAATTACATTTTCCTCATGTGTCATTCTAGGTTTTTAGTTTAATAATGTTTGATAATGAGTATTTGGCATCTTGCCATATGTGCGTCGTAGTTAGCGTGATGATCTAAGTAATTAAGCAGGGCAAGATTTGTAAGCAGTGATGACAGTTTTTCATAATATCATTTGAGAGATATTTCCTCCTCCCAGTTGTATCAATATATATATATATCAGACAAGCTTACAGTCTTACAGTCCAGTTAAATCTCTGTATTTGGAAACTGAACCAAAGATCCTTGAAGTCAGTGTTCAACCATTTAGGATTTTGTATGAAGGAAATCAGTCTTGTTGCTGTCACAGGTAAGTTATGGGAGGTCAGGGGACTGAAATTTAGCATTTGTTTTAGTTCAGGTGTTACTTTCTGACTCTTTCAGTGGAAGCGAAGAAGCTCTGTCGAATGAAGACTGCGAGAATGTTTATCACTTGGTGTATTCAGCACACCGGCCTGTTGCAGTAGCAGCTGGAGAATTCCTTCACAAAAAGTAAGTTATCAGTTGCCCTGAAATAAGACCAGATTTGTGAATGCTTTCTAGTAGAGGTAAGATCAAAAGGCAAAGAAGCAATAGAGTGAAATATCCGAATTTAGCAAATCAGGTATTTTATTTAAAACAGAGATTTATTCTCTTGTTTCAGTTCAAGAAGTAAAGACTTGAAGAAACTGAATTTACGTTTTTCTTGCTCTAGAACTCAGATAACTTTTCCTAATTCTTCAAGGGCTAAACATACAAAGGCTGCATAAACCTCTAAAATAGGTTTAAATCCTGCAGCTCTTGCAGAGCTACTGTTATGATAATAGAGAGAGAGAGAGCCCGTACATCCCTGATGGTCTGCCTGATAAGCAGTCATCATTTTTACAAAGTTTTAAACCAGTTTATTTCAAAATTGTGAACTTGAGGTTGTTTTATGTAGTAATAATTAAGAAATTTGTTTCTAAATTCACTGACTTCCCCTAAAAATATATTACACCATGGTTAAACATCTTTCATGTACTCACAGTGCCAAAGGAAATGAGCTAGCTTTTCCATGGATGTGAATCATACTGCATCAGTAACTATGACCAGGACATTGCCACGTCATAGTAGTTAACCTTTCCATTTTAATGTTTGCAGTTAAAAGTAGCCTCAGCAGTAATTTTATTTTTTCCCCTCAGGGCTTGTGACATTAGAGTTCTTTGATATAGTTAGAGTATTTATATCAGATTCCAGGTTATCTAATTTTTCATGCCAAGATACATGATAGAAAAAATTATGTAAAGACATCAGTTTTCCTTTGCCAGTGTTCTAATTTTCTGTGTTTTATTAGGGATTTGGAAGTCCACATTGTAATTGTAGGCTTTTATAGTGGATTTCTGGAATTCTGTCTTTGTGATCAGGCATTGTCTGTTTCAAGGAATTAATTTACAAAGTTCAGTTCCATTTAGTTTCCTACATAACATTTGACAAGTTATAGGAAAGGGTTAGGGTCTTTTTGAAAATATAGACTGAAAATCTTTTGTTAATCAACATGTAACAAAATAATTCTGCAAAATGCCTTGAAGGGAAATGAAGACATACCTGTACCTTAGTGCACTTAATGTAAAGACAGAGCTTTATCCTAACTTCTCTTTACGAGATGCTCTGCTGTGTAAACATCTCTCATAATGTTCTATAAACATCTCTCAAGGTGAACAGCATTGAGAGAAGATTGTCCCATTGCTTAACACTCATTTTCTCTTGGTTTATGCTAACAACGTAAGAGCTGGTGCTCCATTTAAATCAGTTAGAATCAAACTTGAGGCCTTTGAGGTGGGATTTATCTCACCTAATTTTATAAGTTTAATATCACTTCCTATGTGTAAGTTAGTCGTTAGACTTCCTCTCTGTAGTTAGCAAAGAAAAGCAAATAATACAGAGAATCACTGACTCAAACCTGAGGTGTGCGTTTTAAGATATTTCAGCACCTGCAGAGATGCTCATTTCTTATCTATTAAGAGAAACAGGGGGGAAGAGGTGATGTCTTTCATAAACTACATTTGTGTGTAACTCATCCTTCTCTTTTCAATGAGTTATAGTAGTGAAATCAGAATATTGTTTCACATTTCTAATCTGCTTTGTGACTGTGGTTTCACTGTAAAAGCAAGGAACAGTTTTCAAACTTCTCAGAATAAAAGAATCATTGCTGTAATTGTAACATAAGCAGATCTGAGATCTCTTCAGGCTAGCAGTAGTTTGGAATTAGCCATGCATCAAGGAACTCAATCCAGGCTGTGTAATTTACCTGAAAAAGAGCACATAGCTTGCTTTATCCTTTATGCTGCTACTGGTACATGAGGTTGGTTGTGTAACGGAATGTTGAGTTTGTTTATACCATATCCCAGTCAGTGTGACCACAGTGAAGATACAACCTTAGTTCTTAAGGCACTAGTGGAATAAGTGCTGCCACCATTGTAAGACTTGGTAAGTTGAAAATGCAAAACTATACAAATTATGCACATGTATGAAACTGTGCAAAATCCCTCAAGGTAAATGTGTTTTGGAGAGCTTTTCCTGAGTGAAATTTTTCCAGCCCTGTGAACTTGAAGACCCTGAAGATAAATTCATCTCTTCAGACAGGCAGAGGTCATGTCCTCTTTCCCTTGAAAGAAATAGTTCGAGATACTTTCACTGTGTTTTATGAACAAATCTACTATATCAAGAATGAATGCTCATCATATTATTGCGGAAATGAGATTTGTTTTGATAAACGTGATAGCTCCTTTTGCTTATTTGTAGATTGTTCAGCAGACATGATCCCCAAGCTGAAGAGGCTCTAGCAAAGAGGAGGGGGCGAAACAGTCCAAATGGAAACCTTATTAGAATGTTGGTTCTTTTCTTTCTTGAAAGTGAGGTAAAAAATTCATTTTTAACCTTTACATGTTTAATAAAACCTGGAACTTAAGTAGTAATTTATCGACATACAGTAACAAGTTGTCTGTCTTTTCCTTTTTTTCATGAT
This sequence comes from Ibycter americanus, assembly GCA_035590275.1. NCBI lineage: Eukaryota > Metazoa > Chordata > Aves > Falconiformes > Falconidae > Ibycter > Ibycter americanus. The sequence goes on along the minus strand of JAVJGI010000003.1, from coordinate 2,709,236 downwards.
TTCAGAAATACTGTGTGCCCTTTACCCTGCCTCCATTTCCTTGTCCATCAAGCAAATTCAACTCAAAATCTTCTTCATGGTTTATTTTGCTCTTGCATGTCCACACTGTACTCAGTACTGCGTTGCTGATAGTATGGTGGCTACCAGGATTCTTTGCTACATAGAAATGTAACTGGTTCTTTTTTTAAGATAACCATGTAAGGAGCATACCTCTGGAGTTACTCTTTATGTAGTAAAATAATTTGAACTGGAAAGGAACAAAAATTACATAATAGCTCAAATTTTTATTAGAATCATAGAATAATTCAGAGTGGAAAGGACCTGAGGGTCAGTAGCTCAAAGCAGAGTCAGCTGTGAGATTACGTGAGGGCTTTATGCAGTTGTATCTTGAAAATGTTGGCGGATGGAGACTACAGGTGTATATAGGATGACATTAAGTGTTTGATGAACACATTCAGGATGGGATTGTGCCCATAGCTCATGTCTATAGAGACAGCATACATGGGAAGGTGTATGGTAGACATACTAATAGTAATTCAAGTGGGGAGTGGTAGTGGAGTGGAGGAAAACTTGAGAAGTTAAGCTATCAGGTACAGGATGCTCTGAAGATAGAGAGGGAGAATTTTAAAACTGATACATTTTATTTGGTCATAAATACATGGCAAAGGAAGACTGAAAGAAAGGAATGACAGAAATGTTTCTCTACAGGAGAGGGTAATATATTTTGTGTAAAAAGCAAAAGAAAAGCTATTGCAATCAGGTATTTTAATTGTTATGAAGCCTTGAACAGGACACTTGACTGTGAGAATGAAAAGACACAAACGGAGATGCTGAGAAGGAAGGATAACATTTATGTACAGTGTTAATATTAACATTTTTTAGAAACACCTTATAAACCTACAAATCGAGTCTGGATGAAATGTCACTACTTGTGTGAGCCTTCAGTTAGCTATCTGAATGTATTTTTAGTTCCAGCTTCTTAAAAACTTAGGTTGTAGTAGTTCATTGTATTTTCGGGTGAAAATACCTTAAATCTGAGTGTGTGTCATTGGGAGTTACCTAGCATTAAGCTTATCTATGCTTCTGAGAAGAAAAGAAACTCAGCTTTGCTCCCGAAGCCATGGTCAGCAAAGTGCCTTCCCATACAAGCCATATGCCACTCCCCAAGATCGCTTCTCTCTTGGGGCCAGTTTTTGCTATTGCTGTTTTTGAGAGAATTGTTAGAAACAAAATAGAATACTATGACTCCAGTTTTAATAAAGAGTAAGAGAATTGGGATCTTCCATCTGTGTAGGACTAGAAGATGTAAGCACTGCAATCTGGGAGGATGCATTCAGAAGAGGGAACAGGTAAACCTGTGACAAGCATCAGTAAGCTCTGTGACACATGATATTTTGCCCAAAGCTGTCAGAAACAGAAGACTAGGTACATCTACTGATACCTCCTTGCCTACACTCTTCGATGTTTTTTTCAGTTAAGGAATCAGTCCCATGTCTGGCAAGCAAATGAGAACTGCACATTCTGCTTGTTACTTTTTGATAGTGGATAAAAATCAGTTCATAAAACAGTAGAAGCCTATGGATTATTTTTCTCACTTTGCAACAATAGTGTTAATTCACATAAAAACATTTTTTGCTGTTGAAGTTAGCGTTAATTCTATACCTCCTGAAATCAGTAGGATTTCTGGTACTGTTTTCTGAGCACGTAGCAGCATGTATGGAAAATAAATGCCTGTTGAATACGAATATATTACAGGATTCTCTGAGTCCCATATCTGACAGTCTCTTCTTTTTATAATGCAGTAAGAAAGTGAGAAAAGGTAAGTTTACAGCTTCTAGGTCAAAACTCTTGAGAAAGACCTTTCACAAACAAGCTGCTTTATGGAAAAGAAGCTCAGTTTGGTTTTATTCCATGTTCTGTTAAAACATAGCCCCATTGCTGTGCAGTTGTATCATTCAGTTGGAAGAAGACATTTCAGAGTTAGTTTCAAACTGAATTTTCTTTCCACCTAACGTAAGAGTACATGCCCAGGACACCTTCCATGGCCACATGATTGTGAAAGTTAAAGAACTGCTGCTTGTACCAGAACACTGTACTGATGATGGTTGCTTTGGATTTTCTAGTTGCATGAACATGCAGCCTATTTGGTGGACAGTTTGTGGGAGAGCTCTCAAGAACTGTTGAAAGACTGGGAATGTATGACAGAACTGCTCTTGGAGGAACCTGTCCAAGGAGAAGAAGGTATTTGTTTAACCTTTATACTTCATTGATATTGCACAATATTGTTAATTATTCTTTAAAAAGATGTTTCACTGTGGGTGATAGAGGTGTTTGTTGTGGTTTGTTTAGAAAGCATATTTGAAGAAGATTTTAGTTTAATCCACTTGTAATGCGTTTTGCTTCAAAAGCAGCATTTTTGTACTCTATTTTTCATCTTGTGAAGTCTGCTGTACTGTGGTTCCCTAATATTAACGGCTAAGACTTCTTGTCTGTATGTTTAAATAACTAATGTATACATTAACATTTCAATAAATTAAATAGCTAATAACAGTTTTCAATAAGCAAGCATTTCAGGTGTTGTTAATTAAATATGGGGCTTTTCCAGACAATATTAACGCCAAATGAATTCTCAAAAGGAAAAAGAATAAGGGTTTTTTTTCACCATTAGTTCCAAATCTCCTTTTGCTAATCATAGACCTGTGTGCACAAGGTAGCCAGGGAGGTTGGTAGCAGGGAGTCCCTAGCAGTAATGAGTATCATGCCAGATCCTTTATTCCTTCAGGGTTTCCTACTTATTCCCCATGTTTTAAAACTGCATTCGCTTATTTGTCTTCTTTAAGACGTCTCACACACACATCAGAACTGATGTTACTTGTTCTTTTCCCTACGTAGCAATGTCTGACCGGCAGGAGAGTGCTCTTATTGAGCTGATGGTGTGTACAATCAGACAAGCTGCTGAAGCACATCCTCCAGTAGGCAGAGGCACTGGCAAGAGAGTAAGTGGTACTGCAGCAGGTAGCTCACACTTGCGTGTGTTACTGTAGTAACATAACATATTTGTCTACGATGCCACTTTTTGAGACTTTAATATTAGATTTTTATAATTGATGTTTCCTGTTTTGTGCGAATGGTTTTGAAGAACAGTAGTAGAAATTGTCTTTCAGTCATGTTTGGGGTTTTGTTTGTTTCTTTGATTTTGGGTTTTGTATTGCCAAGTTAAGTAATAAAAATTTACAGCATGAAAATCTTTTTTTATTATTTTTTAGAAGTTCTTTTTATTGTACCCTGGCTTAGACTGGTAACGTACCCACATCTACAGCCCTTAATGTTAAATCTAGTTTAGAATTGAAAGTGCAGACCTCGGGAGGAAAACAAAATTACTTCTGACTGTCTTCCATAAAGAGGAATATGCTGCTAATATGGCCGTAAAATTTGCAGAAAACCCCAATGGTATCTTCATCATAAGAGTAGTTACGCGCTGGAACAGAAGCTGAGAGTTTGTGCAGTTTCTATCCTTCGCAGTTTTCAAGACCTGATGGGACAAAGCCCTGAGCATTGCGGTCTGACCCCTGAGCTGGCTCTGCTTTGAGCAGGAGGGGGTGGCACTGGGACCAGCCTGAATGCATCTGTGGTTTTATGTATCCGTCCTCTTTGGCCTCTTCTACTGAGTGCCCTAAAGATTTAAGAATGTGACATTCTGGCCATATTGCAATCTAGCTGCCTTTTTCATTTATTTTACAGCGACTGATTGGGGATGTGTGGAAGTCCATTCTCAAGGCTGGGCATGCACTTCTAAGGATTTCAGTTTAAGTCGTGAGATCAGGGTAACCAACAGGCTTTCAACTGTATTCTCCATAAATACAGCATCCATGTTCTCAAAGAGTCTCAGCTTCCCAAATGTATTGCCCTGATTTTTGGTAGTCCTTCCCTTATTTAGGTTAGACTAAAATGAAATAAACCCATGCAAACATTTGGTACTTCTGTTAGGTTCTGTTCTGAATAATCATAACTAGTTTATTAAAGAAAGCCACAGACTTAGTGAAGGTGAAATCTGGAGACAAACTTAGCATTCTTTATTGCTAGACTAAATGCGGTTACTTAGCTTCTTGATTTTTATGTCCAAAACCAGATGAGCCTCGTGTCCAGAAAAAAAGCATCCCAGGAGGAGCTCCAAGAAACCATCAATTTAAACATGCTTTATGTTCCTTAATTCATAAAGTATATTCTAAGAAATGCCTGATTCATTAAAATATTTCGGGGTGAGGGGGGAATCTGTGAAAGCACTTAACTCAAATTTACACAAGATGTATTATCCTCTGTAATCAAAATTGTATTGTAAGCACAACTTAGCTGTGTTTTGTCTCTAGCTGCAAACTGTTGTAGCAGACAAAGCAACCTTTAAATTTAAAAAAATTTCATGTTTGTATTTTCTGTTTGGAGCACCAAATAATGTCACTATTAGCTTTCCAGGTATTTTTTCTCTCTCAAGTGATCTACAGTTCAGTTTGCTCAAGTTCAACATAACATTGCTTAGTCTAGATTTTCAATGTCTGTATTTCTTCAAAGCTAAAGAGAATACTTCAGTAAAATAAATTTCACCTCTGAAGGATGATCAAAAGAGCCTCAAGATGATCCTTCGGACCCAGATTAATTCATAGCACTACTGAATAGCAATATTTGGCCACCAGAATATGACTGGGTTGTTAGGAGGTGGGAGCCTGACTTTTCTAGCTGTATTCGTGTTGTCTTCCTATTCCTGTGGGCTAGCAGCTTTTGTTGGCACAGGTGGTGCTGCGCTGCGAGTTGGTGCAGGAGTTGCGGTTGTTGCTGTGTGTACCCAGCTGTCTGCCATGTACTATGGAAGTGGTTGCTTACTCAGGTTACAAATCTATTCTCCTTCACTTCCATGGTTGTTTTGTATTCCTGCTGACACAATAGGCTACCTATCATCCAAGCACACGTTTTATTTCCAGCTGTTCCTCCTCACTTACAGAGAGATGTAGGTATGACATTTAGCTTTTGCTTCTTTGCAGTTAGATCATGAGTTGTGGGATGGTAACTGCAGGGATCTCTGACTTGTCAGTAGAGGTTTGTCATGTTCTCATGATCTTGCTAGCATATTCTCTGAGTTGAAATGGGAGCAGATTTCTAATTATGCGCTCACCTTCTTGTGAAATAGTTTCTTCTCTGACTTTAGCTTGTAACCCTTATCGTGCAGTCTGGCAGCTTTGCTATACATAAATCATTAGCTAACTTGAGTATTTTATTATTTGTTTTCAAAAGTATTCTCTCCTTTTCTGAAGCCAAGAAGCCAGATCTAAGCTTTTATGAAGCATGCTGTTTTGATTATTGTCTGTCTATTCACTGTTTCAAGGTGGTTTTGCTATGAGAGCATTAGTAGCTTCAGTATATTTGTCACTGAAATTTGTAAATGAGTTCTGTGAACTTGGATGTATGTTCTCACTGAGAATTACATTCTGGTTTAGAGATGAGGCCATGAATCTGCTAATGAAAATCACTGTTACAGTGTGGTTTGGTTTTGGTTTTCTTAATTATACTTCAGTTCACCCTGAGGTCTTACATTAACACTTTGTTTAATGTGTGAAAGCCAGAGCTCAATTCGCTTGGAAGAAATAGCAAAACTTCCACTGACTTGGGTTATATTTGAATTTCAATCCTAAAAAAATGTTGATGTGTTGAGATAATATGCTGGATGATATGATATTTTCCTTTTCAATCACGGCTTCTTAGGACACATGGTCCTCCCATTTAATCACTGTTCAGTCCAAATGTGTTTAAGTTTTTTATTCCCTCCTCTTTTGATTTATTAAAAATACACTTGCATGGATTTTTGTTTGTAATACAAACTTTAGAAAAATTAATGAATGCTATATGCAGAAATTGTATTTACTTTATTTTTGATCCTTTGCAGGTCTTGACAGCAAAAGAAAGAAAAACTCAGATAGATGACAGAAATAAATTGACTGAGCATTTCATTATTGCACTTCCTATGTTGCTATCAAAGGTACATTTTTCAACAAAATAAATCCCTCACTGGTATTTATAACTGTCTTTGAACTTTTTCATTCTGTAGTGTAGGTGTTTATTTTTACTTCACTATTTTTTTGTTTTGTTTCAATGATGTTCTAGTATTCCGCTGATGCCGAGAAGGTTGCAAATCTCCTGCAAATCCCTCAGTATTTTGATCTGGAAATCTATAGCACAGGCAGAATGGAAAAGGTATAGTACTTTGGGCAAGAAGTCTCGTTGCTTTCAAGTATCTGATTACTAATCTAGTCACACAGTACTGTGCCTTCATTCGGCGTATTAGTAATCTAACCTTGATTTGGTGTATTCCTTAAAGAACTTTTTCTTTGAGTTTCAGTGTTCAGGTGAGGCGAAAGCTGAACTTCTTTTCTGATTACAGCATCTGGATGCCTTACTGAAACAGATTAAGTTTGTGGTGGAAAAGCATGTGGAATCAGATGTTCTCGAAGCCTGCAGCAAAACCTACAGCATACTCTGTAGTGAAGAATATACAATCCAGAACAGAGTTGACATAGCCCACAGCCAACTTATTGATGAATTTGTGGATCGATTCAACCATTCTGTAGAGGATCTGCTGCAGGAGGTTTGTTTTCTTAAAATGAATTTCGTTAGACTACCTAAAATACACTACGATAAACGGCAGAAAAACATTCTTATCAAGTCATGAAGTTATCCATCTGAAGACATAGTGCAGCAGCAACCATTTTATAATTATTTGGAGCTGTTTCTCCATGTACAAAATCCCTTGGACTAGCCATTAAGCCTGCAAAGCATTGATACTGTAAAACAAAGACCATGGGACAATCCTGCTTCTGAAAATTTAGTCTAGTATTTAAACAGTCCCCATAAGAAATTAAATGGATGAATGGCTGAAAGCTGATGAAAAATGCAGAGAAAGGTGCATTTGCATTAATGCTTGTGGTGATTCTAGTAGTCCCAAATGGATATATGCAGGCAGCAGAATCAAGATTGGATTATGTCTTGGATGGAAGAGAGGATTTAGTAAAATATTTATAATGGCATATTGAAAGAGCTCTGGAAAGAATGAAATAAAGATACAGGTCTGAAACCTGGAGGTACCTGGGATTTACTTGTAAGAATTTATCCTTCAAAATGTAAAGACAGAATAGATTAAATAAGAATAGAAACCTTACTCATTTTTTCTTGTTTTACATCAATTTGACGTTATGTAGCACTACTTTGTGGTAATTCTCATCCTTTTTAAACGTAACTTAAGGGCTGCATAGATCTTTTTCTTCATTTCTTCTAGTCATGCACTGCACTGTGGCAGGTACATTTGATTTTTTATGTACATTTATAGAAACTTAAGGTACAGTCTCTTTTAGAATTGCATATTAAAGAAAATAAGCTTTTTTTCTATCTTTCAGTAATATGCCACATACAGGCATACTGTATATATATATATGCCTTGTCACATTGCAGAGTAAATAAAAATTTTCCTGTTGCTGTAGGAATACACATGAGTAAAAGAGGCAGTGCATGTAGGAAGCAGGCACTCCACAGCCCAGAGGAGTTAGTGCGCCATTGTACGTTCTTTGATAGAACACATTTACTTTGCTGTCTACCCATCTGCCATTTTATATGTACTTTCTCAGGAACTTCTGAGCAGAACCTGCAAAGACATTCCAGAATTTGTGCTGCATCTCTGCCCATCTGTGTGTGGCAAAGGAAACCTTTCAGCTAATGCCACGTTACATGTCTTAGCAGTCTGTTTTAATAGCCGTGGGTTTTTGAAGTTCCTCACCTCTGGCCAGCACAGCCAAAAACTCTGAGAAAAACCTTGGGGAATCCATTGCTGACTTGTGTAGCAAAAAGGGCTAAAGTTGTATCGCTGGCACAAAGATACAGCTTCAGAACCAGCCAGGTTTTCCACACCAGATGCCCAGCAACTGATCAGATAAATAGTGGCCTTTGCTTTTTTCCATTGGTACCCATTGACAGAGGTTTAGGAATTCTGGCGAGGTCCTCACGTTTTTTGCTATCCATACATCCAACACCAAGGTTCAATCTGGCTCTGTATGCAAGGACAAATCTCCTGTGTTGTTTCTCCAGACCTGGCTCTTGGAGAATCTTCAGCTTATGTCTTCACAGCCAAGCTCAGATCAGCAAAAAGCGTCTCATTCACACTGTCTTGCCTCAACATGCAAGAAAGTGCCTAATAGGTTTTTTTCAAGAATCAGACCAAGAAGCAAGTGGAATCCCAGTTCTTTGACGCTGACTCGCCATTTCTGTTACACTGTCTTGTTGTAAGACATTATGAAAATGTCTCCTTTCAGCTTTTTTTCATAGTTTTATCTTTGAACTGCTCCAAAGCAAATGCCATGTTTGTTCTCTCTGGAGACAGTTGTGTAACAGCCAGTGTAACAAACAGAAATTAGGTCTGTCTGAGGACACACAGCTTTTTTGGAAATTTCCACACTGTTCTGCTATATAGACGTTATTCGTCCATGGATCCATTCAGGGATTCAGAGCTGACATTCTGTTCCCTGGATAGTTTCACCCAAGAAAAGATCCACTCACCATTTTATTAGTATTGCTGAGGCACCCACAGATAAATTATTTTGTCATAATCCCAAACTCAGTTAGCAAATACAGGAACACCTAGATTCTTCCTGCTGTACAGCAGCTGCTCTTTCTCCGACTTCCCCGTTGCCCTCCACACAGCAGCTCTGAGGAGGAGTCGAGACAAGAACCAGCCCTCTAGTTCTTTCAGCTCCTTTTCTGTAATCCACATACCCTTCTGGAAGCCAGCAGTCCATTTAGTGTTGAGTTTGGTTTACTATAGCATCAGTCCTCTTGTTCTTGGGTTCTCTGATCTGAGGAGATCCAGTGCTGTCCTTCCCTTCGCTGCCTCTCAGTCCCTAGCTGTACATTTTCAGAAGCTCTTCTCAGGGAGCCCTCTTCCACAGGCAGTGTGCTCTCTGGGCCTCAGAGAGCCGCCTTCCAACACTACGAGCAGTAAAGACGCAAGGAGGTTGGAAACCTACCTGTCTTCCAACCCTAGCCCACATTTCAGATCGGTTATGCCAGCAAAGCATTGAAGTCCAGCTGTTTTAGACTAGGGATACGTAAATGTTGAGAGAGTTCAGAAAGCACACTCAGTGTTTTAGGTACACTGTGCGGGTCTGCAGTCCTGCCCTCTCCCTTTCTGACACTGCTTGGAAGATCCCTCCAGCCTCACCTTTTACTTAAGGGGAATGAGGTGCTGGTATCATAAATGACTTCCCACCGGTCTTCTCAGGAGAAATAAGCTAGGGGAGAAAAACTTTTTTCCTGCAGTTTCCCTTTATTACTAACTGCGGTTTAATCAGGAAGCCAGTAACTGCTAATTCCCACTGCATTTCCCTTCACTTCTCTTTGCAGGCAGCTTTATGCAATACTCCAGTGCAAAAAGCCCTGAAGGGTGCACTGGGACTGCTGGGTAGAGAGCAAAGACTGGCCTCATGAAGGAACATGGGCCAGTGATACCAAAATACTTCGGATGTATTCCCTTCCTTCACCCAGCTTGGGAAGGAGCAGAGAAATGCGAGCAAGGGCTTACGATTGTTGTGTATATTCACTTCATGAGAGAAGGATGAGGGCTGGAGATTTCAGAGAAAAGCTGTGTCCAAAAGTCATATGAGAAATTAAGAATTAAGAATTTTAGATCCCTAAGGAAAAGAGAGTGTGGAGGTCAGACATGTGACACAGAGAAATATGTGGAGAAAAAACCAAAACATAGGTAGGAGGCAGCAAGACAGAGAATGACGGTAGCGAGGATTTAGAGTGTTGGCCTTTGTGATAGTCTTTGCTGAGTGATACCTGGTAGAATAATGAATTCTAATAAGTCTGTTTCATCATTTTAAGGATGTTTCAAAGTCAAAAATGTGCATGCTTGTACCCAAACAAGTATCCCACTGCTTTATGGCTTCCCACTGATGAGATGATGATGAGAGAAACATTGATTGGCAATTGCATCTGAAGGCAGGAAAGTGTATTAATTGTTAGGCTTTTAGACAGGAAAAAAATTATCAAAATGAAATGGAGAAGAATTGTTGTAAGTGGATTTCCCATTTCAGAAAGTTGCTGGGAAAATTTAAGTTTTGGAATAACCTTATTTCCAATTGTTTCACTAAGAGAATTTGCTGTTCAGTTTGCATGAAGTATTAGACCAATGATATTTTAGAATGCCAGAAAGAAGAAATTAAATTTAAATGAGAAGTTTTGATTGAATTGTGCAGTATTTATTTTTGGACTGTTGTTTCCCCAGATCTGTAAAATCTAAATTAAAGAAAAAAACAACCTTCAATCCAGTTCTGAATGTGTGTCAGTCTGTGCACGTAATGTGATTGCCAGGCATTACAGTGTGTAGCACAGTGAACAGCAATGATATGAAAAGAAAGAAATTTTCCCACTGATCATTTTTTAAAAATTGCTGTTGACGTCCGCAGGTTTCTGGTGTGGAACGAGGCAGGCATTTGGCTTTACTCCTGTAGCATGTTCATCAGCTGATGGTTAAAGCTGATAGTCCAGTCCTTTTTGTAAAATAAGGTAGAACTCAGATTTTATTCATGGGGATGATTTCTACTGCTAGAGGATACTGGTTTGAGTAGTAGCACAGTGATATTGCATGAACAGATGATGTTGCTTATTTCCTGGTGCTATGCAGTGATTATATAAATATTATGGAATCGAGATAAAAGTCACTGGAAAATTTGGAGTCAGTTTTGGTGTCAACATAAACCTGCAAAGAAATCTGCTCCTCCCCATGCAGTAATGTATCCTGATGGATTGCTGAACTCTGTTAATGGATTTCCTTTCATTTTCAGGGAGAAGAAGCTGATGATGATGACATATACAATGTGCTCTCCACATTAAAGAGGTTAACCTCTTTTCACAAGTAGGTGATTTTTTTGTCCCCTCAAAATTGTCCTATGTTAATTTTTTCATTTCAGCAAGTATCAGTTGATGCCTCATGTTAAGAAAAGAGAAAATATATGGCCTGAAATATGAAATAGAGATTGATGAATGATTAGGGGTATTTGTCAGTATGACTATTTGGATTAATTTGGGTCCTTGCTTAGTTAATGCCATTACTATTACAGATTTGATTTGCAAGTGGCATACCATCCATTGCACTAAATTCTTTTAGACCTATGAGTGTCTTAGTAAAAATCATACTCCCCTATACGACGGACAGTCAATGCACAAGGGACGCTTGTTATCTCTGGTGCCAGTGGATACAGGCCAAATCTGGGCTTTGCATCTCAGCTTAGGAGAGCCTTGGAGGAAGTTGCTTCTCTCAGTTTCTCAATGCCTTGGAGGTGTTTCTTCTCAAAATCAGAGACATAAGAAGTAGTAGTAGTTGTTGTTGTTGTTATTATTATTATTATTATTAATAGTTTATGGTGAGAGTCTGCAAGATGTGTTCTCTTCCTGCAGAAATGCCAGGAATAGTTTCAACTTGAATTGTTGGCAAAGTCCAGCTGTGTGGACTGCACAGAAACTCCTTTGTCGAGCATGAACCAGCTCAGTGGAACGAGGCAGTAGCTTTTCAGGGACCCGCTGCTCTCAGTTACACCTAAGGGCACCTTCATAACTTGTAGAGCAACGTGGAAAATTTCACTTGAACTGTGAATTTTGGAGCATAGCACGAAGACCTGATCTTCCCTCCTATCAACAGCAGGAAATAGTTGCACCTGGTAGCATGTAAGAAAGCTTCAAATGCAGAAGGCTGAGCGCCGCAAATCATTTCTTCCATATCACAAGATGTGAGAATGTAATATACAAATTGGGTTTAGTGATTTCATTTCTCTCTTCTTTCTGTGTTTAGTCTTCACTTATCCTGAATTCTGCGTTGGATCATTGTATAAAATGGTTCTGAAATATCTACTCTTTGTTTCCATTCAACAAGAGTCCCACAGAGATCATTAAATCGTTACTAATTTCCGTAGTGCAGCAGACTGACACATGTGCAAATTAGGTTTTCAGTCGCCCTGGTAACATGCTGGAGCCACTTCTGCCTTTCCTGAGAGGATTGGTGAAAGCTAGAGTCCACATCCAAGAAAGAAGCACAAATCTTAAAGCTTTTCTGAGAGTCTCTCATTTATATTTTTTCCTTTAGTGTTCTAAATCTCTATAGAGTTAATTCAGACTGTAATGACAGCTTTGTAAAATAACACACAAATCAGGGTCAGGGACGTCTACCTTCATCTTCAAAAACTAGGAGAGAGAAAAGAATCAAAGCTAAAGAGCTGAAGAGCAGCTGCATATAATTTCTCAGCTGTTTTGTTATTTGTGATTATAGTTCAATGGGAATTTCTAATTAATATCTGCTTGCATATAAAGAAGTAATGAAATCTTTTCATTACTCTACTGAATGTTACATCTGATGTGATTTCTTTGTGAAAGGAAATAATCATACCCTCCAAGACAGAATTTTCGCCGAACCTTTAGCTGTGAGATTAGGATCTTCATTTCAAAACTCACATTGCGCATTCTCATCCCAAAGAATGGTAGCTGTTGTCTGATACTGTCATTGTCTGTCATCAATTGGGAGCCAAAAGAAATTAAATCAGTAGAAGTTGTTGAAATTGCAGGCTAACCACTGATACCTTTCAGATCTTCTAAAAACGCACTGATACAGTAGTTGCTGAGGCTTCGAAAAGAAGCAAGTCCCTCTCTTCCAGGGTGAGAAACTCCACTGCACATTATCTGTGCTTGTGTTTCCTTGGTAGTTGCTGCTTCATCTTTTAGAAAAAAGAAGCCCAGCAAGGTGGGGAAAAAATGGTAGGGGATTATCAGAAAAGCCTTCCAGGCCAAAAAGCTTCTCTACTGAGATTTCCCGAGCCTTAGCTAATCCTCTTTCTGAGAGGGTCATGGCAACAAAGGGCTCACAGCACACTTTCAAATTCATGTCTTTTCATCAAACAAGGATATCAGTATTCCAATACAAATGAAATTCATCATTACGATGTTTCCTTCCAAGTTTTCAGAATATAATAATAAATTTTCTTGAGGTCTTCTGAATAGAACACCTGGAGTATATACTTGAGTTTCTTTTTTTGCCAGGGTCTCGCTGATATTTACAGCGGTCCTTAAGTACATGGAGACAATTTTTTCTATGTTGACTCCAGCCCAATTCAACTAAGCTTTCACACATAACACATCAGTGCTGTATCAGTTTTTATGCTGCAAAATATCAGCATTTCTTATTTAATTACTTCAATTAATTCAGTGCAAGACACATCTCAAGCATCACTTCCATTACTCTGGATGTGCCCTTCGATGCTGTCTTGTATATAGAACATCATTTCACATTTAGAAATCAGGATTGCTGGTGTCACTGTTCAGTAGTACTGAAATACGATATGGAATTTATTCCTTCCTGCCTCCACACTTCATAAGTGTGCATATGGACTTCATAAGCCTGCAGCGGCTATAGTAAGTCTCCAGATATGCATCACATATTTACCAGTATAAGCACGATCAGTCAGGACACTTCTCAGATAGGTAAATTCATGGTCAAACCAGCACATCTTCCTTTCCTGTTACAGAAACCCTTTGCTTAACTTTTTTTCCGGTAGTTGGCAAGTACACCCTTCAGACTGAGTTGCTCAGAAGTTTGTTATGCGCAGAAGTAGAAGCGATGATAGATGAAACCTCAGTAGATAAATTAGACTGTATTTAGCATAGCTGTTCAAAGCCCAAGGTACAGCTTCTCTCACTTCGTGCCTTTTTACAAAGAGAAGCAGTTTTGTGGGTGGAGAGATCGCCTCTTCAAAAAGGATGTTTTCTAAGCCGCTTCTTGCCACGCTTTCAGGAGCACTGTGGAGCTGGTACCTTCATCTGACTATTTTCTGGCAGAAGCGTGTCCCAGCGGAGAGTGCTATCTATAGGGATGAAAAGAAACCTTTGATGAAATGTTGGGCATTGTTTTCTGTAATCCATGAAGACTCTGACATGGAAGGGACTAAGGGAAAATTCTGTGTTGTGAATTTTCATTCTAGGAACCTCTATGTCAGTCTGATCTTCTGTGGAGAACTGTATAGAACTGTATTGTGTCCAAGGTACCTTCATAACTATGGTGTTGATTGCTAAGTAGTTCAAAAGAGACAAAAGTGTACCAGAATATGCCTAAATTGAATGTGGAGGCTCTTCTTTAAGGAAGCTTATATTGAAAAGCCCTATGTAACTTGTATATGGTTAGAATTTTTCAGCTTTGGAAGCCGCAAAGCTCTTCCTGAGATCAGCTGTACAGCCAGGCTCAGAGCAAAGAGCTAAGGTGCCCCCCGCTGTCAGGGCAGCAGGGCATGCCCCCTGCGACGGCTGCCTGGCATGGAGGGCTGTAAAATGAAAAGGCAGAAATGAGACAGTTTTTCCTCTCGTATTCTCTGTAGGATAATCTATGCTGATATCTGTCTCTGCACACCAAGGAGATTTTACTGCTTTAATTACAGTGCTGTAATTAAGGAGGTACAACTCTGCCTTGCTAGCAACCCTGTGATTTGCTGAAGCAGCATGTATGTGCTTAATATCACTAGTCAGAGGCAGTTCTCTGACAGCCTATAATTTATCTATGAAACATTTTATTTTCATACTTGGAACACCATCCAGAATCTGAGGCAGGGGGAGTACATTTTTACATTTTTGTTTCCTTTTTGTAAAGTTTTCCTGTAGTTCTATTCGTGGATTTGAGTTACAAGTCAAGGTACACCTTGACTTAATGACACAGCCCTAGAGTGCATACTTCACTTGCTCTCAGCACAAGGGCATTAATTGTTATGTTTTCTGTGAAAGTTTGATCAGTGAGGTTTTCCAGGACTGACATGCTCCAGACCGGGAAGCGTTTCATACTAGGGGTTTCAACAGCATCTAGACATTCCCAGTCTTGAGTTCAACCTCTGTCCGTTTCAGAACCAGAGAATTATGCTTTCTGGCTGAGCAGGGTAGTTAATTATTTAAACAAAGTCAGGCAGCTCCAAAGCAGGGGAGACACAAAGGGGTGGGAAAAGTGAGCATATCTTGGTGATCAAGGTGCTGGGATGAAATGGAGCCAGATGCAAGAGACTGCTTTATCTAATTTAGGCTTGCCAATTCAGAGTACCCCTTCTTCCAGGTGAGTATTTTAATCACCAAGTTTGTGATTATTCTGAGGTGGCTTGCTCTTTTATAAACTGTTCCAAATTACTGCCGTTTAACTCCACTGCGGAATAATGTGTTAAACCTAAATTGTTTTGTGATAGAGAATTTTTGTCCTTTGGGCAACCTGATGTTTTGTAATTTATTCTGTATTTCTCAGTCCTGTATTAAAAAAGCTTTATCATAAGCTGTTGGGGTCTGTAAGGCTGTAGAATATATACTGCTAATCTCATTTGTATTCCTCTTGCTGGCAAATCAGGTTAGTACAACTGAAATGTGAAACAATGAACAGGGGGTGGCAACCACTGTCTCTGTCTCATGTACGTGTATATCATGCTGTCTTACTTCAGGTATTTCAGGATATTTAATATCTAGTGATAATGTATTTTATTCTTCTCCAAATAATACCGTTGAAAAATGTGTAGCTTTATTTTGCTTGAAGCCATTTTTCATTCAGTCTATATTGCTAGAGTTTGCCCGTAGCTGCTGCTGCAATGCCAAAGAAGTGTCTTCTGGAGTTCTGTCAATGTTTAGAACCAAAGAGGAAAGATGATTTAGAAGCAACACTGACAAGGAGCTTGTAGCTACACTTAAGTAACCTTTAAAGATATATGGCATGCAGAGAGTTTTGTCTCCTCCCTACAAAAATCCCATGTAGTAAAAGATTTTTCCTCAGTTATCAGAAAGCCGAACTTGTGGTTTTAGCATAGTGTGAACTAATTGAGCAGCTGCTTTGTCAGCAGGCTGCATTGTCTCAGCTTTGCAAAAGTACCAAAGCTCACTGAGCTGCCAGGTCTGACTATATTCTCGCTGTGATGGGAAGTTTTGAGGAACACAACTAATCTCTCTTTATTGCCTCTCGTTCTAGTGCGCATGATCTCACAAAATGGGATCTGTTCAGTAACTGCTACAGATTACTAAGAACTGGAATTGAACATGGAGCTATGCCAGAACAGGTACAGTAACAACACCTGCACTGCATCATTTGAGGATTCAAAGTTTTAAAGAATCTAGTCATAGAGAAATTCAAAAGATTAATGCACTAGACTTCAGTTATTTAGGAAAAACATGGAGCTTTGAATGAGATTTATATTGTATGTAGTGAGGCCAGGAGGTGAAAAATCTTGGATTCTGTGATTTTTGAGCTACTTGTCTCACCTTTCTCATCTGTAAAGTAAGGAATAACTAATGTTCCTGGCTTGAAAAGCAATGCAGGAATCATAGAATCACAGAGTGGTTTGGATTGGAAGGGACCTTAAACATCACCTAGTCCCAACCCCCCTGCCATGGGCAGAGACAGCTTTGACTAGCCCAGGTTGCTGCAAACCCCATCCAGCCTGGCCCTGGGCACTGCCAGGGATGGGGCACCCACAGCTTCTGCAGGCAGCCTGTGCCAGTGCCTCGCCGCCATCACAGTAAACATGTTGTAAACCTTGGCTGCAATAAGGATTATCACAAACGAATACTGCGCATTGAAGGTAAGATGGAAGCTTATGAAAACCAGGAAGCAAGAAGAATGTTTAGCAGGGATGCTGGCCAGCCTTTCCAGTGGAGTTCTTTTAGTGGACACATCATGGACTTTGTTTCCTCTTAGTTTGGTTTTAGTTTCTTATGGATAAGCACAGGGACCATTTCAGATTTTCCCAGGTTTCCAGTTTAAACTGCAGACTGCCTTCTCCAGTGTTTCAGCACATTTGAAGTTATAATTTGATTTCTGTTAGATGCCAGTCATTAATTTTAACTCAACTTCATTTAGAAAAAAAAAAAAAATCTCATTAAATTCTCTAAAAGTATTTTCTGAAAAGGACTGTATGGAGGGCATATGGCCACACACCATGTGAAGGTCATGGCTTTAAGCTGTGGGACCTTCTGCTCTCTCTGCAGTTGCTGCTTAATGCTGGAATTGTGCTACCTGGAGGGAAGGGGCCCACAGATAAAAACTGTCCATGCAGCTACAAGCCATCTTCAGTTTCTGGGTTTGACAGGGATATGGCTCCCTAAATACTTTTGTAAGATCTTATCAAAAAAGTTCCTAAATCTGAACTCTCCTCAGTATTTCTTTCTCCAGTCCACAAGAAGGAGTTTGCTGAAAAGGAATGGTTTGGTCTTTAGTGATATCTTTCAAAAAATTATTTTGTGAAGTAATTAGAGTTGTTACAAACTTGATTTGTTCTGCACAGAATCACAAACTGTTGGAAGCATCTTTTGGCATTTTTAGCACCCAATAGAGATTTGAAATTTTAAAGACACCATGGATGCTTTTATGGGCACTATAAATATAAGCCTAGTCTTCTCCATGAGAAAATTGTATTTTCTCCCTTTTTTTGACAATTGGGCTACACATTCATTTGACAATGGAACAACCTTCTGGACTGTTTTACTGGTGGAGTCAGATTTAGAGGTATTAAAACAGATGCTTTTGAACCGAGACACATAGATGTTGGGTTGTACTTCTATCATGCTGTGACATCACCTCTTGCTGTACTCTAATGCACAGTTTTCTGTCGTTTCCCAGCATTTGCACAGTATTTTTTTCACCTGTAAGTAGGCTGGTTTCTTATTGCACCAAACTGACTAAGGAAAAAAAATATATCCTTGAAAACAACAAGTACTACCTAAGAGCTGCTCCTGTTTATTCTCCCCAAATTGCATTATAACTTTTACATACACTTTACTGATATGCTTCAATATTTCCAGTGTGCTGGGATTCTTTGTGTTCCCTCTGTTACAGATAGTTGTTCAGGCACTGCAGTGTTCCCATTACTCAATTCTCTGGCAGCTGGTGAAAATCACTGAAGGCTCCCCTTCCAAAGTAAGTAGGCATTTGATCATACAGATTTTACTGAAAAAACACAACTTGCCTAAAAAGCATTAGACCTACCTCTGTAACTCCACCCACTGTACCATCATTTTGTGTCATCATGAAACAGACATAAAATGGTGGTGGTTTGGTCTATTCAGTATTTCAGGATCTATTTAACATCATGCGTATGTCTAAATAGGCTATACAAACAGCGGAAGCTTGTCTTTATTAGGATTTTATACTAGCTGATTTTTATATTTTTATTGCTGAAGATACTTCATGCACTTTATTGTGAGTACAGCAGTTTGCATGAATGGGTAAGTAATGCTGACAATGCTTATCCGATAGTTGTAAGCAATACTGTTGTTCTGTACACCACAGATAGCTTAATATTTATGTGTATTCACCTCGCTTACCTTTTACTTACATCTTTAATATTGCTCAATATAAATGTAAGGTTACTAGCAGCAACAATTACTAATCAGAAGTGCACACAAGTGTACTGCAGTAAGGACAATGTTGTATGTAACTTGTTTGTTACACTTAGCTTTTCCAGGACCTTTCCTTAGCTCTTTTCTCAATCAGAGGCCAGCATCCTGTCTTTTTAGGGCTTTTTCAAAAGTAATACATCAAATTAAAATGGTGTGAAAACTGAAGTAGTAAGTGTACTTCCCCATCAACATGAAAAAGAAAAAGGTGCACATAAAAATGATAAAAATGCATTGTAAATTCTTTGAGTTATTTTTAATATTGACATATCTTGACATTTGAAAATAGCTACTAGAAAAAAAAGAGTAACTAGCATTCTTTATTCTGGCTTTCATTCCCATTTTCCCCTTTGAGCTTCTTTAGCTTCTTTCTCTTTAGTGTGCTGGTAGTATATGATACTACATCTTGACTCCTTAATTACTGAGGAAACTGAATACATCCCATTTCTTTTAAATGAACTCAGAATCTCATCACAACAAAGCATCTGAAGACCTCCTAACTAGCAGCATTGTTATCCTTAGGGAGAAATTTCACTTTGACAGGCGCTAAATACCTAAAAGTAAATCCAGGAGGCCATACATTGCTTCAGCCCTTATGTCCACAGAACCAACACACCAAATCTCATTCTAATGCTTCCCTAGCAAGGAAAACTGGACTGCTGGTTCTGTGTAGTGAGAGACTTGGCTATGAGGAGCTAAGCACTTAGAGCAGGTACACCTAGAGCACCTGGTCAACTATCCAAGCCTGGTGCTTTCTTCAACATCTTTATTAAATTTTTTCCCATGTGCCCTTGAGTATTGGGTCTTACTAGGTGTCTTACCCACTCCTGAAGATACCCAGCAACTTTGTCCTCCTACTTGCTGGGCCCCTTGAGCAGCAATGCCCAGTCTTGCCTCACTCTGGGTGCAGATGCCGACACAGAGCATTCAGTAAGATTCTTGTCTCCCTTCACTGCATTTCTCCATTATTTTTTTTAATACAGTAAGTTGCTGCAGTATAACATAGATGGTGCAGAGTGATAGCTGTCAGCATTGCTGGGAAAAAGTTTCATGGTTTTTTGTGTCTAAATAATAGCAAAAGAAACATACTTACCATAAACTACAGCTAGTGACTAATATATGCAGCATCTGTCTGCCTAGGACCTGGTCCGAAGCTTTGCATTTTGGTGTTAAAAGTATTAATGTGGGCTGTTCTTTGCAGTATTACCGTGATGGTCCAATTACACTGAAAGAGGAAAAGACCTTTATTCCAGTGACTGGGTTTTTCTTGTGGACAAGCTTAGTGCAATTGTATGGCTTTGTCTACTTTTTCAAAATAGGATGCATTTGTATGAGACATTGTTTTCTGAGGTGAATGCAGAATAGCCTTGATCTTCCATGTATTTCTAGTACTCTTCCGATTTATATTAGTCGTAATGTAGTTCCTAGGAATGGAAAGAACTATGGAAGCTCCATGGAGAATGACCATTCAAAGTACAAGTTAGTTCTGTTTCTGGAATCCCCAATGAAAATCGTAATTACTGTAACCTAGAGAGCTGTTACTAACTTACTCTTTGGGGTTTCACCCCACCTCCTACAAAAATATGAGTGTTCTTGCATGCTTAGTTCAAGGGGAGCACTGCATTAATGCCCTTCAGCTCTTCACACCTGGCTGGCAACCTCAGCTATGCTCACAACAGAAACGGGATAAAAAGAAAGCCACAAACCTGATATGCTTGCAGCATTTTGTTCTGTGTGGTTTTCTTCTATCAAACTTTCCATTGTAGTTTGTTCACTGTGAAAATAAATCTAATCTGCACTGTATCTGTTGTTTAATCCATTAGGAGATCATTTTGCCCATGGTTGTTTTAGAAGTCATGATTTAGGCTTATAAATTAGCAGACATTAAAGGGGATCACTTCTAAAGTATGATGTATGGGAAAACAAAGGCATTAGCACAAGCATCTCAAAATGAAAAATAGTGTATTTCACAACCATTTTTTAAGTATTCAGTCTTTTACAGGAACATTTCTGACACAGTATTTTAATATGCAGGTCCGTTCAGCTTTCTAGTGTTACTTTGCTGTAGCCGTGATGTCTAAGGGCAGAGGGACGTGGTGGTCTGTAGGCTGAAGTGGTGTCTTTAGTAGACCAATGGATATAGCTGTAAAAATGAAAGGCTTTTGGACAGATAGGCCTTTCAGTTGTGAAATAAAAGCAGAAGATTACAAAGCAAAATACCAGCTGAGAACAATTGCTTGGTTTCTGTTTAGATACAGATCCAGTAAATTGTCTGAAAGAAAAGGAAAAGGTCATTGGTACCTGTAGGGAGGTGGGAGCAGGGGAAGGCGAGGTGGTAAGACAGTTACTGGGAGGGAAGTAGGAGCCGGATAGTGGGGAGGAGAAGGAGAATGAAAAGGCTAATGGGGACAATGTATGTCATAAAACTAATCTTGAGTCCTTGTTTTTCTGTATCCCTTAGATTTATGAATTTTGGTTCCCAAGCTCATGTTTGGAAGATGATTTTTTTAGATTTCCCTTGAGCTTCCAGGCTGAGAGATCAGAGATGGAGGGATTGATTTGTAAGAAAAGTTCATCTGCTGCCAGCTGGGTCATTTGTGTGAGTTCATGCTGGCAAATAGTCACTGCTCTGTTTCATCTAGTTAGTTACCATGTAGGCATTCAGTGCATCGGATATATATATTTATATATATAGTATATATATGCACACTTATATTAACAATTTGAAATTCTAAGTACAGGAATCAAGGATGTTAATGTTTCTGTGGGAGGAATTATTTAGATTGGTAGTCGCGGGCATATATTGGCAAGTTTTACATTTCTTAATCAGGTATGCTCTGCATCCATTAGGTATTCATTTTATTGCAGGGAGTTGGGGGG
>JAVJGI010000003.1:2626535-2687776 GCA_035590275.1 Ibycter americanus | reverse complement strand
CCCCCCCCCCCCCCCCCCCCCCCCCCCCCCCCCGGGGAAGAGGTCTTTCAAAGTGAGTTCTTTGAGTAGAGTTCAAAATTGCTTAATAGTTTTGTGTATTGGTTCCTAGGGTAGAGTCATACATGGCAACGATGGGTATACAACTGGGAACAGAATCTGTTTGAAATGAAGTTATTCTTTATCTGGTGTTCAGATGGCTCTTCCAAAAATACAGCCTCTCTCCTAAGAGGATTGCCCTTGTTTGGAAACTGTCCTAGGCATTATGCCCAAGCCCAGGGCATGTTTATTGCTTTCTGAGAGATACTTTATATTATAGCTGTTGGGTACATTTTGGATTGTGGCTGACTACACAAAGCTAGGTGTGTTGGTCTACAGGCTTTATATGTGTGGCAGGGAAAAACTGTTTGACCTCTGTGGTTTAAATCAAATTAGGATCAAGTCAGCTCATAGATTTATTAACACCACATGATTAACCTACAGTCAGTGCAACACATCTCCAGGATAAGTATCAGCAATGTAGCAGGTAAACCAGAATACTAGATGCTTTTATAATGCTAATGAACGCCTACAAATTTTCAACTACCCTTTCGTAACTGTTCACAAGTTACTCTGATTGCCTCCCCAAGTCACACACAATTTTAAGTATATGCACAGACCTCCACTCTCACAGGAACATGAGGTACAAGCCCATTGTCCTTTCTTTGGTAGCACAAGAGATCCTCAGCTTGTATGTGTCTGCTGTTGGCCATGTGGGTGCTCCAGCTTCATGTGTACCCACACCCACAAAGCACTCCACAGCCACATACACGCACTCGAGGGGCGAGTTCCTGCCCCCCATGGTGCAACACCTGCAACACCCCATGGTGTTGCACCCCATGCTGACAGTCCTCCAGGTGGGTGCAGGCTATGTACGGCTCCCAGCAGGGAGAAGGTGCCGCCAGCCCTAGGCAGTGGTTGCAGCGTTGGGGTGTCTGACTTGGTTTGACTGCTGCTCTGATCCACCCAGAGGTTCCTCTCCGTGATCACAACTGTTCATGCTGCTTTTATACCTTTTTTTACAAGGTGACTCCTCCTTGTCTCAAAAGCTTCTTGGTCATCTCCTGGTTACTGTTTAATCTGGTCGTTTCAAGCAAATTCATTGTTAACTCTCCTCTTAGCATTATCAGTTTTTAGGCAAACAGCCCCTCAGAACAAGTAGTTTTGGGTGTTCTCTTCACAGGCAGTGTTGCGCTCGTTCTTGTCATATCAACTGTTGTTTTTCCAGGCTGTTACCAAGAGGGTGCTCTGCAGATTGCCCCACACTATGTAATATCATTTGCAGATTACAGTTTTCATCATTGAGCTTAAGGAATGTGAAGTTTCAAAGGTATTTTAATATAAGGGTGATAATTACTGATTATTTGAATTAGTGAGAAAGTCCAAATTCTCTGCCCAGTAACGAAGATTCCACCAGTTAACTTAAACGTAGCACAGAGTTGGGGCAGAGTTATTTTAAAACTCTTTTTCAAGGTAGCCTGTGAAAAAAAGGGGCATACTGTGGACTCATCTTGGTGTCTAAAATCTGAAAGGAAAAATTGATTACTAAAAGGAAGGTAGCAGCAGGTAAGAAAGAAATGTGTAAGCCTTGAAATATCCATAGTCTAATGCTCTAATCGTTGGTCTTCCTTCTGTACGTGTTCAGGGGAGGTTGAGGCCATGGCTGTGGGCTGCCGGTCAGCGGGCGAGGGCTCTTTGTGGGAAAGAGCACAGTGCTGGGGGTGGACGTGGTTTAACTGTGTAGTTTGGGTGAGCAGTCTGTTGTAGCCTGGAGGAAAACTGTTCTTCACATGAAGAGGAGTTTGAGGATGGTTTCAAAGGAAGCTGGTAATTTGTCAGCAAGAGTTCCCTTGTCTGTGGATTTTGGGGAGCAAGTACAGTCTTGAGGTAGGAGACTTGGGGACTAGATTATACAGTTTCCATCTAGATTTCTTCATGTATCCAGTAAACCAGGTACCTGGGACCATTGTACGAAGCACTGTACAAGTACATAACGAAAAGGTAATATATGCAGAAGAACAGAGTCCAAAATCTTAGAACAGTGCTTTAAAAAAAAAAAAAAGGCATGAATAGAGCAAATATTCAGAGACAAGACAAAGGCAAAACAGTTCTGAATGAGCAGCAGCCAGACTAGCCAAATGCATAGCTATTACAAAGTGATTAGTAGGCAGAGGAATTAGTAGAGGGGATTTAAAGAGGGATTTAAAGAACAACATAGTGACTTGGTGACTTTTCATATTTATATGGCCACAATGAAAGAAAGCACGAAGTGCTGAAAGGAAGAAGAGAGTCACAGGATGCAAAAGGTTGGATTGTGTTCCACAGTTGAGTTTGAAAGCTAATGGCTCTTGAACATTGTAAAGTTAATCAAAGGGTTGAAGTTGGAAGGAGAAGGAAGATAAGTAGTTCAGTGGAAAGGCAGTGGGCAAAGAGGAAGAAAAGCATTGGGTTTGGTAGATGAACCTAGCAAGAGCACAGCATTTCTAAATGGCTTCAATGGAAAAAACCAAGCTTCAACTGAAAGCTAGAAAATAACTGAAGAACTTTAAATAGCAGTCTTGGGAGCACAGTTCCATTACAGGTGGTGGCAGAGCCAGTGCAAGTCCTTGCTCTTAGTGGCTTATTCTTCTTCCTGCCATGGACTAGTTAAATTTGAAGATATTACGCTGCACAGTTCAAGAAAGGGTGATTTTTTTCCTGGGTCACTTTAGTGATCCAGTTCACGGTGTGACCCCATGGTTTTGCCCTAGCAACCAAGAGAACTGAAATTTTTTCATACCGGTTTTTCTGCTGAAGCCAGCATATCAGGTAATCGCACCTCAGGAGCCTTGGCTGTGTGCCTAAGAATGGTTAAAAGACTTGAAAATCTAATTCACTTTTTTCCTTCCAGTTTTCTCTTTGGAAATAAATTACCACTCTGTAGTAGTCTGGGGATTTCTCCAAATTTAGAAAAGTTCCAGATGGCTGTGTTGCACTGTTCAGCTGGGCTTTCTTTTGCTGTCTGTAACTTTTCAAAATGGATCTTTGTCATGCTATCAAGAGAGAGGATAATAAATAATGTGTACCTAGGTGTTAGTCATTCTTTGACAGAAAGAAAAATGGGAGACATACTCGTTCACTTTTTAACCTTTATATAGGATTTTTCATAGGTGTTTAGTTTCTCATTAACATCTAAATGGAAGATAATTGTGATAGAAAGTAGGAAGTTATTAAAGTGATTGTAATCCTAGCATTTGAAGGTATAAATCAAATGCTTATGTAACAGTGAACTGATAAGCCTGGCATCAGTCCTAGGTAAAATCTTGGACTGGCTGATAGAAAACAGTCAGTACGAGGCTGAAGGGCAAAACGAACATGGCCAAGAGATAAGACTGGAAGGAACCAACAGATTTGTGCTTGAGAACACCGCATTTTTGACTGATAAGGAAACCAGTTGCAATACCGTTTTCTGTAGGACATTAGTACCATATTGCATTTCAGGTGAATGTGTGAATTCAATGTAGTTAATATTCAGTAGCTCAAAGCTGATAAATATATTAGAAAAAAGTTGTAAGTGGGAAATCATCACACAACAGGATCGCTTCTGATGTATTCCAGGAGAGATCTGTTCTCTGCTAAAAGTGATAATTTTTACCAACCGTCAGGGAGGGTAAAGTCAAGGCTAAAAGTGATAATTTTTACCAACCGTCAGGGAGGGTAAAGTCAAGGCATTTAAAATGTGGATGGTATAGATCAACTGGTAAACAAAATACAATTAGGAAAACAAAGAGGCATGTTAATGCTGCCAAATGGAAGGCTTGTATCTGGGAACAAGAAGGCTGATCAGTGGAAAGTTGTGACTTAGAGTAGAGCAGAGCTGTCTTGCAGATCATGTAATGGCAGGGTGATGCAGTGGCGCAAGGGATCCTTGGTTGTATTATCAGAGAAAAATGTGTTAGGAGTAGGAAGGTGAGGTAGCGCATAGACCTTTGGTGTCCATATTGGAAAATCACACTCACTGTATTGAGAATTATGAGAGATTCAGAGATTTAGGAGCGCTTGGGGTGCTTCAGCACACTTGCAGACCTGCCTTCTGTTGTGAACCAGTACAGGAAGAACATATGGACCACAAAAAGGCTTTTCAGTAAACAAAGAATAACAAGATCTTATGATAGGAAGCAATAAGAAAAGCTAAAACTAGAAATGAGACACATGGACTGAACAGCCAGCATAATTAAAAATTGTAATTTTTAGCAAGGAAAATGTTGCTTGTACACTATGTAGGTTCTTTAGATTTAGGTTGGGTGTTGATCTGTAGGGCATGCTGTCTTCCATCTGAAAGCCGGTGGGGGTATCGGGGAGGGAAGTCGGCTTGCAGTCTCGGCGTGAATTAGCGGCTGTTGCGATCCCTTCTTGGCACGAAACCGTGATGGTGAAAACTGGGAGGGGAAGGGTCTTCCCAGCAGTGGCCCCAGGTGGCGTGGGAGGTGGTGCGCCTGCGGGGCCCTGGCGGACCTGCTGGCAGAGGAGGAGGTGTGGGTGCTGGAGGTGTGGGTGCTGGCACCAGCGGTACGGCGGATAGGAGCTGGCAGGGCAGAGCCATGCGTTTGTGGCACCCGGGCGGTGCGGAGCAGCACGATCCATGCATCGGTGCTGACAAAGCCAGTCCTTTTCACAAACCTTGAAGCTAACACAAAGTCCTAGCGATTTCTTGTTCTCGTTTTCTTCTGGTGTCTGGTTGATCACTGCTGTAAAACAGCGCACCTACTTCAGTGTGTGCTAGAAAGCCCCATACAGTTTCCGTATGTTTCTTGGTTGCGATAGAGGCAGCCCTAGCTCTTCACATAGGAGGGTTGTTTTTCTTCTGTGATTTGCAGTTTCCATGCGGCTACTCGCTGTATTCTTATGATTATGCTCCAATATCGTAGGTTTTGGTTTGGTTTAGTTTTGCTAATTTATTTTGTTATCTGTGAAAAAATAAGTACTCATCAGGGTACAGCATTAATTCCCCCAGGTCAAAGTACACAGCTTTCCTATTGAACCTGCCACTTCTGGTACCCACATTTAAAATGCACATCAGTTGTCTCTAGATCAAGTTGATCAAGAACAGTCATTCATTTATCTTTTCTACCCACAAATCCTTTTTCTCCAGATCAATGAACCTGCCTCCTTCATCCATAACTCATCAGATCTTTGTGGTCTGCCTTCACATTTCCCATGTCTGCGGGAGTTAGAATAGTGTTTTTGTTAAACTTGAGACATTCGTTGGTATTTTGTTTTTTTGTTCATGTTGATTTATCTGAGTACAGAATTCTTTAGAAACCACCAGTTAGACTGATCTTGATGTACTAAACTTTTTTTTCTGGAACATTTATAATTTACATTCAATTTAAAATACAATGTAACTCAAGAATGTATTGTTTTATTATTTGTTTGGCTACTCTATAGGATTGAATGCAGGAAATTACCACCATCTTTTTATTCTGCTTTTTCCTAGTAACCTTTAATTAATATTTATCTATTATCCTTTTTTAATATTTATTCTAGGAGGACTTGTTGGTATTGAGGAAAACTGTGAAATCCTTTCTGGCTGTCTGCCAGCAGTGTCTGTCGAATGTCAACACTCCAGTCAAAGAACAGGTAAAGGAAATGTCCATCACATGCCTTTAGAAAGGTGTGAATATTAAACTGTAGTAAAACTCAAGACAACACTATATCGAACTTAAAGGAAAATCATCTGTGCCTTCTGTCTAAATAAAACTGAACAAACACTCCGTAAGAAGAGCTGTATTAAAAGCAACTCCAAAGCACAGCTAATGTCAGATTCATTTTTGAAATAACAATCAGGATTACCTGGATAGTTAGGCTCATGTTCAGCTGTCGAACTTCAGGCATCTAACTCAGTCACCTAAAATAAAAGCCTGTTCCTTTAGACACTTGCTGTATTGATAGATGGAAATAGGTACTTTTAGAGAGTGATTGAGACCTCACATGGGCTGAATCTTTCTCTATATATTTCTGAATAATTTTTTTTCACCTGTTATTGACTAAGGGGGAGTCTAGAGTGACTGCTTTCCTGCCGAAGGCAAATGCCTGAAGCCTTGATGTTATTTCATTATTTAATTATCCAAATAGTTCAGTTAAATGTAGCAATGAATACTAATTATTGTATCTCTTTCCCATTGTGGCTAATGGGAGAAAATAGAGGCTTCTAGCAGTACAGGTCATACTACTGCATATTTTCTGGCAGAAAAAAAAGTTATTTCATTTTGCAGAAATACTCTGAGTAACACTTAAGAATGTGGTGTCCTCTCACACAGTGCAAAAATTGTCACTTCACAAATAGCTACATCTCCTTGAGAAATCAGAGTAAAGTATCTATTTAAACAGCATCTTCATTACAGAAATTTAAAGATCTGGAGCGTCTTTTAGATTCTCATCAATGTAACCATTATAGCTCAGGTTGCTGTGCTTCCCTCTTTGAGGGAAACTGAAAACCTCAGTGCGTGCATCTCTCTGCATGTGTGTGTGTGTGCACACAGAGGCCAAAAGTATACATGTGAAATACAGCTGCATAATAAGGTATCAGATTTTTTTGTGGTTCAGTGTAGCTATCCAGTTCTCTGGTTTAGATTTTTGGAAAGCCACGCATGCATGGGGTGGGAAGCTTCTCCTGTATGTATTTAGAAATTGAAATAAAAGAAACAAAATCAAAGGAATTGCTGAAATAATTTGCAGTCTCTGAAAAAAAACAATAGATTTTTTTTAGCTGAGATTTTATGAATATGTGCTGATTTATATCAAGTCTGTTGACATCTTTTAGTTGTCTACAAATTGCATTTCTATCAGACCTCCCCAGATTTTGCAAAGACTTTAACTAAGTGGCTGGTGGATTTTGCCTGTGTTTTTTAAAAGACAATACTTCTTAAAGACAGTTTTCTTTTTTTGAAAGATAGCTCTGCTTGGCATTTACACTGTGTTCTGCAAGTTGATAAATATGAATATTAAAGGCTCAGAGATGTCGCTAGTTTATGTATTTTTAAAAGACTCTGACGTGTCATTGTCTTCCAGCAGATTTAACTTTAGTAATTGTTTTTTAATATTCTGAGTAGTTACTCTTGGCTTATTTTATTAATATTATATGATGTGAAAATATCATCTAGCTTCATGAAAATACCAACCATTCTAGCTTAAGCTAGCACTAATGTCTTTTCTGCATCAACAAATGGTAAATGATCTTTCCCATTACTGCAGGGCTTTTGTTCTTCATATATATTAACATGTTTTTATTTTCTTACTATTAGTGGCCACAATGTTTTTTTTTTCATTGGTAATTTAAACTTTTCTTAGAAGCTCCAGGTCACAATTCTGTGGAAGCTTTCAAGCTTCAGCTAGACAAAGCCATGACCAACCAGACCTTGAGACAGCAAGTGTCCAGTCAGAGCAGGTTGCACTGGAGACTCCAGAGGTCCCTTCCAACTAGCGCTCCTGTGATCTTTTTAATTTTCTTCCTTAAAAAGTATATTTCTGCGAGTGCAGGGCTGCTTCTTAATCCTCTTGTTTTAGTGGGGTTTTTTTGAGAATGCTGCGTAAATTGTGTTGTCTCCCTACTGTATTTGATTCTTAATTTATACATCCTTTCCAGAGAAGATCAATGCACATATCGAAGGAAGGAAAAACTTATTAAGTATTTATAGAAACAGAACTCAAGCATTTAAAACTTTCCTAGACTATTTGAATGAAACAAATCTCCTGTGACTAGACATACCTACAATATATAGACATACGTATCTGGGTCCACCGCTGCCTTTATATTGGGCAGAAATAAGCACTTTCAGTGCATTATTCATACGCTCTTTTTTAGAGGTCTGCATTAGGATGAGCTCAAATTCTGTTGAGTATCAAAGGAGTTTAGAACAGGTGAGATCCATCACTGGAATGAATCACAACTTTTTGGATCCAGTGGAGAGTATAGTGCCCAAATAGTGGCATCTGTTTCCAGAGTCGTAAGTAGAACACAGTTTACAAGGATTTGCATTTTGTTCTTGCCTGAGTATAGCTTATTCAGATTTTATAACATACTCCAAGAAATAAGTGAGCTGCTATGACATTCAGCATTCACAAATATTTCATTTCAGAAATCTGTAAAGCAGATTGCTCTCACTTACTACTTTTCCTTAGGCTCGGTTCAAAAATAAGTTTAAACACACATCTAACTATCTTTCTGTTCAGCTCTTTGTAGAAGGGGAATATAGGACTGAATTAAAGCATACACTGGATTTCATGACTCTCTGAGCTATTCTGCAATCTCTCCAGTTGAAAACACCTCTGGCTTACCACCTACCTGGGAATCATGATTGACACTGCCCCGAGTGAGACTCCTGCAGGCTTCTGGGGGAAGAAGCAGCACATCCAGCATAGACCTTATAGGAGCCTTTTTACACATTCATACTTTGAATCTTCCTTCCTTTCTCGGTTTTCAGAACCTGAGGTTAAAGGTAGAGAAACTAAGATGATTAAAAAGTACCTTCTGAAAGGTGCTCAGGTGCTGAACATAATGCCAGGGAATGCAGCTGTCTGGCACTCTGACATAAACCCCTAGGGAAAATAGTGCCACTCTCGTGCTCGAGAGTATACAGATAAGCGCCTGAAAGAAATGAAGTTAGTAATAGCTGCCTTCTTTCTCTATTCTCAGGTAATGAGGGTATAAAAGTAATGAGCATAAATCATTGGAAATTCTGCCCTGGTTGGCTTTTATCTAGATTTGAAAGCTGTGCAGAGTTACTTGATTCTTTTTGCGGTGAATTGTTGACGAGATTCTGCAAGAATGTCTTTGCTCCTAGCTGCTTCTCTGTATTTTTGGGATCTGACAGTGACTCAGCTTGGATTTTCCCTCATAATGTTGTTCATTTTGGGGGGGGGGGTGTGTCTAATTTTTTTTTTTGCTTTGGTCTAACTGTTTATCAAAAGAGGTGTTTTTTCTTTACTACAAATTTGGCTGCAGTCCTTGAATCAGAGGTAGATTTAGAATTCTTTTCGTGGAGAAGAAATGGATGCTTAATATGGATCATCCTGGATATGGAAGAGGTAGTAAAGACAGTTCCTTACATAGGAACCAGAGGCATAACATTCTAAATTCAGGGGAAACCCTTATGAACACTTTTCACAGCACACAAACAACTCCAATAGAGTACAGTTAAAGAAGGAAATTTAATAATGGTAGGAGATATGTTGAAATTAGATGGTATTCTATTTTTCACTTACTTAACTTATGCTTCTTACTGCATTCATTCTCTTTTACCTTTCAGGCTTTCATGCTGCTCTGTGATCTGTTGATGATTTTCAGTCATCAGTTGATGACTGGAGGTCGAGAAGGTCTTCAGCCTTTGGTGTTTAATCCAGATTCAGGCCTCCAGTCAGAACTTCTCAGTTTTGTGATGGACCATGTCTTTATTGACCAAGATGATGAAAACCAGAGCATGGGTATGTTTAGCTTTCTTGTTTTCTACTTAGCTTTTTTTTCATAACAGGCACAGAAGAAAGAAGAAAATAGAATTTTCAGTTCAGTGTGCTCAGATGTTTTCAGATTTTTTCCTTCTTTATTTCTGGGAGGTGTGAATATGAAATATTGACTACTGCTTGTGTTAAAGAAGAATAAGTACTTACAAAGTTCACTTCATAAAAAAAGATGTTTTCAGAAGACATGGGGCTGGTCTGTAACTACATGCTATAAATCTGGAATAAAATTATTCTTCCTTTACTGATCTATATTTTCTTAACATTTATTTCCAAACAGTACAGTCTCAGTTCAGCAGTCAACTTCATTTCATATAGCTTCAAGGGAAGAAGTACAATGGAACAGTACGTAGAAGAGAAATCCTTTAGAGTTACTAAATCAAGTTACCAGATCCTTAAGGCAAACCTTACCAGCAAAGCTCTAGGCAAGGAAAGCCTTAAGAAAGTGATGTTACTAGATAAACACCCCTTCTGCTCCTCCTCCAAAATAATCATATCAAGCTCAGGACATCATTGATTTGGTTGGAGACAAGGAAAGTACTTGGGAAAGTTTCGTGTATGCTTGCTTGCTCCCTTGCTCTTTCCTAGGCAGCTGTGCGTGGCCATGCTTTGAGAGGCAGGAGTTTGAGGTGACCCCAACTCTACCTTCTCACAAGGATGACTTGAGATTTTTGGCTTTCAGTCAGGGAGAGGCAGATTTGGTCTGATTTTAAATAATTTGGTGCTGCTGGTGTGTGTTATAAATGCCTAAATGCAAGTACAGAGGTATCCCATTTCTGAATCCTAAATAGCTTTGAACAAGAGATGGATTCCCAGATAATCAACCTATGTGAAAGAGCTGCTGAGTTTATCCTGTAGTGCTCTTGTTAGGACAGTTTCTGAATTTCCGCTGTACTCGGTTACTTCTATGTTAGCATGACACATAGGTGCTATTTTAGATCTTTGAAGACAGCAAAATATAGAACTAAAGTCTCAAAGAAGGTATTTTTGCTCTAAAGGCGCTTTCAGTTCTAGCTCCCTAGCTCCTCAGCAGCTAACATCTGTGGAGCATTTCTTTAAGGATTCCTGGGAAGAATACATTTTGAAACACACCTTCACCAGAAATCTATGTGCAGTTAATCATACTTTGTGAGTTCAGTGTTCAGAATAACACATCAAGAACAGATTTTAGGAGGATAGTGTCTAAATTTTTTTTGTTCTTTAGCGAAATTGCTGTTCTTCAATATCCTGTGATTGGACTGGGAAGACAGCAAAAAGATGAATGAAGGTCTTTGTGTGTAATCTCCATTCCCTAATGCTACTCTGACTCCGTGAAGTCAGTCTAACAATTCGTAGCTTTTGGTATTCAGAACATGTCAGTAATGATAAAAAGAAATTAAGGAAAGGTGGGATTGGGGAGGAGACTAGGCTTCAATTCTGTGGATTAAAGCATCTCAGGATTAAAACATGCGTGTATATTCACAGTCAGCTCCACTGCTTATAAGAGATTTCCTGTGATCAAATGCATGACTTAAGTGCTGTGGCTGTGGCTGTGTGGAGACTATTGTGAGCAGCAAGAGAGTCTGAGTGATACTCTGTCCTTCCTCCCCCTGCCACAGCTCTGTGCTACTTCAAACTGGTTGGAAGATACCCTCCAAGAATAAGGCTCTTCTAAATACCACAGTATATTTACTTTTATCACAACTGCTTTAGCTGATTTCGTTTTCTTATCTAACTTAGGGAATATGCTTTTATTATATGATTTAATATTTAACATGTTATGTGTGTAGTTGCGTTTTCATTCACAGAGTGGAGTCTTACGTGGGGACTTAATACTTACGGCACTGATATTCAATGTTAATGTTTCTTACAACTGAATTTTACTTCCTGTTGTTACTGACACGCTGAAGCCATCAATTTCATCTCCAGGGCATGCGGTAGAAATATTGCTGCTTTTAATTTTCCTTATGTGATATATTTATAACGTAGTCATGTTAATGAAGCATCTCCAAATATCCTGTATTTCAGAAGTCAAGCAAAAGCATTCTATAAGTCTTCACCGTGGCCTTTCACAGGGTAAAGAAAATAAGCAGTTCAGTTCCGTGTGGATTATGTTCAGTACCTACTCAGAACTATAGGTAGCATCCTTGGTCAATGGTGTGTCATGTTTCTGAACTTCCCTGGAAGTCCTAGCGTAGGGAGGACTCAAGAATTATCACCTTTCGTTTTAGCTTCTGCAACAGTCCTTGCTTCGTTTCAAAGAATTGATTTTTTCTAAAAGCTACTCCTTGATAATATTGCTTTAGAATATAGCAGTTACTTATAAACATTTTAATGTTGTTGATGCTTTCAGAGGGAGATGAAGAAGATGAAGCTAACAAAATAGAAGCTTTACATAAGAGAAGAAACCTTTTGGCTGCCTTTAGCAAGCTGATAATTTATGACATTGTGGACATGCATGCAGCAGCAGATATCTTCAAACACTATATGAAGGTACAGCTCTGAGTATTCACCTCTTCCTCACTCGACACAGACTGTAGTGCCAGGGCCCCCTTCCTCTCCCTTCCAGTGCAGTAGTTAAAGGTTGAACACTTTTGAAAGCTTTTTTGCCTTATTTGAGTTTTTGTAATAATTTTTGTTTTCTAAATTACACGTGCCACTGAGAAGCCATAAGCGCTGAAGTTCCTGTCCTGTGTGGCCGGAGTGCTTTGTGAAAGGCAGCACAACGAGCTGGTCCTGTGAGGGGCTGAGCCTTTCCAGAGAGGCTCCTCTCTGTGGAGAATGTCCTACCCTGCTCCTCAAATTCATTCCTAGAATCCACAATAACAGTTACCTGTTCAGTGTCGTATTGCACTAGAAGTCTCCCAGTCTTGGTGCTTGACATAAGGAAGCAGGGGGTTTTGTGAGAAAAGATTGTTTAATCGGGAAAGCAGTAAAAAAAAAAAAAAAAAAAAAAAAAAAAAGCCGTATATAGTACTACCGTTAAGTGAGTATGCATTAACTGAACGTCTTGCCAACTTACACTGCTTCCGTATGGTATTTAGGCCCAATGAAATTCAGAAAGACTTGCTGTTCAGCTACCTCTGCACCCTGTGCTGGTGAGTTTACCTGCCAGAAAACAGGCATATCTGCAGTCCTGACCCTGCCAAGGCACACAGAGCCCCTCAGGCTATATCAGATTGCCAGGTGTACCCCACCGGTCCCTCTGTGAGGGATTAGTCATCACAGAGATAACAATCAAGGAAAAACTGGAAGAGAGAGTGGGGAGCAGGTCCTTTACTGTAGACAGTGGTTGAGTTGCTGATATGAAATATAAAGGATTTACCTTTAAAGCCTCCTCCTCCTGTTCGTTAGCACGCAGTACAATAGCATCCCCAGTGCACGCCCTGGCCATCCTCACTGCTCGGGGTTAGTCTCGCTTAGGGTTTTTTTTCCAGAGCAGGAGTTTCAAACTGCAGCTGTCACAGTCCAGGTTAGTTTCCTACCGGCTGCTCTAGGTTGGCCTCCTCCTCTCCCCACATCCCTCCTTCTCTTGAAATTGGGGGAGAGTCAGAGAAATTGAATTTAAATTAGAATACAGTCTAGAACGATCTCTGTACCCAGGAATGCGGGAGCAGTATCTTAGAGGGAATGAAAGTAACTGGTCACAAATGCAGAAATATTGGTGATGCTGAAAGAATACTGTTTGGAAAAAAAATTTTTATATTCTCAGCCTGGAAATTTTAGTGATTATACAGGCTTTTCTACCCAAGTGGTCAGTACCATAGGCTGTGTCTTTCAGCAACCATTCTCCTAACAGAAAGAAAATCAGCAGTTCGTACCAACTAATTCCTTATTCAGCTTCGTGGCTTCAGTGAATTCCTTTCTTGGCCATCTAACTCACCTTGCCTTGTACATGGAGCTTCACACCTGTGTGCTAGTGTCTGTTCACACCTACTTGTTGAAGGGTGCATTGGTTCAATGTAATGTGGTTTCTTAGAATTTGCAGGCTTGGGTCACTTCCATCAAATATTTAGTTTGGGGTAGGAAGTACTGTTTTGGTTTTCAATGTATGTGTTACAAAAGATAACGAATACAGAAGTTCCTCTCACCTGGCTGCAGGCTACCAGTCAGTTTAAATTTTGGTACTGAAACGTTGCCTCCCACTCACACGAAAAATCTGGATTTCAGACTAGGTTTCTTGGCAGCTGCTGCCTTTTAGAAACAAGAGTTACAAGTAATCTTTCTATCAGGAAAATGTAAGAAATTGTATAAGAGGTTCAATTTAAAGAGGTTTTTTAACACATTTTTTCCTAGTACTACAATGACTATGGAGATATCATTAAGGAAACCCTGAGCAAAACAAGGCAAATTGATAAAATCCAGTGTGCAAAGACACTCATTCTCAGTTTGCAACAGGTAAGAATATTGATTTTTGTTAGAAATGCCTCACTGCAAAAAATACTGGACAGGATTTTCTCTGGTGCCCTTTACAATGAAGCGAAAATACTACACTTGTGTTAAGAGATTATCTTGCTCCTCAATTCAGGCTGTCACTGTTCATTTGTCTCCCTGATCTGTCTCCTTAAGCCTACACTGGCAAAGGTTTGGTCAGATTAAAGTGGAAGAAAGGGAGAGAAGAGCCTTGAAGGCAATTTGGTCCAAGCTGATTCATAGCCTTTATTTAGTGGTACCTAGTGAACAAGAAGAATTAGGAAGACTTTTTCTTCTTATAATTACCTGGAAGTAATGCATCTTCTTTACATTTTGTCTAAATACTGATTTATTTTTCAAACTTCGAGCTAATTAGTTAAAGTCTTCCAATATTGCTAAATATGTTTTTTCACTGAAAAATTTGCTTTACATCAACCATAAATTATTGGCCTGATGATGAAATCCATCCTTGTTCTGCCAACAGCACGAACTGTGTGCTTCACTAAATACCATGTAAGCCCTTGGAGTACCAGCTATATCCATTACACAAAGAAATGACTTCTATAAATTAGATGTTTTCGAATCAGCTGGGCCTTCCAAAACTCATTCCAGAGTACTAGGGATTTCCTGTGGCAATCTGGAAGCTGAGAGAGATCTGTGAAAATCTGAGAAAAACTCATGTACTTCCAGAAGAATCGGCGGCTGTCAAAGGTAGTTTCTGTGTGTAAAACTCGGAAAGAGGAAGGAGCCAGGTGCCATAGCTCAGTCAGTCTAATGTCATCTAATGAAAGAAAAAACAATTAGACGAGCTATTTGCAAGTGCCTAAGTGATAGGTAACAGCCAGTATGAATTTGTCAAGGAGAAATCATGTCAAATTAAGCTGCTTTCATTAATTGTATGGTAACAGAGCTTGTGGATATCAGAGAAACAGTAGATTTAATGCAGCTTGATTTAATATTGTCACTGACACTGTCTCCCTTGATATTCTCATTAGCAAGTTAGGAAAATGTGATCTAAATGGCAGTACCAGAAGAGGATATAGAACTGACTGGAAAACTACTGACTAGTTCATTATTGTACTGAAAGGGCATTATCAAGCAGGCTTCGAAGGCATTTACCCAGTAATGCTGGTCAGATATTCAGTAAGTCTTGAATGACGGAATAGCAATTTTGCCTCCTAAATTCAAAGAAGATGCTGACCTGGGGAGTGATGTAGGTATTTTAGAAAACAGCATAAGAACGCAGAACCATCTTGATGGCTTGGGAGAACAATAGATGCAATTCATTGAAGGTAAGTGCAAAATTCTTTAAGAGTTACCGTCTGCACAAGCACAAGGTGGGGGACAAGTGGCAAACAGCAGTGATGCAGAAGACAGTCTGGGAACTGAAGCGGATTAGAAGTTGAATATGAGAGAACTCTGTTACTTCTCTGTGAAAAAAGTCATTGTAACGTCCGCTCTGAGCTATAACAGGTTAGAGCAAAAGCCTTTCTAAAGAACAGTGTTTTCTAGCTCACAGATTTTAACAATTGAATTATTTTTCTAGCTGTTTAATGAGCTTGTTCAGGAGCAAGGTCCCAATTTGGACAGGACATCTGCCCATGTTAGTGGCATTAAGGAACTGGCCCGTCGGTTTGCCCTCACTTTTGGTTTGGATCAGATCAAGACGAGAGAGGCTGTGGCCACACTACACAAGTGAGTGGTGGTAAATAAACTAGATTTTTATATTACTTCAGATTAAAACGTTTGCTCAGCATACCTTTTCTAAAGGTACATAATCTTAACAGGTCCTGGAATAATTACATTTTTTTTCTAGTTTATGTAGAAAAATGGTGGGGGGTGTACATGTATGTATGTAAGAAAGGAAGGAAAACTAGCTGCTACCTAGTTATTTATGGGAATTTATTGGAACGACCACGTTTATCTGTCTCGGGTAAAGCCACAAGTAGTATACATATTTGTGTGGACTGTATCTAACAACTGTAGATGGTTCTTTGTACCACACCACTGTGGATTCAGTAGGCACCAAGGGCTTTTATAAAAATATATTCCAAAAATATCTTGGAAATCTTTTATTTAAAGTGGATTGAAGCTTTTTACGTAACTGCTGCATAGGAAAGTGTAGAAAAGTGCTGCTGTATTTAAATTACAACTTTCCCATGCCATAAAAACATTAAAATTAATTTAAAGTTTGCTACCTCAGAGAGTAGGTCATTAAGACTAAGATTAGCAAAGCATGATCAAAATGCTACGAGACACTTTCCTGTGCCAAGCAAAAGAGAAGTCAAGACATGCATGTGCCTTCATTGGGTAATGTAAAAGTAAATTGTTTTCTTTAGTCTCAAATCATAATGTAAAGATAAGGCAGAGATGCATGTATCAGTGTACTGGTAAGTGAATTCTCTCGACTCTTGATGCAAAAGTTATATCTTATTATATTTTTCATATTATTCTTATTGCAAGCTTCTGCTTCGTGCAGAAACAAGAAAGAGGCAATTGGCTATTCCTGCTAAGGCAGCGGCTTTCAGCACCTGCCGAGTTTCTTAAATTGTGGTAAATTCCTTCTTACCATGTGACTGGCAGTATGTTTTCTTTGAGACTGAGTCCTCACTGATCGGGAGGGAACATTTGATTCCCCTTTGTCCAAAAGCAGCTTTTTGCTAGTAATGAAAAAAAAAAGAAGTTATGATGGGATATAAAGCATTTCATCACAG
This sequence comes from Ibycter americanus, assembly GCA_035590275.1. NCBI lineage: Eukaryota > Metazoa > Chordata > Aves > Falconiformes > Falconidae > Ibycter > Ibycter americanus. Next base: position 2,671,139 of record JAVJGI010000003.1, on the reverse strand, counting down.
TTCAGATTTTGGGCAACATTTTTTTTATTTTGTTATAAATGTCTGAAAATGTTAATATTTCCTTATTGTAGAGATGGCATTGAGTTTGCCTTCAAATATCAGAATCAAAAAGGACAAGACTATCCACCTCCTAACCTTGCTTTCCTTGAAGTGCTTAGTGAATTTTCTTCTAAACTCTTGCGACAGGACAAAAAGACTGTGTAAGTAAGGCTCCATGTTCTGCTGTGGGTTTTGCTGGGCTCTGTTCATCACTGTAGTGTGCGTTTAAGTTCTCTGCTTTGAGGTTTTCCCAATCTAACAGTGGCTATAGGAAGTCCCAGAGAGACATTTCACATACATAGTGATTCATCATTTTCTATTTTAAAGTAATAAAGATACATGAAAAAAGGACAATCAGATCCACTGATGGGGTGACTTTGAGACCTGCCAGAACAATGTTCCTTAAAATTTCCTGTGGAGCACTGAAAATAAAAAACAATCTCTTTTTTCAGGCTAGAAGGAAAAAAGAATTAAACGTTAGCAGTGCTGATTTACAGGCCTGTAAACACTGCAGTAACATCTGTTCCTGTTAGATATTTACATAAAAGGAAACATATATTTGTTGTTTATTTTAATATATTGAGTTAAACTGGGAAATAAAGGTTTGTCAAGGCTTCTGTTACTGGCACAAGAGAAGGAGGCTGAGAGAGGACACTGTTGTGGGTTAGGACAGAGCAGGGTGGCAGAGACCTGGCAGGCTAGAACAAGCAGCCTGCATTTGATATGGTGGGTAATTACTGCAGATGAAATGCTGGAAATCAAATAAGTCAGAGGTATTGTTGATAATATCTGAATAAAGAGCAGGAAATACTGCTTTATGTGTAGCATTTGAACACACTGTCAGGAGGGGCACAGAACTGGCAAAGAGAAACCTGCATTATTAATGGCAAGTTCATACTAAAGACACGCTGTCAGCATCACTGTGGGGATAACGCTCTGCATTTCTAATACCTTATGTAGCAAATATCCAGGATTTGGCCACAGCACAGTAGTAGTAAGGAAAAAAGGAAGAGGACTCCAGTCAAAAACCAGCCAAGCACTGCGTGCCCAGTGTAGAACTGAATTCTTTGAATTACTTTATGACCATTTAAAAAATGCAGTTGACAGAAGATTTATAGTTATAGAAATCTTGCCAGCCAGTTTTCTGACCACAATGAGTGTAAATCATGCGTATTTGCTGTAACTACCTCAACTGACTCTTTCTGTCAAACTTCTCTGTAGTTTTTCTATGAAGACATGTGTTTTAAAGGACTTTTCTGTTAAGTCTTAACAATTATGAATATTATCTTTCTCTGTGTTGTAAGAAATGCATCTTGGTTAACTTTGTATAATTTGTAACGTATGCACACTTGAACCCATTTAATTTTTTTATTGTATCAATAATTTGTCAATTCCGCAAACACAGTAGAAGAAATAGTTAAACGAGCCTGGGAATTGGATGATCCAGTTAGGCTAGCTTGGCTCTCAATTTTTGAAACTGCTTTTCATTGTTATATGTTTGAGTCTGGTCAGCCTCTGTCCTATTCTTCAGGACAGGACTTAAGGATAATAGGATTTTATTACTGTCTTCCTAGCCAAACTGTAGATCCTCCTGCATGTTAGCTTAAGTGCCATTAGCCTGATTCCTACTTAATTTAGTGAAGTGTATCCTTCCTGTACAGTCCTTATCCCTTCCACAAGTTTCTCCAGTGTCTAAAATTTGAAGTTACATCATTCAATTTACAATTTACATGACAGTTTAATTTGACCTGATCCTTTGCATTGAATTCAGTACTTCAGGTTTCCTTTGCCTGCTATGTTGCCATTTAAATTTTTTTCTCGAAGGTTCTCCCACTCATCGGTGCCCACACACACAACCACTGGGCTTCTTTCGCAGCACTGTAAAGGTTGCTGTGGTGGAATCCATTTCTCCTGATTTTATCTGTCTTTATTGTAGTCATCTGTATCTGAGCTATTTACTTTAGCTGAACTGGAAGATCAGCGAAAAGAATTAGGTCCTTTAGGGCATGATTTATCTGATCTGTGCTAAAGTACTGCTTTCAGGTAAGTTCAGACATGCCCTAGATTCCATTGGCGACTATGAAAAGAGTCAAGGTAACTTGCTTATATGTAAAGATTTCTTTTGGAGAGATCTCTGTTCCTTCCCTTGAAAGGTCTGTCACGTTTGCACCCACGGGGCAGTGGCTGAGCTGCCCGCAGTGCTTCACTGAGCTCCATGCTGGGCTGGACGCTGGAGGGTTGATTTGCCCTTCTCTGTAGCATGACTCCTCCAATCCGCAGGGACCTCCACCCCTCCCTCCAAAGGGGCTGCCTGTGAGCAGGAAGGTACGTGACCACCATCTGGTGGAGAAGTCCTGTGCACAGGAGCAGGTACCTCCCTCCCTGCCTTGATCTCCTCCTGCCCAGTGGCTGTCCCTAAACCCAGCCATGAAGCTGTTAGTCTGGAGGCAAAAGTGCTCCAGAATAACCCTGCAAGTCTCGTGAGCATATAGCTGCCTGTCTCCCAGAAGTCCTCCAGCCTGGCTTCCCTACCTCGAAAAAATTCATTATCTACCCGATACATTTGCATATGTCATCTGCCCTTGGTGCAGAATACCATTGCTGTTGCAGTTCAGCAAACACTGCTCTTCTGCAGGGCTCCTCCTTCCTTTCTGGTTTACCGCTTGGGAGAGAAAAGGGAGATGTTTCCAGTTTAGGAATGGAGCAGCAACATTGGTTTAATTTAGTTTTTCTATCATATTTATTTATTCAGCTTCTCGTTTTATGAGTAACTTCCAGAATTAGTGATAGCCACTTATGGTTTTATTCAAATCTATGGATATAATATAAAACTATACATTTAAGGTGCCAGACTCTTACACTTGGCAAAAAAAGGTTTGTACTAACATGGTTGCAAACACACGAGGCAGATACAGGCAGGGAAATCCTGAGGAATTCATCTAAGACTGTATAGAGGTGAATTGCCCTGTGGAGGTATTTATTTCCATTTATTTCTCTCAAATAAAGACTGTTAGCTTAGACTAGACAACTGACTGTTGGGTGTCTGAAGTCAGAGGAGACAGAGCCTCAGCGTGGTGTTCTTACTCCTAGAAATTCAGAGTTTCTGTCCTTGTTGAAGCTGGTAAGAAGTGCCAGTATGAAGCTACGCTGAAATGCTGAGCAAGAGTTGTCTCAGGTTTGGCATCTGATCAGTGAAGAACTCCCAAGTGGTGGTGCACTTCCTTCTTCACAATTTGGGCATAACCTTGCACTCTAGTTCTGTAAATATAAACTGGATGCAGAAAAACTTCCTACTTTCCAAGACTATTCTGCAGGTAGGTTCTCTGAAGTCATGAAGCGCTCAAGTGTTGCACTGCTTGGTACTGTAAAAAAGAGAGAGAATAAACCAAGAATTTCCCGTTCAGCGCAAGGTTTGGGTGTTGGTCAGTATACACGTGAAGAGGATAGGAAGAATCATTCACAATATTGGATAAAACAGTGGACAGAAAACTGCAGTTTCTTGAGCAAAGTCACCCCATTCACTGAATCAAAACAAAATCACGTTAAAAATTGGGTATGATTGTTACCCAGGCACTGTGTGCAGTGTGGCTGCTTGTCCCGCTCCGAAAGCTAGAGTGTGTAACAAGTGTGAGCCTGCCTAACAGAGGAAAACTCTGCATTTCTGTGCAGAATTTGTGGGTTTGACTCCCACTGATGACAGCCTGGCAATGTGGTATTAGTGGAAATAGTGATCGAAGAGTGCAGGAAGTAATGCTGACGTACCCTGAGTTTTCTCACCTAACTTCTGCATGCTTGGGTCTGCAGCTTGAAACTCAGTAGAGTCACTTCTGTGTGGATTTGCATATTCATTTTAAGGACTACTTCTGATACCATAATTAAATAATCAATGGAAAAAGAAAAAACTCAGACGCCCTCCAGACCATACACGGGAGGGAGGTTGGTTGGTTCCTCCCTGAAGTTAACAAGCGTGCATCTGACTTCTCCATTGCAGTGGAACAGATCTTCAAATTTTGTGTTGAAAAATAACGGCTTGCCTTTGAAGAAACCATTTTTCTTGTTCCAAGATGCAAAAGGATATCCTACATCCTCACAACAGTGGTTCTAATTCGGTCTTGTCTGTTGACACAGTAGCATTATATAAAGGTGGCTTCCTCGCTGTGCAAAATAGAAAAGGAACTCAAGCAGAGTGTGCTGTGAGTGATCGCAGGCAAAGGGGAGGAGGATGCTGGGGAAAGAACATTTTTGTATTGCTCATCTGTGAGTAACCTGTGCATGGTTAACTGTGTTACTTTATTTTGAGGGAATGACATGTATTCTTACTCAGTCAGAGATACAATGCCCTGTCAGCACGTTTTTAAATTAAAATAAGGAGACACTGTGCAGGATTCGTGTTACACTGTCAGCAGTAAGAAGAGGGGTTGCAGGTTCGTTAAAAAGGAAACAATGTGCTGCACCTCTGTACTCATTGTCTTTTATTTTCAGTCACTCCTACTTAGAGAAGTTTCTGACAGAACAGATGATGGAAAGAAGAGAAGATGTATGGCTTCCACTAATTTCCTATAGAAACTCACTAGTCACGGGTGGCGAGGATGACAGAATGTCCGTTAACAGTGGAAGCAGCAGCAGCAAAGCCTCGTCAGTGAGGAATAAGAAAGGACGACCACCGCTCCACAAAAAGAGAGTAGAAGGTTCGTGTGGTTTTAGGTTGTCTTTTTAGGTAGAGGTATTTCTCATTTTGCATGTACATTACAGGTTTCCTTCTTAGGTTTATCCATTCTTATGGTTTACCAATTAATGCTGAAATATATGATATATTCTATATGTAGTAGAAACAAGACGGCTGTTCTGCAAATTCCTGTCAGGTTTGAACATGTCTTTATGAGAAATACCATCATGAGTCCCTGTTCTTGTTTGTCTTCACTGAGATGCACAGATTCAGAACTATGTAAAAGCTGTTACTGAAGTTGGAAACAGAAGGTGTTGGTGGAGTTATCTGCTCTACACCTTTCTCAGTTAGGGACTTGGGGGTTTCTGCCTATGCTTCGGTCTGGAGCCGCTGTTAATTAACAGGGTGTTTGAGCAAACCCAAGGCAGAAATTCTGATACAGATCTGTATTTTTATGGGACCACTGCAGAACACTAAGACGACACCTTTTTTTGTTTAAAATGGTATTGATATCCAGTGTCTGTGTTTACTCTTTCTGTGACTTCAGGCATGTTCATCAGGAATTTGGCCACGATAGCAAATTTCTTAGAAGATTGCATCTGTTCCTGGTAAATCTGTATGATGTAGTGTGTACTTTTGTGAATATAAATTTACTGTTTCACTACAGAGTAGGTGTAAGTGAGATCTTTAAACTTCAGGGATTTTTCCAGGGTCAGTATCTATGATAGTAACTCCTCAGGAAGGAATCTAATGCCAATCTGCCTGAACATACAGCAGTTTCCCAAAATATTATTCAAAAGTTTGTCCGTATGTGCTTCTACAGTCAGATCCGTTTTCTACTACAGCTTATGTTGAGCAGTACGTTGCACCAAGTTCTTCAGTTTCTTACAGGCAGCCTGGAGTTTATGTAGATAGAATGCTGCTTCATTTCCTCAGACACTGTTTTGCTTCCTTCAGGATGCCATGATTTTCACAGAATTCAGCTGTTTTTTCTTTCCTCTTGTTACTGTTTCCATTCTGTTGTATTGTGTTCTACCAATACCCTTTTTTTTTTCCTGGGAAGTGTAGTAATGTCTTTGCTTCCCTAAGGCAAGTCTCAGTCTTACGACATAGTTTTTAGGCATTGTTCGCCTTGTGCTCTTGCACATCCTCCTCTTTCAACAATGAATAGAAGGGAGAATTGATTTGCAACACTTCCCATTTGAATAACCCCTTTCTTTGCAACAGCTGTGGTCCTGAATTTTCCACAAACATAACTCACTTAAAATGATGTAGGCCAAATCTGTGGTGGTTCAGCGACTGACTGTACAACAGTTTCCACTGGGAGATGGTCTAGCTGTGGTACAGACTATGCCAAGGCTCACTGTGGGTCTGACGGGATTCCGACACCTTCAGAGGATGTGAGGGGGCTCTGTTTACATTCTACCGACACCGTCTTATCAGAAGACCCCTCAGTGGTCCAGTGTCACTGTTCACTACTGTCATCCCAAATTCCCCTGTTAGTGATCTCTGGCCAGAAAAAGCCTGATGAACACTGCCTCTCATGGGGTGCTCTTGTGTGGGGGGGTCCTGTCCTTTGAATGCTACAAATACAGCTCTGGGTCACAGGATAGCATTCAAGGACATTAATTTTGAAGAACATTCGTTAGGAAGTGATTCCTCCCTTGCCTTCCTTCCTTTCCTTCCATTCCTAGATCACTACGCAGACCTTCATTATTCATGAAAGTTTTGCTATACAGTCTCATTATATAGGTCCAGGAAGGATGTTTTAGCCCATAACAGCGTAACTGTCTTTTCCTTGGTAGATGCCTTCATTGCAGAATTTGATTTGATGATGATTGCCAGCAAGTGCTCTCTAATGACGCAGCTACACAATCTCTATGGCCTTTCCTTACGTGGAAGGATACACAATGCAAGCACCAAAAGCCTTGGTTTGGATAGGTATTAATAAAGGACATTTGATACCATATGTTAAAACAAACCCTTAAGAATATAAGCAGTCGAAAAGATACCACGTAGTTAATTTTTGGACACTTCTTGATGTGCAGTAGGCATTAGCGATTGTGATGTGCCCTAAGTACACTTCCTTTTGAATCTTGGCAAAAGGAAAGCCAAGAAAACCTGGAGCCAGGTTGTCTGTATTTTTCATGGGAAGACACAGATTTCTGCACCAACAAGGTCTTACTCTGATGTATCAATAATGAGCTCATGAAATAATCAGATTTGATCCTCAGAGATAAGTACTTACTGTTCACTCATCTGTGTAACGTGAGCTAAGAACCAGTCACAGGAACAAATTAACTGATGGTCTGTACACAAGCCTTTGTTGGTTTTTTATCTTTACGTATTTTTATAACTCTTCTGAAAGCTTTAATCTTAATCTGGCAGTACAGTTACAAATTTGGACCTCTCTTTAAATCCTGGTAAGATATTTTTTTCTTTAATTTCCACTCTAAAGGAACCAAAACAAGGGCAAGGTTGCTGCAGAAACTATCCTAGCAGCAAAGAACTATAACTAGTCCCTTGTGGTTCCTTTCCCACCTAAATCCAGCAGATACAGTGCTCAGCAGACTGTCTGGGTTGGAGAATGTTCCCTGTTGCTACTGAAAGTAAATCTGCTCTGTGACATTTCTTCACAATGCCTTAAGGAAATCAAACGTAAATAAGATCTAAAAAAAAAAATCCCTAACACGAAAAAGGTTCACAGGTAAATAGGCAACTTTTTAGACAACACTTATGCCCAAAGGGTAACAAAAGGCACAGGAAAAATGAAAAGATCCATTGAGATCCCCATCTGCTTTCTCACCACACATTCCTTCCTGTTAGTAAATCTGTGATCTTGCCTTCTCCTCTCTTGTCATCTCCCCTGTCTTTCACTCACTCCAGCAACTTCAGGTTTTTTCTGTGTGTCTCTTGCCCACGCACTTGTCTGCTCTATCACATTCTCCTCAAGTGCCCCCTTTTCCTTCCTCTCTGGTTTGCTCCCTTCACAACACGAGCACAGCATCCCACTTAGACCTTCAGTCACCTTCCCATCTTCATTCCTCCTGCTGCTCTAAACTCTAAATGCACTGTCTGAAGTCACTATTTACAGTTCACACCAGCCAGCCCACTTGTCTGATTTAAAATACCCCCTCAGGTTCTTACTGAAGTTTCTAAAGATCTGCCCTGACCAGATTTTGGGGTTTATGCTCCACCCTCAACTTAGGGTTTAACTATATCTCGGTTGCTGTATGCATATGAGATTAAATATTTAGATTGTAAACTCAGCAATCAGGAATTATGTTTGTTATATGTATGCAAGATACCCAACAGTTTAGGTAGTGCTGGAATACGATATTTATTTGCAATTACTTTTGTTCGTCTGTTAAGTATTTCTAGTTAAATCATTGTTGTTGCTGGGAATAGCTGGCAGTAATCCTTCCTTAAAAGAACACAAAATAAAATTAGGACTGAAAGATTTATCATTTCAAGCATTTCTCCAGTTGATCTCTTAAAGGCATACTTGTTTTAAAAGATTAGTAACTAAACTGTTGAAAATACAAATTTGGAGAAGGTGCTGCAACCAAAATTAACGGTATCAGTGTGTCAGCAGATGGAAGGCGCTCGTGACTGATGGAAGGTATTCATTCAGTGAGTTGGCTGAATAAATCCTGAAGGCAGGAATACTGCCCTGCACGTTACAGAAATGCCTCAGTAATTTCAAATGTTCTTTTTCTAGATGAGAGTCTAGAAGGCTCATGGCTGAACAGAAATGAAAACATACATACTCCAGGGACACTGCAACCGCCACAGCTCACCTCAACTGTCTTGAGAGAGAACACTAGACAAATGGGAGAGCAGATCCAGGAGCACGAGTCGGAGCAGGGATCTGAACAAGATTTTTTACACAAGTAAGTGTTGGAATTTCAGTGTCAAATACAGTGAGCCAGGCAGAGGAGTTGCATATTATTTATACAGATAGTCTTAGTCTGTGGCTCCATATATTCAGTGTTTGTTTGCAAAAACAACTGGAAATGTCTTGGCTATAGCTCAGTAATACTTCAATGATTTTCAGTTCCCAGGAAAAATACGCTGTAATGAAAACATAGTAGAAACTCCTTATGTTAAAATTATGTCATAGCATAACCCTGCTGTTGTGGTTAAATCGTCCTAGCGTTCGTGCCCCTAGGTTGGATTGAGCTGTTCCTCTCGAAGTTGTGTTAGATGTTCTCTTTTTTTTCCCTCTGCCCTATGTCCTAGTGCCACTATGGTTCTCAGCATCCTAGCTGATTTCTTGTAAATTAACTCTTCAATTCTAGCTGCTGAGCTAGGAATTCCTGTTTCTGGGGTAATGACCTGCAGGCAATTCCGTTTTGCCCTTAGTTATATATACTTTTTGTCACTCAACTCCCATTTTATCACTTCCATTTAGAGGGGGAAAAATGTTGGTTGTTATTGATCAGTGATTTATTTAAGAATAGAGAAGTGTTCAGAGAATGCTACTTGGTGCTATTTCTATTAATTTGAAGACACAGAATAACATTATCTAGTTTGGTGACTATTTTTATAATTTTATAGCCAAATGTATGATCTGATTTATTTGTGTAAAAAAGGTGTGTTATGCTGGCCAGATGGATCAGGTTTCTACCAGTCTAGTATAGTATAAAATCACCAGATTATGCCTCTTGGTTTTCCTCCAGCTTTTGTCCATCTTTTTTTTCTTGAGACACGTTCCCCAGCTTCCCAATTCTTCCTGAACGTGTGCTGACCCTGCTTGATCCTAAACTTTACTGCTTCATCCTGCATTCTTTAATCATAGCATTTTCTAAATAGAAATAATTAATAATGGTCATTTTGCCCAGGACGTAAAACATTTTCCAGCCCCAAATGACAAGGGTATCTGTATACCACCACGCTGTACATGTAAGCTATTGAAGTTTGCCAGTTTGTGACCACAGGTTCTCAAAAAATCTGAGCAACTTCTAAAGAAACACACTGTTTGGAAAGCCTGACCTGTTCTCCTTTGGCTGCCTGTGTAACGCGCAGGCATCAGCAGTGCGACAGGTTAAACCTTGCTGTGATCCATTAATCAGTGCTCACCCCAAGAGATACTTGCAGCTCAGCTGGCTACACAATACCTGTTCTTTTTTGGAGCACATAATATTGGGCGTTTCCATGAATGAGTTCAGCCAACTGTCTTTCCCCATATGAACTATGTAATGCCACCCGCATCAGCGTGATGCAGGGCGATGTGGGGGGCCTGGCGTGGGTTTCAGCGTTCCCAGCCGGTGTGGCTGGAGGGAAGGGGGGCTGCTGGCGTGTCAGCAGGTGAGCACAAGGCGCGCCTGGGCGTGGGTGTCCTCACCCACACGGTCAGGCTGGCAGGCGCTCCCCGCTGGCCACAGAGGTGGCACAGCTGGGGAAGAGCCCTGCTCACGTCAGTCCCAGAGCATCTCTTCGCCTGAGTTCCGTGGCATGCGGGGTCTGGGCTCGTGTCTCTTTCTTGCTTTTCTGAGGTCAAGGATTTGCCTCCTGATCTCCTGCCTCCCCAGATGTTGCCACAACTTCTAGATTGTAAGGAAGATGTTGTGGCTTTCAGTTTCTCCTGAATCTTTTTTTACTCTGCAGTAAAACCAAAAAGAAAGTAGCTGAAGCAGAACTTTCTTTCTGACCTTCTCTGATCTCACCTGTCACTGAGCTAAGTGGCTGGCTCTGAAGCTGTCACTAGTTACAGGAGGTGGGACAGCTTCCCATCACCGTGGTGTACTGCTGAGCCCGATGAGCAGGCACTGCCTTTGGCTGTGGGAGAACTTCCCTTTCTCGGGGAGCGGGGGAGGTTGAATCAGGCTCTTCAGCCTGGGCGCGAACCTCTGCTTCTCCTGTCTCAGAGGAATGCTGTGAGCAGAGAACTGCTGAGCAAGGGCAGACAGCATCACTCTCCTCTACGTTACATTCAAAGAGCTGGATTCGACATCCAAGTTCCCAGTGTGAACTGGCAGTGGAGGGTCCTCTCAGCCTGGCACTGGCTGCCACGTGCATTCCCTGCAGGCCAGCTCAGGAGAGCTAAAACATAAAATAAATGCAGAGCAGTCAGTTGCCAAATTAACAGGGTTAATCATGTCCAGAAGAGTATTTTGTTATGGGTTGTTTTCACATGGGTTATCCCAGTTTATTATGTCAGTCTTACAGGGTACAAGACTGCATAATAACATAAAAACTGGTGTTGCTCTTGAAGAGCTGTTCTTAGTTTGCTACTATTTCCTTGTGCTGCAACACACAAATCATATCAAATCCATTGCTGTCTACTACTGGATTTAGATGGTATTAAAAGTACAGCCTGTAAGGTATTTACATGTGAATAAGTTACTGGACGCTGAAGTTGACCAGGGTATGCATTTAAAAGCAGTTTGTTTTCCCTGTTGTGTGACATTTTTGTTTTAAAATGTGTGTCAGTTATTAATTTGGATCTATTCTTGCTCATACTTTGCCTGATCTGAAATAGTGAAGCAGGATTTAATACAATGAGTTCTGGAAGCACTCCCACTTCAGGTGCATGTCACACAAATGAATGAGTAATGTTAGCATTTTGTGTAGCTGGTTTTATTACAACAATTAATGGATTATTTTTTTGTGCACATACAGTGAGAGGAGACAAGTTGTGGAAGGGAATCCAGAAGACATGTACAATGATGGATGTGATTTAAGTATCTTAATCTCAAGCATGGCCAGACACAAAGTTTGAGGAGCTAGATGTTGTCTGAAAATAGCCAACTCAAAATTGTTAGTGTTCTCGGTCGTAACACTGCTTTATGTTTGTTAGTCCCCAGATGCAGATATCTTGGTTGGGCCAACAGAAGCTAGAAGATTTAAATCGAAAGGACAGGACAGGAATGAACTACATGAAAGGGAGAACTGGCGTAAGGCATGCAGTGTAAGTGTTCAGAGCACCCTGATCTGCAGATCAGAACCATTTTAGATGCCACATTTTAAATGTTACCTTTTCTGGGTTGTTGCAGGTAATTTCTGTGACATTTTAACTCTTGTTAATGAAGGCAGTGTAACAGCTTTGTAATGCTGGAATGGTGAACAAGGCAGACATGGCATAATTCCCCATTATTCTCTCCCAGCCTTCAGCTGTTTCCATTCCAGGGCATTTCCTTGATTTGTCTGTTAAGTGATTCCCGGTGAACTCTCCCACACTGCTGTCCAGTCTTCCTGCAAACCTGTTTATGCTTCTTTCATGCACATCATCTTTCGCCAAGGCGTCCCACTGAGCAGCTCACGGAGGGAAGGCACGTGGGCAAACACTGAAGCGTTCTGTTGGACAAGGTGCTACGTGCTCTGCTGCCGATCCAGCCGAGTCTTTCCGCACATCGTCCAGGACAGGGGCCGGAGTCTCTAGCGAGACCAACTGTCTCGGCTTCACTGCTGTATTCCCAGGGATTTACCAGTGATCCTGGCAAACAGCATAACTCCTTTTTGGAAAAGGGCAAGCAAACACAGTGAGGTTATTGCCCTTTCCTTGTTAGGGACAAATTTAATTACTGTTTATAATGATATTACATGGGACTTCCTGCTTTAGCCTCTGCAAGTGCTAGGTTTGTTTTTACATAAGATTTTCTTTCACTTAATATTACAGAAAGCATGCTGGCTTTATTCTCAACATAAGGTTTTATGTGAAGTTGTTAAAGGACAGGATTTGTGTGGGTTTTTTAATGACAAAAATCATGGTTCGGAGATTTAAATGCCTGGAAATGACTTTTTCTTTCTCTTTATTTAATCAGACGAGGTCTAATGGAAGATGACGCTGAGCCCATCTTTGAAGATGTAATGATGTCCTCACGAGGTCAGCTAGAGGATATGAACGAAGAATTTGAGGACACAATGGTCATTGATCTGGTCAGTACCTCTTACTAATAGCAAGTTTAAAATGGGTGAAAGATAATTTAAAAGGAACTTGAGAAGCACAAACAAAATTTTGAGCCTGATTTCCTGTTGCCCGAACATTAAAGAGCAGAAATGATCCCAATGCTCCCTAGAACCTACGACTGCGACCCCAGGCCCAGTTGATTTTTTGCGTAGAAACACACGGAGTGTTGCTTAGTGCTCTTCCTCTCTCGTATTCTGGACTCGGGCAGCAGCACATGCCTGAAGCTCCATTGTGCACCTGGGACTTGTCACCCTGTGAGAGTCAGTCAGGCTGTGATTTCTGGCATGTCAGGTGTACCAGTGCAGCCCCCTCAGCAGGTGAGAGCTGAAGCAGCTGCTCTGACTCACCACCATCAGCCACAGGCAGGGGGAGGGCTGCTGGGGGTGGAGGTGGGACCAGCTCACCCCACCTGATTGAATATTACACGAAGCTGCCTGCTCAGCCTCAGGAAGTACAAATGGACTCTTAACATCTAGTAACAATATTTGATCCTGGTTGACATTATGGAGAGTCAGGAAACAGTATCATCTAAAGGTATTCCAAGTGTTGCTGCTGCCCCTGTCGCAGCCATCACTAACTCCTTCGCTGACACAGGTCTTTATGCAACCATGCTGTGGTCAAACTGCTACAGCCAAGTTGTTTCTCTTTTCCTTGTTTGTTTGATTTCTGGGGGTGGGGTGGATTGGGGATCCTGCATCAAGGTCTGGTTAGTTACAGCCATACACAGCGATGTGGTAGCACAGCAGAAGGGAGAGCAGGCAGGAGAGGGTGGTTGCTCCCAAACAGGTCATGTCATCAGATGGCAACCTTGGGTCCTTCCATGGTAATGCACGGACTACAGGCAGTGTTTCCTTTGTAGAGGTTACAACCTTGCTCACCTCTCCATTCATAATGGGCACTTGTAAAATGGGAAAAAGGATCAGTTCGCATTATACACTTCACTGTTCTTATGCCTTCCTGTTTTTCCTTTCGCATACAAATAATAAGGCATAGGTTACTTTAGGACTGGGCTATAATGTCTTGGAAAGAAAATTTAGGCAATAATTCAGTTTCTGCTACTGAATACTGAGGTTATTACTAACATTCAAGTGATCATCAAGTAAGTAAAATCTCTTTCACTGGTAACCCCAGGCAAGGAAATGAAGGCACTGATCAAGCCAGTGAAGCTCACATTTATGATCGTAAGGAAGTACAACACAGAGGGTTTAATCCTCAGAAATATTACGAAATCTTCAGTACCTTTTGGGGTTTTTTTTCCTAAATCCATTTTTTGACTGTGTCAGAGCTGAAGTTTCACCACAAACTTAAAAACATAAAGACAGTTAAAAGACAGTTTTTATGCGGTCTGGCCTGCAGTCCTCATACAAGAACATCTTGAAGTCAGCAAGAGCCTTAAGCAAGTCCTTAGCTATGAGCACCAAGTCAAAATTACCCCATTCTTTAAATAGAACGTGGATTTAAGAAGTACTCTCCTATGTCAGGGCCTGTATTTGTATCGGAGCTTTTATGAAGAGCCGCTCTGTAAGGGCAGAGGCGACTGTGTAGTGCCCCTCAGCTGTCAAGCCGCACGGGTCCTTCGTACCCAGGTAACTGATGTGATGTTCTAAAATGCCTGACTCCTCTTTTTAGCCACCTTCAAGAAACCGGCGAGAGCGGGCTGAACTGAGGCCAGACTTCTTTGACTCCGCAGCTATCATTGAGGATGATTCAGTAAGGCTTTACTAGTATTGTTTGCTGTTTATCTGAGGTTCTTTGTGACTGTCGTTATACCTAATTAATTACTCTCTTTTAAATCATTTTTCTAGGGATTTGGAATGCCTATGTTCTGAAGTCTGGTGAAGACATTTTACAAATTTGGAACTCTATTGTTTAGAGCTAGAGGCCTATATACTGTGATAGCTTGTATGAAAACCACATTTTTGATGTGATACGGTTTGATTTTTAATCAAATGATTGAGGTCAATCCCTTTTTGTAGTGACAGAAAGAAGAGGAACTTCTTAATGACACAAAGGAATGTTGGCCAATCCAGTCACCTCAGAAGGGCTGACCTGAAAAATCATTTGTATCCCTGTTCTTGACTGTCCTAATACAGATTTTTTTTTTTTTTTTCCTGGATGAGGAGGAAGTTTTAAATTGTTAAGACAGCTGTCAAAATACACACTGTTCTACATATGTTTTCTGAAAACAACATTGAGTGAAAACAGAACTTTTTAACTTTATTTTTCTGCTGTACAATTTAAAACAGTTTTAACATTTGCCTTTTTATGTTTTAAAAGCTAGCCATTTTTATTAAACCTATGCCTATCAGCCACTGACTAGCAATGATGCTATAAGCAGGTCATTCTGGCTACAGAAAAGTGTTTTTGAACACACTGGATTTGATTAACATTATGGTACGCTTATATCCTCTCATAGGCATTGAGAAGAACACTCTTATAGAAGAGGTTAGAATTCTAATGACGTGCATCTCTGCCAAAAAATTTCAGATTCTGATATGATAAACCCAGATTTTATACTCTTGAGAAGATTTATTTTTATTTATAATGGGACATAAAGTAAGAGATGTCCGTGAAGCCACTTTTCCAACAGATGCTGTGTAACATTCATTTTATATAGCACATGGGGACACAAAAACAGTAAATTTTCTATTGGTACTTGCTCTGTGCATTTTTAGCAACTTATACCAGCAAATAAAGTATTCTCAGTAAAACACACAAATGGTTCTCAAGTAATCACTTTGCTGTTTTTACTACCTACTTCAAGCCCTGCCAACCCAAGGTACATAAACAGCAACTTTCCTAGTAAAAAAAAAAAAAACAATTCAAGGGTGGGGGAAAGGAATCACTTTAGCATACTAAAAGCAATTTTAACTGTACCATAAAAAAAAGTCTACTTTCCATGCCGTAAATACCCTTTTCCGCTATTTTTGTAAATTAATTTTGCCAGTTAGAAGTACTGTATGTGCTGCATAGAAATTTGTGCTTAGATGGTGAAGTTCTTAAGCTTACAATGGAATACAGCTACATTTTCAGTGTTAACTGTGCATACTAAGAGTAATTCTTTGGGGAAAAAAATTACGATTTTTCAAAAAAGTTAAAAACATCAAAAAAAACCAAAAAACCCAAAACATTCTCAGCTAATTCATTGTAATACGAGATTTTTCAATGTCTTCAATAATTTGGAATTTCATTATGCTTCGATTTTATGACTCTGCCTAGTAGCTGCTACTTAGTTAAAACTGGCCTGATACCAGAGGTGCTGGCCATCCACAACTTGCACTGACTCTACTATCTCTAAGAATCAGCCCCAAAATGTTAATCTTCCTTTCTGCATTCTAATATTAGCATTTGAGATACAAAGCAGATTGACCCACTTGGAGCACAGCAGTTTTAGA
Organism: Ibycter americanus; assembly: GCA_035590275.1. Taxonomy (NCBI): domain Eukaryota; kingdom Metazoa; phylum Chordata; class Aves; order Falconiformes; family Falconidae; genus Ibycter; species Ibycter americanus. The sequence continues at coordinate 2,655,127 of JAVJGI010000003.1, read as the reverse complement.
GGTGGTTTTTTAGCAACTGCAAAATAATCATGGAGCTTTTTTCTGTTACGAGCTTATTGAAAAACAAAACAACAGCAATGCCCAGTGCTTACTTGCTGGGAGGGAAAAGAATCTAGTTTTAAAAACAAACCAGCCTTTCACTCAGCTGGGGTTTGTTTCCTACAACACGTGCAGTTCTCAGACATGGTTGCCAAAAATGTTTGACTAGGTAATTCAGCCATTCTTCAGAGTTCGGTTGGGTAATGTGTCAAACCTGAGAAGTAGCTGGAACTTTATAAAATAACATTACCTCCCTTCCTCTTCTGTCCACCCAGAAGTCACAGGGGTGGGCAGGAATGGCTGCATTAAATTGTCATCACAGTAATTCTGTGAGCATAGTAGCATAATAAATGCTGCCTGGTTTGAGTCATAGTCTCAGACGAACCTTGTGCTTCACAGTCCTCTGTGTGGAAAACTGATTCCTAATTTAACATTGTAGAATACTGTATAACAAACATTTATTATCACGGTACCTGCAATGGGTTTCCAGTTCAGTTTGCAGTCAATAGGTTTTTGTATTATGAGTGTCTCCTTGATTGGTTTTGCTAGTAATTCTGTAAATTGTACATTTACAATATGAGGTTTTTTTTCCTTTTGTACAATTTAAAACTGATGCTTCACCTTTCATTTAATAAACTATTCAAAATCATGAGTATGATGAGCACCCTCTTCACTATAACTTTCTTTTAAATGCTCGTTTGGACCATCACATCTTGTCATCCCATTTATTAGTAGCCAAAGGAAGTACTGAAAGGTAGTTCTCACGTAGTCCAGGCTTCACAGCCAGATTCTGTGCAGATGCCTTACCCATTCAGCCTCAGAGCCAAGGAAAACCCCGTCTGGTTTTTTTTTCTCTTTTCTTTTCCCTGCACTGTGTTGTGGTTTTGGTTTTTGGTTGATTTGGGGGGGGTTTATTGCGAGATGGCTGTAACTCTGGTAGGTCACCACAGAAGTTGGGAGAGTTGCGTTGTTAAAACTTACAGTTGCTTGAACTGTCACAAATTTTGAGAGAAATTCCACTCTCATGCCCTGTACGTCTGAAGTGAACTGGACCATGTGGGAAGAAATGGAAGTGGTAAAGGCTCGGACAGTCTAACAGCCAGCTGGGCTACATGGCGTTTTACTGGTTCTTGAAATGAAACATTCTCTTGTTATTCCCATGTCTCAGAGAGAAAGGTGCTGGTTTTGTTCAACCCGTGAATTATTTCATCTCTGTAGTGCTAAAGAAAACTGGCTTACTTATCATCTGGCCCACTTCCTAAAGAAAAATCATCCAAGTCAGAAAAAGTAACAGGATGCAGCAGGTGAGGAACAGGGATAGGATTCAAGGTCTGACCTGCACTCTAGGACTACTCATGAGCCACAGTGCCAGTGCCACGTCTCCAGCTGCTTGTAAGTTACTCTCAACTCCTGAAGCTCTGTGGGACACAGTAAGTAACTTGTCAGCTTCTAAGTTGTCTGTTGAAAGGATTTTATTTTATATCTATTGTTTCTGCAGGTGACTGGAATTCAAGAGAATCTTTAGTGTGGCCAGAGCAGTTTTCCTCCAGTGTGTTTCCAAAGCGTTGTGCTGGCAGAGCAACCGACTGCTTGGAAATCGAGAGGATATAAAAGCCGAATTCTTGTGCTGGCAAGGGATAGAAGAGATGAAGTCTATAGAACTAATGAGGTTAGGAAACAATTAAGAAAGGTTGTACTTTTTTCTTTGTGACAGTGACAACTGGGTTTCTCGTTTGGTGTCTCCTCCTGACTGGGCAGGCTGAAGAAACCACACGCGTATCGCTTACCACAGCTTTTGCTTCTGAACTTGGGACAGCCACCAGCTGCTCTCTCAGACACAAATTGCCTTTGAAAAATCCTCTTGGTCCTTACAAACTCTTATAAACTAAAACTACACCTTTTCTCACAACAGAGTAAGAACTCACTTCATGGCAATGACCCCCAACATAGTAACATTTCCTTTTACCTCCCCCTGTGGTTGCAGTCAGCTCGGTTCTCGGCAGCAGTAGGTACCGGCACCTGCTCAGAGCGTGTTTCTGCCGAGGTACAGCCTGGTGCATTCCTACAGCTAGCTTAAATGTGTCTGCAGCCAGGACAGTGCACCTGTAACCTGAACGCATTGCCTCTAGCCATTACAAAAACCCATGGAGCTGGGACTCGTACTCGAAACGCTCCTTCTGGACTGTGTTTTCAGATGATTTTCAGTTGTTGCCTCTCCTGCCCCACCAGGTCCAGGCTCCAAGCTCCGTGGCTGTACACCCTAGGGCACTTGGCTGCACCCACCTGGGAGGAGATGCTACCCGGGAAGTTGCCGTCTCACCTTCTTCAGGCATGTGCTTGGGGAGCAAACAGAAGCAGCTGCAGCATGCAGGTACGGTAGTTCTCCATCTTATAATACAGTACCATTAATTACTGAGGTTACTTGCAACAGACATTACAGGACTTCATGTGCTTGGCAGCTGTTTGCAGTAGTGCTAAACACGACAGCAGCCGTCACTCGCTACCTTCTGGGGCTGTAGTTAAAATGCAGCTTCTAATGAGCGGAGTGAGCTCGGGGCCCAGGGCTGATCAGTAACATCTACTGCCATCGTTCCCTGCAAATAATCACAGATAAAATTAGGCTGGAAGGGGCCTCTGGAGGTCTCGATCTCAACCCTCTGCTGAGGGAGAAGAGCCCCCCAGGCTCAGGGAGGATTTTTATGTCCCCCCAGAACTGCCCTTGTTCCAGTTTGGACACATTGTCTCTTGTCCTTCAAGAGAAGGCTGGCTCCGTGTTCTCTGTACGCCTGTGCACGCAGCCTGGAGGTCACCGATCCCAACCCGAGACCCAGCGCCGCTGCAGCCAGCATGTAAAAGGTACAGCTCGGGACAGTCTAGCAGAGGAGCAGAGCAGGTTAGTCTGAGATCAGCAAAGCCTGGATCCCAGTGCCCTGAAATCCAAGCTCAGGATTTTTCCCTTTGTAAGTCTGTGGTGCAGGAAGTGGAGTCAGACTCCAAAGGTGGATCCCAGGCTGGACCTGAACTCCACAGGTTCAACTGACTTCTCAGCAGTGGGAGGTGGCTGCAGCTGTGCCCGGGAGCCACCTCCAGGGCCTGCAGAATGAAGGAGCCAAGGGAGCACATGACCTTGAGTCATTAGTAACAGCTCACCCACAGCAGCCATTGCATGTTTTGTTGATTATTAACCCACCAAAAAGGGTTTAAAGAGATAAACCAGTAAGACCCCAAATTAAATGAGATATGTACTAGGATTTATTGATGGTCATTAGCAAAATCAAAATGAAAAGAAATATTCCCATTGCAGAGTAGGCCTCCGCTTAAACAGAGAGTATTTGTGTTCAGAATACTGCCACGTCTTCCAGCATGGCCAAGCCCTTCCGCACACTCACAGCGGGATATTAGCATGTTTCTTCCAGGGACTGCTCTGTATTTTACTGGCCAGCACATCTAGGTCATGGCAGATGCGCACGCGGGTGGTCGAAGGTTGGATGATATCATCAACAAACCCTGTAAAAAAAGAAAAAAACCAACCCTGACAAACCATCAAGAGTTTGCCTCTCAACCTTCTATACCTAGGTTGTAATGTAAATTAGCAAAATCAAAACACTATTTGGCATAAACAGTTCACAAATTACAAATTAACTTGAGAAAATAATTTAAAATAGCCTGAAAAGAAAATATTGGTTTGTCAATAGTTTTTTAATTAGAAACATCTGCTTTTTCAATTTGTGCAAAAGTTAGCAAGCCGAAAACTGTTCAGGAGGGGCTTTACTCACTGCGTACTATACCTGTTACTGCAAAGTTACTGACATACCCTCTCCTTCCATCTACTACTATTACTCTGATTTAAAGGTTCAGAAGTGACATCCCTTGACTTTTCACATGCAGGAGTCTCTCTCCCTGGCTCAAACAGCGGTAACAGTCTACTGCAAAGCCAGAGGGGGCAATACTGCACGGAGTGGCTGTGGTGGAAAACAGCTTGGCTAAGTCTTCCCAGCTCCGTGGCAGTATTAACAGGACTTAAATGAAGTACAAAACCAATCAACAGAGTAAGCCAGCATAACTGGAAACAGAGAGAGCCGACTCCATAGTCTACAGAACCGCCTTATAGAGCACACAGTCAGTGCTTCAAAGCTAGAAGTAAAATTCAGAAATAAAAACAGTGGGAAAATTTACTCAGAAGAACCCTGGGGAACATCACTGAACTAAACTAGCCTCTGACCCTTTCTTGCGGCTGCTGGGCTGCATCTAGGACTGTCAAATAGATTGTCGAAGCACCTGTACTTTTAAGGGAAGGGTGGAGTTTTGAGATGCTTTCCAGTATCTACAAAACTGAAAATGGCCTTTTCAACGCAGTCCCCACATCTCACCAGTCTCCTTCCATCTGAAGATGTGGTTTGTGTCTGGATGTGTTTTTCTGTCACATGCACAAGCTATGGTTAAGCATCGCCTTTCTGACTCCTTGCCTAAAGATGTCTTGCCTAAATAACTTATTAGGAAAAATTTTACTCAATAGCTACAAACATATCTACGTGCAATGGCAAACAAACAGGAGACCCAGCATGTGAGATTAACCGTACCTCTCATGGCGGCAGGAAAAGGGTTTGCAAACTTATCCACATACTCGGCCTCTGCATCTGCCTCTTTTCCTCTGAAAATGATCTGGACGGCGCCCTGCAAAGACCAAGCCTACAGGTCAGTGCCAGTCACTCATGCGGTACAGAGGAAAGCCGCCTGCCTCACCAGCCCCTGCCCCCACCATCGCGTACAGACGTGCGCGCTGCTACACTGCTTCATAGAAAATGCCAGTTGTCTTTACAGTGCCAGGCCGCCTCCGCAGCACTGCAACAGCGTTGGTGGCGGCTGCGCACCAGTGTGACAGTCAGCCTGGATTTACCTTTGCTCCCATCACTGCCACCTCCGCAGTAGGCCAGGCATAATTTGCGTCTCCTCTTAAATGCTTTGAACTCATCACATCATAGGCTCCCCCGTAGGCCTGGAACAAAACCCATGGGATTAATTAGTGTGAAGTGACCTTGCGGCACCAATAGCCTACATTCCTCTTGCAGCTTTTACTATTCCAGAGACAAGCAAGTGGGGCTAAATTGTACCTGAAAGAGACCACGAGTGTCTCCACTGTGCTACAACAATCTCCCAAGACTAGGTGTCTCTTCAGCTAGAAGCACAGAAGAGCAAGGACAGGGGCTGTTGGTAACTAAGACCATTCTCGACGGCAGGTAGAGAGGAATCGGCGTGTAGCTGGAACAGCAGAGGCCTCAACCTGTGCCCTACACATGCATGCAAACAAACCAGCCGGCGTGCTGCTGGGCTTCCCTGGCCAGGGAATGCAGCACTCGGCCGCTGCAGTGCTCCACTCTGGTACTGGAAGTGGTCCAGACAGCCGTGATGAACAGATACTGCAGAGCCAGCTGCAGCACAGTCCTTTTCAAGGCATTACTGAAAACTACAGCAAGGCTGCAAGGCCGGGGCAGTAAAGGACAGCAATATTCAGAAGAATCAGAGAAGGCAAAGGGATGGGAAGAAGGCAAGTTTTCTTTTTGCTGTGGTAAGTTGAAAACTTATCAGAAAAACAAGCAAGAGGGGCAGACTAGCAAGGAAAAAAGAGAAAAGTAGACTATAGCAAAAGCATATGGAAGAAGAGAAACCATGCGAGCGTTAAGGCTGCAGACGCAGCAGGAGTACGATATAGTCGGCACTGGTTCGGGAAAAGGAGACTGAAGTGGCAAGAACTGAGACGGAAGCTTTGCTGTGTGCAAACAGATGGCATGGTCCTCAGCGAGACACATTGGGGGACAGAGGACAAATACTTGACTGAAGGCATTCCAGGGAGAAAGCAAAGAGCAGAAACATGCTATTTCGAAGGAGTGCAGAGACAAAAGGAATGAAGGAAATGAGGTAATAGTCTGAGAATAGAAGACAGGGACTCTTGTAACCTGACATAACGAGGTGTTACCAGATGGGACAAATGGAGATGTGACAACGACAGAAAGCACAAGTGGGACAGATGGACAAAGCTTTGCATAACTAAAATTGCTACTAGTGAAAACAGGAACTCTAAAAGAACACCATGGAATCGTGCCAACTTACCTTTCTGGTGATGACAGTAATTTTAGGCACAGTTGCTTCTGCAAAGGCAAACAGTAGCTTTGCACCGTGACGTATGATTCCACCATACTCCTGAGCTGTACCTACAAATGACAATTTTTTTTTCACTCCAGGGAATTCACAAAACCACTTTAGCAATTGTCATCATCCGTTACCGGCAGCAAACCTAACAACCACCAGAGCTATGTTAATACCCAGCAATGTCCTCCATACAACACCGAGCCACTCTATGAAAAACCTCTCACCAAAAGCAGCCAATGTTTGTATGTAAGGTCACACAACCAGAACACTCACCAGATGGCACCTTCCTAGGAACAAAACAGTTACATCATTTTCAAGACTCCACCTCTGACTTGCAGTGAAAAACACAACCTAGATTCACTTCTCCAGAAACCCGCCCTTCCAAACCCCCTTTCTTCTAGACCATACGGAAAAGAAGCTTAGCTGCTGTACCACAGACCTATCCTAGCCTTCCTTCAAGCAAGCCCAAGATGATGGACCTTAAAAGACAGAGCATGAATTCCTCTACAAGGGTTCTCACAGCAGGTGCTTCTGGAGCATGGTCATATGCAGCGGACAGGAATGCAAGCCGTTCCTGTTACAGGGTGTTCAGCACCGTTCCACCCCACCCACAGGCCTAACTGGCTTCACTTGGCAACAGCAACTTTATTTCTAGGATTTCTGACCATCAGACCACTGGGCAGAACTCTACAGTTGCTTTCTAGCAGTTTATCCACCTACTGACTTCTGCTTTCAGCACCTGAGATAACCTCTTAGAGTACTGGGGGATCTTTTTAATGGATGACTTTATTCTTCTTTAATGTAAGATTTTAAGTAAAAATTCTTTTGTGAGGTTTCATAACTTATTTGGTGGTCTGTTTGGTGGCTCAACTTTAATGCTTCTCCCCAAGCATAATTTGAGTGTCTAGTAACTTATGCCTCCACTTACAAACGTCTGTTCTCAGCTGCCATTTCACTTTTGGCTCATGTATTTCCCTCCAGCCAGTAGGACCTGTCAAGCCTGCAGAACCTTTCCAGCAGCAGAAATCAGAACAGCCATGTCTTCTTATCCCCAGAAGCAGTCTGAACACAGCTGGGCTGCTCAACCGAGACCCAGAGCTGGGGAGTGCACACAGACCCTGTCATCTAGTCACAGCCTCAGTTTCCAGTTCACACTTAGAACAGGGTAGCCAGGCACTTGAAATGCTTCAAGCTTGAGATCATTCAAGTGTTATTTGAACTATTCACACTGTCACTCATGGCCAATTAACACAGACTCTTTTCTAGCCATAGATTCAGTCCCAGACTTGTGCTAAAGATGCAGTTTTATCCAGCTACAGGTTATGAATGCCTTAAATGTCATCCCTGTGCATACCTGCGAAATTGGGGGCTGTGAAAGCATTTGGGTCACTAACAGTGTGAGATGTTTGGCACAACCGTGCTAGCCGGTGTGACAGATCCTTTCTTCTTCTGTACTGCACAGGGAGATGAGGTGATCACCACCCTCAGAATTTGTTACTCAAGCTAAAATTTCTAATGCTCATGTACTGATCTTGCCAAACTCCTTAAAATACAACAGTTCAGGATCACTCTCAAGGCTCAGGTCTCCCCAGCTTTCTCTACTTTTACTTATCTTCCAATTCACCTACTTGCAAACCAACATTCTGTTGTGCAATATTGTGACTACTTTTAATTGGCCACATGGAAGTAGCTTTGTTCTTGGATTCTGAGCAATTGTCCAAATCTAGATTCCTACAGCGGCCGCTAGAGTGACCTGAGCTGCGGCTTGGGCCCCGGCAGGCGAGGAGGGTGCATCCTACAGCAGGAGAGAAAGGCGACGGGGCAAGAGGGAAGAGGAAGGTTCTGTTAACACCGTCTGTTAAAACACGCCAATTACATTGTATTGAAATAAGAATGGGAATGGTGACCAGTGATGTTTTGATGCTTTGACAGCTCTACAGGCCTGAAGGGAAACCTTGGTTGATACAACAGTATTAACCTTATATTCAATTGTATGAAAGACTTAGCATGTTTATCAGTGTAACATTTCTATTCCTCTCACAACCTGTTTTCTAATAGGTCATTTTAATGTTGACTGCTTACATAGCCTATGCTGAGAAAAGTCTAATCTTAGGCGTTTCCTTACCGATTTACCTAAAGCTTCTAAATCATGGGCATTTTTATCTGAAAAATGCCTTGGAGCATGATGGAACCTAAATGGGGTGTGTGTGTAACTGAATCAATGGCAACCAAGGACATTCTATTTTCCCCCTATAACTTCCTCATTTACACATTTGGGCATTAAGTACAGCAGGTCAGACAGTTTCTGTAGCTGCAGCGAAGCCTGGATAGCAACGCGGGCCTGTGTTGGTTCAGTAACTCTGGTGCTGAGCTGGTCTGGTCAGAACGCATCTTCACAGTGCCCTCAACTGCCACTCCTGCCACTGCTTTGACCAGCAGCCCCCTGCCCGTGGGAGACTCGGCAGCGCTGCACTCACGTGGCCCTGCCCAGAGGGCTCAGACTGCTTCCCACTGCCGTGCAGGAACCCGCAGTGCTTGCAGGGCTGTCCGGTACCACGCTATCCAGCACACAAATACAACAGCACCTAAATCGAACCACTGAGCACTCAGAGGGACATGGTGTCTCATTGTAATAAAGAAAAGAGTATAACTTCCATACCATTTATGACAGGGGCAGCATCTCCAGGGAATATAGGGGTTTTTTTCTTGGACAGGCCACAATCACAGCTTTGCAATTGTGTTGGAATTCCAGACAGCAGGACGCGGCTTTCCAGAGCCTGACAGCCCCACATGCAGCCCTGGCAAATAGGGGTCCCAGCATCTCCACCAGACTGCTAAACATTTCAGCATTAACTTACTGCATGAGCCGGCCCTCTCCTCAGGCAAGCTCAGTGAAGTTTTGTGACCTCACAACACACTAGTAGCATTATTAGTGGCACAGTGAGGCACTTTATTTCATTTTCCTGCAATTTCTTGCATATTTCAGTATCCTTTTGTGATGACCACTCTACTTAAGTAGAGTGTCGAGTTTCTGTCCCAAAAAGCAGGATTCAAAAATCTGCCTTGTTTCAATCTACTGCAGTGAAGGTCTTCTCACAGATTTTTAAGATGGGTCTTTAACACCAACACCACCCTTCAAGGAGCTGAAATGTAATTGCAAGGCATACCTGGCAAAAACCCAGGAACATCCACAAAAGTAATCAGTGGTATGTTGAAAGCATCACAGAAACGAACAAAGCGGGCTCCTTTCACAGAAGAATTTATGTCTAAGCACCCTAAAATGAAGAAAAAAGAGAGTAAAGTGTTTACAATTCCTGTGGTCTGCTAATGGCAGTAATTCAAGGCAACTCAAAATCACACTCCATTTTGGCTGTATTGTCTTCTCAAAACAAAACAAAAGCTTATCGGCAAGTAACGTGGAGATAATCTGCCACGAAGTTTTGCTGGTTTAGAACCAAGATTAGAGTACAAGCTACGTTCAACAGGCACTCATTTTTCTGACCGCTGTTTGTAGAGACTTTCTATCCCAACAAGTTTAAATATATTCTTGTAATTTAAAATATTCTTCTCTAATTTTCTCTTCATTTATATTTTTTAGATCAGTCATATTGAAAGGCTACAGAGTTCTCCATCAAAAAACAAAAAAAAACTCAAAAAAAAGTTCATTAAATGGCCCACTATGAGAAAGATAAGCATTTCTGGTAAACATGTTGCAAAGTATTTCTCTTCTATTTCAGTGCCATTTAGAATTATGTGTTATATTAAACTGAAACGCATTTTGTACAAAAGCATCTGTGGAACGTTAAAATTGAGAATATTAGAAGACTAAAGTAATATTAAAACCTGCTAATATCTTGATAGTCATATCTTGTAAAGATTACAAAAGAATAAAACATCATACTGGGTCATCTCATTTTCCCAAACAAAAAGGCACAAATATTAAAAACCAGGAGCAAACCAGAAAGTTCTGATCGGTGAAAGTCACTTCAGAAATTACCTAGGTAAGGAGAGAAAGCAAAATCCCTCGACAGTTCAAAAGGGCAATGGCTGTAGCTACATGTTGTACCTTCACATCCAAATGATCTGAGGTCAAGAGCCCCACCTGTGTATGTCTGGAAGCTCTGCACTGCTCTAGCTATAGTAAGCCGATGAAAACCTCACCCTGTGGAAGAGTTTTAGGCATTTTAATGCTGTGGAAGTAAGTCTGCAGTTCCCATATTATGCTTAATCCAGTTAATTGCAGGCTGCTGCCAAGTAAGTGGTGGTCTTCCACCCACCCCGTTCATGTGCGCCTGCTGCTCCGCTTGTGCTGGATACAGCAGTCATTGATCTCCCTGCGAGCAAGACCACCTTGTCGATCCACTAAAGAAACGAACTGTTTTTCAGTTAGTTTCACAACTCACAGCTGCATTACAATGAGATTTAAGACAAAGGAAGAGGTAGAAAAACCAGTGAGAATGAGTGGAGGACCGTGCAAAACAAAAACAATCTCACAGCCTTACACAGCATGCAAAAACCAGACGTAACAGAGAGGAGACACAAACAGTGTTGAAAAGTTTCACACTGGACTCGTACAGCCAACTCTAACCTGACGCTACTTTGGGTTGGTTGCCCACTATCCCGACAGTTCGGCCATTCATCCTGGCAAATCCAACAACAATGTTTCTGGCATAGGAAGGCATGATCTCGAAGAATTCCCTCTCATCAGCAATCTGCAAAGGTGAGAGTTGGGCAGAGCCCTTAGGAGGACAGACATACATATGTGTATTTATATACACAGGTAAACGCACCATCAGTTGTGTTAGTATCAGAACTTTTAAAACATTTCAGAATTTAAACAAAACAGGAAAGAAACCTTTTCATCTTCTTTGCAGCCTTCATGCCAGAAATTAACTATTCCTGCACTTATTATCAAAATGGCCTCATAGGCATTCCATCAGAGAACATCTTCATGACGTATTTATTCCTCTATAGTGAGCCTTTTTTCCGAGCTTGTAACATTAAAACTTCAAATCAGACATTAAGAACTCCCTTCTAGCAGCTTAATTATTGGCAGACTACACATTTAAAGAACAATTTCCAGTGATAAAAAACAAATAGTACTCCGCAGAGCTCAGAAACTCTCCATGACAGGTTTAATAAATACTCTCTCTCTTAGCATGTTCAGAGCACTTCATTAACAGAGGCCAGTAGAGCCGGCTCTGCTGTGTCCACCTCCCCCTGTCACCAGCGGTGCATACAGCAGAGAACGGAGAAACACTTTTATCTGCAGCAGAGGAATGCACGCACTACATCAAACATATCTCTGGAACCACGACTCCTTGGTAGCTGCACTTCTCCCTGGGGTTGAAGTTCCAGCGTCTGCTCTGCAAAGTGACATCCGCTGGTGTATAAAGCGGTATCAAAATTCACATGTTCAAAAGAGATCATAATTACACATGGAGCAGTAGCGACACCTATACCTGGCTGCCTGGTGTTTTCTACTAGAATTCCATGTTTTCAGCTCTTTATGACAACTTTGCCTATACAGACTGCAGTTTGCCAGCCATTTCTGGGACTGAGGCACATGAGAAATTGTGAAAAATTTATTATTAAACTAGTTTTATTTCCTTCCTTCATGCTTCTCAAAGTCTGTGAGACTTTGGGGGTTTTTTCCTAGTTAAGAAATTTTTTTAAATGCCAGCTTTTAACTTTGAACAGGTGGTGCTGAAATTCAGAATGGAAGAATCCAGAGATTAAAAACATCCTGAGCTTGCTTTCTCCACTAAAATCGGTCTAAGTGCAGTCAGTTGCAAACTGCAACGTGTTAGCTGAATGAGCGTGTGGGGAGAGACAGTCAAATAAAACAGCAGAAGGGAGAAGTTTGTAAAGGTCCTACAAACACGGCTGAACTCCTCCCCACGCATATGTGCTGCCTGCTGTGAAACGGAGTTACTCCTAGCTTCATCATCCACCTCAGAACCCTGGGTCATCTGCCATTCCACAGCCCTGTGATAGAAGCAGCAGCTGGAAATTTTAATACTCAAAGTTCGGACTCTCAGGCTGCTCTACAGGGGGCTGTAGCAGTGTCATGTGATAAAACTTCTTTTACAGCCATGTTCTCTGCCCAAGCATTTATAATGTATTCAGTTGTTAAAACTGAAAAAGTGAAGTACTCAGTGTTAGGCAAGAGGATTACCAGCATTGCCTAAGCTGCTTTAATAAAACCTCCATTATTTATACATTGCAATACTGGCTTTCAGGTTCTTTCTTTTTAAAAATAGTAAGATGTTTCCTTCCCTGTCACCCTGCCAGGAGATCAGCCTCACTTAATGAAACTTTTAACATTGGAGTTTCCAAGCTTCTGAGTCCTTGATTTGTGATTTTAAAAAAAAACCCAAAACCACAACTCCTGTACTGTCTGTGTATGTTACTGTCTCAGAATAAACAGAGAAGGGTAAACCTTTGGATGCAGCCTATGTAGTTTACTACCTCTTATAAAAAAGTGACCGAATTGAAGACAGTAATAACAAGGTGTGGGTCGGGGGGCAAGTGAGAGAACTCAAGGCAGGAGAGGATTTCAACCCCAGAGAGAAAACTGACTGACAGCATCTTCCAGCTGTACAGTTACACATGCAGCATATGAAGATGCATCCTGAAAACAAACCTTAGAATTCCTTTCATCTGCTAAAATCTTTTTTTCCGCAATTTTTGTTGCCCCTTCATTCACGGCTACTACACAGGTAAAAACAGTAACTTGTGAAGACTGAAAAAAATGTATCTTCAGTGCCATTCTATTCGTTTCTTTCAATTACTTACATACAGAATATAATATATCCATATTAATCTCAACAACGCTCACACTGGCAGACTTACAGAGTGTATGATGTCCAGCATATCATAGGCTTTAGTAGATTCAGTTGGGACAACTGTGTCCAGCTCAGGAACCAAACGGTCACTGCAGAAAATAAGTAAGTGTGAACAACAATAGTTACCGATCAGATGGACACCAAGACCAAAAAAACAATTATACCTCTCAGAGACTTCATGGAAATGCTTCTCAAATATAGGGAAAAGGAACAGTCCCCTTCGTCTCAGCCAGTTGTGCCTCAGGCCACTGAGCCCTCCTGCAGCAGGAAGACTAAAGCCTGACTGATCTCTTCCTGAAGGAGACACCTCCTCTACAGGCGCCTCTGCTAAAGAAACCGTCTCCTGGAAATACCTTTTCTCCTCTTTGACTGGAAAAGCCTAGCATCAGGCCCGGGGGATAGCAGCGGGGGAGGCGAGAGGCGGGCAGTGCCACCAGCAGCACAGTGCACGGGGTGCTGGCACCGTGGGGGCACAGCTCAGCCGTGGCCGAAGGACTGGGTAGAACAAGCATCAAGCAGCAGAAGCAAAGAGCCTGCCCGGCTGGCAGCTGCAGTCCTTACAGCTCAATGGGCAAAACTGTTTCTCCCAACGGCAGAGGAAAGTTTCCTGTCACATACCTGATGGACTGTGCAGACGAAGTTGAGAAGCTGCACATTTACAGCTCTGATCCCTTCCTTGCCCACATTGTGCATTTGTGATTTTGAATACACTTGGCCATAGGAAACCTCTCCGCACTTACTGCCCCTGCCACCAAACAAGCAGAGACTCATGGGTGGGTAAAACACATCCTCTCTCGGCTCCTTGAGTTTAAGGGCTGTGTTTGAAGCATCTTTACTGTTACTCTGCTTAACAGTGACGCACTTTGTGTGGAGCTTTACATTTAACAGAAATGCTGCCTCCCTGTCAGCAGCTGACACTACCAGTTACTTCCATCTTTGATCATATTAGCTTCATTAAGGACCTACAAGCGTTGGCCATGCACTGGGTCTTTGGATTCATTCACAGTCCCCAGGGTGTGGGGGTGTCGGGTGGGTGTGGGGGTGTGTGGGTGTGTCAATTTTTGTCAGTCACCACTGAGAAGACTTCAGGGAGTTTTACATTTGTGCTATTCCATAAAAATACTAATCTGTATTTGTTATGAATGGCGTTTCTGTGGAGTTCTTATTGAATTACTATTTTAACAATGCCGTGATTTAGTGCACTTAAAACAAGACAGCACAAGGTTCTAGACACCCAATTTAAAACCGAAGTGATCTGCAGTTTGTCAAAATCAAGACAAAAACTAATAATGCAAGCCCCACAGCTGTCTCTGTGCTCCCTCACATACACAGGACTAGAGAGGCACAACTCCCTGCCGAGAGGGTAAGATACACATCTATTAATAGAATAAAACTAATAGCAACACCTCCAAGTATTTTTTTCCACATGATTAAGAGTATTGCATGTAAATATTTTTATAAAATGATACAATGAAACCTTAATCCGATGAAAGCAACCAGTTTTAACATACTAAAACCCCAAGCTACAAAAGATTCTAAAACTTTTTCTTGTCCATAAAGTAGATGTGAATGTGCTCTAAGTTCTGCCCATTACCTGTGGTACTCCAAAAGACAGGGAAGTGGAAAAACGAAATTATTGCTCACATAAATTCTCAGTGCTGTACAGTACTGAGGGAAATTACAACAGCATTAAAATAAATAACCACCATCCAAACAAAGACATTACGCAGGATACCACAGGTTGGAAAGTCTCCTTCAAATCATCACGGATAAAGGATATTGGAGCTTGCCAGTCGAGTCACTAGACTTAAGAGTTTGAGAACTGTGTTTCTTACAGATCCCACTTCTCGGGAAGGAACTGCTGCTCATCATCAAAGCCGTCAGATCTGAAGTTTGCCACAGCATGAGACACTCGCACCCAGCTCAATACTGGTTTTCGCTCAATACAGAAGTGAAACTGTACTCTGTTACCAGCAATTGATAACAACCTCCTCCAGAAACTTGTATCCACACCTCAGGCTTTTGAAGAAATGGAATTTATTTATAGGCAAAGACTATAAAAGTAAACACGAAGGTGAAATCACACCATACACGATACCAAATGCAATGAATAAGACACCCATCAAAGGGGACATATTCACCATCAGACAACTTGGAACTATAAGGAACCTTCTAACTCTAGAACGCAGGTCACTGACATAAAACTCCAACTGACAGAAGTTTCAGCAACCAAGACTGACATTTTTCAACACCACAAAGAATCCACCTACCTAGAGAAAGCAAACAAAACAAAACCACCCCACCAACTTCTGGACTTAACAGTGAAGACAAAAGTATATTATATTTAATTTGCATTATTCGTGGCAAGTTTTGGTGGTGTGAAAAGGGTGCAATAAGACAGAAATTAGAGGAATGGGCTTTGACTGGAGCAGCGGTAAGGATCAACCACATCAATCCAAAGCAAAAGGAGTATTCAGATGTCAGTACGTCCAGATGAAATAATACCAAGGTAAGCATTAAGACCACAAATGGGAGGAATATTGGAGACACTGCTATAAAAATGCAAATTTAACAAATAGATCAGTCTTCACATGTATAAAGGCTACTAAATTGAAGTTATTAGTACAAATTGCATTTATTATACTGTGATCCTCTAACAATGTATCTGGTGGCACGTAAAAGATTGTCTCCCTTAAGAAAATAAACTAATTTCTTATACATGAGTAGCTACAATGTAACTGACAGCTTCTCACAAGAAAATAAACTATGATAAAATACATTGATTAAAAAAAAATGTTGTCGCTATAATGAAATTAAAACACCCCAATGAGGTCTATAGAGGGTGATTATCCCAGTACAGCTTGTTGAATGCTTAGAAAGAACATGATAACTTCAGAGATAATCCACAAAATTTACCAAATAATGTAAGAGATTTGCTTTGGTTTGTCATTATCAAGCCAGAACAGGCTTCCAGTTTAATGAACTCCTAAAGACCAACATCTTGGAAAAATTTAGGACCAGCAACTGACTGACCAGTCTGACCATTCTCTAAAAGCAGCTAGCAAATTTAGTTCTCTAATAGTAAACAATGTATTTCAGGTACCAGAGCAGTGATTTGTGAAATCCATGCAAAAAAAACCTCCTCACACAAATTGTTTCAAAGACATTGCAAAGCACAGTGAAGCGTGAAGAGGAGATAACCTCTGCGACTCACATGTTAAAATCTTCATGTGTAAGAATCATGAGACATACGTCACGCACACCTACAGAACCAAAAGGAGCACATTCAGGCAGCTCCCATACAGGAGAGGGCGACAATCCCTTACGGGTTCCCTACAGAAAGGGCTGAGCTGGGGCTGCAGCGGGATCTCTGGTCAAAATACTTCCACGCCGCTGACATTCTCTGTCTTTAACACTATTAGCAAGGCTGTCTACTCAAACCGTCCCGTGCTGGCTCTCTGGCTGTCCCTCCAGCTCTTGCAAAAATCCTCTGATAAAAGTCCAGACAGTCGCTGGTTTTCCCCTCCTGAAGTGAGTCAAGTCCTTCCTTTGTTATGCTGCCAACTACACAGTGGCCTGAGACAAGTGCCCAATACATACAGCTTTCTGCCTCCTTGGCTTCCTTGTTGCTTCCCCACCTCTAACCTTAACGAACAGACCTTACCCAACAGACACGTAACTGACAAAGAAGGGCAAGTTCTCCCCACTCTTGTTCACTGTGCTATTTTCTGCCTCGCCTGCTTGTCTCAAGAGACTGTGACAGCCCATCTGTACAGAGATTACTTCTTCCCATATTCTGTACACAGCCTGTGTAACATTGCTTTCAGAAAATAAAAAAAATTAGATCTAACAGTGAGCATGTATGTATGTATGTACACATGCATGCTGAAACACTTCCCATATTTATGCACCACAATGCAGAATTACCAGCCAAGATCCCAGGCACAAAACACTTCTCTCTCACACTCCTCGAGTCAGAGAAGCCATGAAATTTGGTGGTCAGATCTCGGCCAGTCTCCTCTTACCTGGGATCATGGCATTCACAGACTGGTGCTGGATCACGGTTGCTAAGAGGTAAATAATTAAAGAACTCTCGGAGGTTAAGTAAAGCATCTATATCATTCTCAAAGGCTCTGTGCGCGACTCCTGGAAAGAAACAGTTAAACAGTTATTGAAATAATTTTATTTTGCAAGGTTTCATTTTCAAGTATGTACCAATAAAGATACAAAGAAGTAACAGCAAGAGTTTTTAAACTTGAGCTATTAACAACCAGGAATTTTAAACCACCAAATTTGACCAGCTGAAAACATCTAGAAAATGTGTGGCTGTATCAGACTTCCTCCTTAACAGGTCTGGATTGTTGATCTCATATTTAAAATAATGTAAAGGTGTTTATCAGCTGTCACAGACCTAGCTGGATCCCAACCTTCTGCAATTCAATCGAGGTTATTGTGCCACACTCAAGCTTTGGACTAAAGGTTCTTTTATAAAGGCTGGTGCTGAGCAGTGTCTCTGTGTGTGGTTTTGGTTCATCACCAGTTCCGTTCACATACCATTTGAGATTCCACAGTCATTTCAAGCCTCAAGATTATTCATGAGTCACCAAGTTTTCCCAGATGGGGTGTGGGGGGAACCCACAAAAGCGCTTCATCTCACATTGCCACTCAGTTTATAGTTACGAAGTTCAATCAATCATGTTAGTAAGCAAACAAGGGATTGTTAAGAATATTTCAACCCACGTAAATGTCTGGACAACAAACAAAAAAACCCACACCACCCCAAGCCTGCTTTGCTAAGCCCTGCCCTCTGTCAATCTTCCCACTTTTAGAATCTTTTGTGGATTTGCTACTTTCTCTTCCAAATCCCAGAACTCTCCCACACTCCCACTTTTCCTATTTTGTTTTCCATCACTAAAAAGGACCGGCAAGAGAGCCCTATACAGGGTAAGATCATCTGCTTAAGTAGAGTTTTATCACTTTGACTGAAGTGACCTCAGGAGTACAAAAATCTGCATTAGACAATCAGCTGTTTAGCCAGAATGACTATGTAATTTACTTTAAGGAACAATTAGTATGTTAAGTGAACTACCCAGCTCTCACCGGATACAGCAGTGTGCGTCTTCGCACCCCCGAGCTGCTCTTGGGTGACATCTTCATTGGTAACAGACTTAACTACATCCGGGCCAGTGATGAATAGATAGGATGTATCCTGGGGGAAGGAAAAAAGCAAAACCACACAGTAAATGCTAGAACCAAGCTGCAAAAGCTCCTAAGGGAAAGTCACAGCCTCTAGACATTTTCCCCAAAATAAGAATACAGTAGAACATAGGGAAAAAATTTCTTAAAATCCCTTAATGTATTAAATTAAAAATCCATCAAAAATGCAATTACCCACAAGTTATTTGGGGAAGTTTTTCTTGTCTTTTCATGATAAAATCAGCTTATCCATCTGAAAAAACATCATGCAGGGTCAGTTTGCACGCTCACCTTCACCATGAATGTGAAATCGGTTAAAGCAGGCGAATACACAGCTCCACCAGCACAAGGACCCATAATGAGGGAGATCTGTGGAACTACCCCAGAACACAGAACATTTCTCTGCAAAAGAAAAGACATCTCATTTTACCAAAAAAGTGCATCTTTCAGTCTGAATTCTTGCAGAATCTGTGCAGACAATCACAAACTGGAGAGGACAGCTTGTTTTATTTACTGGGAGATAAATATCTGGCGAGAATGTCTTATGCAAATAGAACCAAAATAATTTTGTTGCTTCTGTTTTGCTTCTTTCTGTTCCCATGCATTTGGTTTCATATACCATGCAATGACGGCAAAGGAAGTGGGAATGTGCAACCTCAACAGATGCTGCAGGGGCAAAAACTTCACTGTGCCTGGAGTGCCGGGAAGTGTATGTATCTGAAACTTGAACATACAGGTCCATTTATCGCTCAGAGGCAGCAGTAAGCTTTACTAACCAACTGTGGCAGAGATTCTTTTAAAATCAGATTCTTGCATCAGCTTGAGTTTTACACAAGGGTGAATTACTGCTGTCCACCAACACGGATGGCATGTTGTCCAAAAGAAATGTTTACATTGCTCATTGCTCAACTGGATTACAACCGATTTCTGTAACTTCATCATCCCAGATTGTGCTAATCCAAAAGACCGTCAGCATCTGACTAACTTGTCATCCCACATGCTCACATTCCTACTGAAAGCACAATCATGTTTATGTTCTGTGCACTTACTTTAAACCAATGTGTTTCATTAGGCATATAAAATAATGTCATTCCAGTGAAAAAAACAGCAGTAGTGCATCTAGAAGGAACAGTTCTTGCACTACCCACAAAAATACCGTAGAAACATAAACCTTTCACCAGTCCAATCAAGTACTGGACGTCCCCAAATGGTAACATTTGTACTGCATACTGTTCTTTGAACAGAAACATCTGACTTGCATTTTTTTTTTAATTCTCCCTCTCCCCCGCCCCCCAAAAAAAAACAACTTTTTTTCCCCATCTTGACAAAACAGGCACTTGGTGCTTCTGATCTGAGTTGCTCAAGTTTTTTTCAAGTGCATAGTGTCTGATCTAGTTTAAGTCCCTCTTTCTGCAGTCAAAATCTTTCACCTTTTATCAGACCTATTGAAAACAAATCTGCTGTGTGAAATTCCTAACATGTCTGCATTTCAGAGGAGCAAGGGGACAGCTGGTGGTGGATCACAACCATCAGTCACCTAAGGAAACACTCTTTGAACTACAGCATGCCCACCTGTCTCAAACAGATAAACACTCGAGAGAAATTACATCCCACACACAGGCAATCTATACGTCAGTGTAAATCAGAAAGTTAAATAGTTGTTTGGGATTTTCTTCCAATTAGGTAAATTGCCTATTCTTTCATTCTTATGACAAATCTCACTATATAGCGCGGCTCCTACAAAGCTTTTCATTGGATCACCGTGTTTTACAAGGCCCAGCATTGCCCTTGTTTAACACATGGGTAAATGGAACTAAGTGGTACGGTAGTTTGCCCAAAGCCAAGAAGAGAACCACGGGGGCAGTCCAGGTCTCACAAGCCCTCATATATGCTGCTTTATCCACCAGGTAACACTGGCTGAAATAGGATGATTATAACCTAAAAGTTTACTTACAAGCACTGACTTAAGTAAAGAAAGACTCTGTCCGTCTTTGTGGATGCCAAGCTTCCGGGTCATCCAGCAGCCTACTTACCAAAAATATGTCTGCATAGCCTGCCAAGGACTCCACTCCCTCCTGGATACGGGCTCCTCCAGAGTCATTCAGCCCAATCACGGGTGCTCCAACCATGGCAGCTTGATCCATGACCTAGTGATGAATACAAACTCCTCATTATTGACCTAGCTAAGTTAAAACCCCAAAGCAACCAACTGCAAAATGCACACCTCCTAGAAAAAAATCCAAACATGCCAGAATGTGAACTGCCTACATAGGACTCAGCTTCTCCTTTACTTGTATTAACTATCACAGTCACCAAGTGCTTACTGAGGTATCATGTTTTAGCCTCCAGTCTGAGTGAGTCAAAAGATACACATTTAATCCCTCTCATGGTCTTTAATATTTATCTGCCCCACTAGCCATGCATCTCTGTACTCACACTGCATTATCCAAACCCTGTGCCAAGTGACACAGCAGTTTGGACCAAAGAGGACCCAGCCACCTTTGTTCATAAAAGGTCTCAACTGCACCTTAAACATTCCCTCATATATGTCTAACCTGATCTTAGAAGTTTATTGCAGTGGTGATTGCATAATCTCCCTAAGCAGTATATTCTAATGCTTGATTATCCCTCTTAGAAGTTCTTTGAAAAGACTAAACTAAAATCTTTCCTCTGGAAATTCAGAAACGTTACTTCTTTCTTGATATACAATAGTCAGGGACAACAATTAACTACTACTTTGCCTCCACATTCGTAAACATTCAAGTACCTCAAATCTCCTTTCAGTCTTCATGTTTCCCTTCACGTTTCTAGAGTAAGCACCATCAATTCAGTCACAGTTCTTGCTACATCCTATTTTCTAGATCTCTGATCATTTTGGTTACTTGCCTCAAGATCATATGCAATACTCCAACAGAGGCTTAAGTGGAAGGAACGAATTCCTTACATTCCTTACATAAAATATTTCTGCTTATTGGATCCCAGTAAAATGTTTGCTGTTTTCATAACACTACAGCACCAGCATATTACGTTAAGATCTGCTTTAACATTAAGATCCACTTTTGCTTCTAAATAATTTTCTGTAAAACTACACATTGTCAGTCAATCCCCATTTTGAATTTTGAAGTTGCTTTTCCCTGCCTGGTATTAGCCCTTTTTAATCATTGCCACAAAATTCTTTTTTCAGACAATCTTTAACTTACTAAGATTTTTAAACTGTCAGGCCTGTCTTTTAGAGTGCTTGCAGCATCAACCTTGAACTTTGCATTGCCCAGAAACATAGTTCCATACTCAGTCCCATTCAAATCCGTAGTATCTTAGCGGTACCAAAGCTCCAGCCCAAACATGCATCAGTGACAACTATCTCTGTCTAGTTCTGGAGTGGCTTTGTTCCTACTTGCAGTCATTCCACGTAAAACAGGGGTTCTTCAGGCTTTGTGCCTGGCTGTCCATTTAAAAGTTGAAATATCGTGGTGGCAGACACACCGAATAACTTTACAATTTAAATGCAATCCCACATCTAAAAACCATCGGTGTGGATTGCAAACAGGGGTTACACAAGGCATTAGCAAATGCCTTATTAGAAATCAGTTGAGTTGACATTTATTGCTTCTTCCTAGAAGGCCTGTTATCCTATTAGGACAGGTTAGTGAAACAAGTTCACTGACACATTCTGTTACTTTCCAGGGACTTACATATGGATTATTTATTTATTTCAAGGCTTTTCCAGACACTGAAGTTCTTCCTAAAACACACATCAATATGCACATTCAGACTACTGAAAATGTGTTCATATATTCAAGACCAGACATTTTTTTGCCATACCAGTATTTGTAGGGAACACTGTCTTGAAACATGACATCATAGATGCACATATGTACATAGGCTTTAAAGTGTTCCCCACCACAAGCAGGCACCCATTAATCTCAAAAGACCCACACTAAGTCTCTGCTGCTCCACAGAAACCATTACAAGCATTTCATGTGGTCTGAAAGACCACAAGGCTCTTCTGCAAAAGTAACCAGCCCAGACCTACCTAGCTTGGAGCTTTGCCGCAGGATGCCAAATACTGCTACCTCTCTGCAGCTCCAGCAAAAAACCCCAAATGGGAAAGAATTACCACCAATGGGGCGGATCTCCAGAAAAGCACTTTCACTTCCATGTTCTGTGACATTTTACATCCCTTGCCACCAATAAGGTTGGCAGGAGCTAAGACTGTCTCTTTTAAAACAGACTTCTGTTTCCCAGAATTTGGCCTAAGCAGGACTAAGAGAAGTGAGACACCATACCACCCAGCCAGTCTTTTTTGACCTCCCTGCTGCAGCCTCAAAGACCCTGAGCCCCAAAGCAACTGATGCATCCAGAGCCTTCAAACTTTGGAGCCTACCACTGATGTTGATGCCAACCAAGAAAAGTATCAACTAGTAAGGGCTCACTTTTTTTTTTTTTTTTTTCTATTTCTGCTGTCACCACTCTCCCAAAAAAACCCACCAGAAAGCATCCCATCATTCCAGTACTATTACACCCCTCCCCAATAGAAAGAGACACAGCAAAGCTCCAGTGTGAAAGGGTAGTATCAAGTCTTTCCCAATACCAAGACTTGGTAAAGCCAAGCAGTTATTATCCAGACCAAATTCTTTGTGTTTCCTAGTTTTACACGTCCTCACTGCTGAGGAGCCTATGCCAAAAAGTAGTTATTTCCATCAGGAGAAAAGGCCTTGTGCACCAAAAACCTTGTTTCTGATTCCACAGCAACAGGATTCAGGAAGTCTTCACCAGCCCATACCGCTAAACGCTCACGCATGAAAAGGTTCTCGTCCTCCCCACAACTGGGATTCAAACACCATCTTTTCCAGTGAGACAAACAGACAAATGAGAATAAATAGCCACAAGTGCCTGATTAACAGAAGCTCTGAGTATCAGGGTGACCTCCAAGTTGTAGAACTGTTTATCTTCAGATTGTTGACTTGCTACATTTGCTTTTTATAAATATTACACACTTCCACATAGCACTGTTTACAGGTAAAAGTTTCTCCCAAGTCATTTCACATTTCTCCACTAGACAATGGCTAGTTAATTAATACTTGTACTTTGGAAGTCTCTCTTGTCTTTTGTAGCACAGTACAAAAGGCAACTTAATTCAAGCAAAGTACGTATTACTTGGAAAAGCTGTCTTATAGCTTCCAAAGGGTGCCTCTCTGCTGGCCTGTGCTTTCACATCTTAATTGACATGAGGAGGCAGGCATTTTCAGGTTGCCATGGCATACACCAGAGTCCACTAAAGTCAGTCACAAATCATATTCTCCAAAGTCATTAACGCAACAGACTGAAAAAAGAACGCTCACAATCTTTTGTTTTCTCTTATGCAATATTACCTTGCAGATCTTCTGGGCATGAGCTCCAGATAAACTGCCTCCAAATACAGTAAAATCCTGGAGGGAAAACAAATTTTCAAATTAGGGAAAGAATCATTTCAGTAAAATGTCATAAAATGTTGCAAGTGAATAACACAATCCTACAACGCTCCGTATTTGGTATGCTGGTCCAAAACGACTTGACTCCCTTAGTGCAGCCTGCAGATAAATTCTGTTAAATCCAAGCCTCCTTTACAAGGAAAACGATCTTTTATATGCATTTGCCCGTGGATTCCATGTTAAGATCACAAACTTACTATGTTGCATTTGCTTTTCTTTTTTTTTCCCTTCACAGAAACAGCCCCTCTTTCTACAAATATATGTTCCTCTTTCATGGACATTGTCAATACTGAAGTAGTCTGGAGAAATTTTGCCTGTGAGGAGGGTCTGTGTTCGGCTCCTGTCTCATGTTCAGGCCCACATAACAGTGTCCTTCCTTGGAAGAACTACATATCCAAGTCAAAAAAGGCAGGGGGTATGACTTGCTCCAAGATCAGACAGCAACAGTCATTGTGGCCATGATAGCAAATTGAACAAAGGCTACTTTGTGGCCCAGAACAGAGAAGCAGTTACCAGTGATCTGAGAGAAAGTCTTTCTTTCACAGGGTTAAGATTAACCAAGATAAATCTCTGCCCATGGTGTTTCCTCTAAAGATTTTAATATAAAAAGTATATTCTAACATAAAAGTATCTATTTATATGCTAACTATCACAGTCCCTTCAACTAATCAAGAGTTTGAACCTGAGAAACTATTCAAGGCTGCTAAAGTGCCCTCTGTCATGAATTCCACTCACTGCAATTCTAGTTGATGTCTCCAGCAAACAGCCCCCATTCAGTGGCCTGAAATCCAGAAGATGGTTCTCAGGACCCGCAAAGCCCTCCACTGACACTCACAGGTCTCCACACCCCCACAGGAACTCATCCACACACATCCAACCGCAGGGACAGAGTCAACACTTGCAATTCCTTTAAGCACACTCAGGGCTCAGTGACTTCCCCATTAATTCACTTCTTGGTTATGAAAAACATGTTTTGGAAGGACTTCTCCAGTCTCTCAGCGTTATCGATATGCAATGATATTACACCGAAGTAATAAGTTTGTTTTTTCCAAAACAATCCCACTGCCTCTGCATTCTTCACTCTTCTCATCTCATCCTCATCACAACTGCAGCTATCACCCAGCGAAGTTTCTAGAAATGCTTTTTTGCTTCTTGTCAGAAGATGCCCTGCTTCCTCCCACAGGATGTTACATCCATCTTATGCTTATTGGTAGAAGGTACACAGGTACATTACTACACGGCCACACTGAAATATTGTGAATTGATGTCAAAGGATAAGTTCGTGCTATTTAAAAACCAACAAGCAAAACCATACCTGACTGAAAACATAAGCCAGTCTCCCATTAATCCGTCCACGGCCAGTCACCACACTGTCTCCAGGGTACTGCATTAAAAACCAAATAAATTCATTTAAAATAATAATTTTTTTTTAAATCAAAGCAGCAATAACATCCACGAAAAAACCCACAAACTTATAATGAGAACTAAGTCAAAGCAAAGACCAATTCTCCGAGAGGTTGTCTTTCTTATTTGCAGTGGGGGCTCCACAAAGATTCCCCCCAGCCCTAGAAAGGAAAACTTAAGAGGTAATATCACATACTAGTTGTGTATTAGTGTAAAGATTAGTGAATTTCACAGTTTCCTTTCCGATTTCAGCACATCTGGAGTTAAAGCAAATCACATCCTTATAGACAGGATGCACCTTTTATTAGGACCACCTGACGTTTTTGAAAGAATGGACACAGCACATAAACCTTTCTTGAGGTATTGTTAAAGAAAAGAAAACAACCCTGGAAAGGTCAAAAAATATAATTACAGTCACCTGAAATACTTCAACTTGACCTGTCCCATTTTTCACCCTGCAAATAAGGGAAGAAGAAAGAGCCGGAAGAGGAAACTGAGCCTGTGAATCTTAAAATCTGCTTATCTATGTTGTCTCACTTTTTAGTGAGGGAAACATATACAGGTCTTTCAAGACAACAGTAGAAAAGGAGCTTTACTGGGCTGTCATAAAGGAATTCCAGGCACTTAAATGCTTTTTGCTGTTTGGTATTAAAAAGGAAAAAAGAAAAAAAAGAAGAAAAAAAACCCAGGCGGGGCCCACTCCAAGGGCCACTTATGCTCAAGGTGATCTGTTTTTGCAAGGTCACACCGCTCTGGGAACTTTCCTCAGCCTGAACAGACAGCACTGCTACCAGCTCACAGTTCTTGGCACACAGAACAGCAGGAAACACACCTGTAGTTCCAGCCACTGTCTCATGCAGATGACTCCTAGAAGCCCAAGCAGCCTGCTGAGTGGCCTGGGTGTGAGTACAAGTCTTACCCTACCTTCAGAAAGTTCAAGAAACTCAAAAGAAATTCAATGCTAAACTAGTATTCCAGCTCACTGGCCACAGTTATGTCATCTGTTGTCAAACTGTGCTCTGTAAACACAATCTGCAGCTCACTGAAAGGTGAATTCTGAAGGACAAGGAAAAAAATTAACTCTCTCATCACGCTAAGGACTTTGCTGCTCCTCCTGTCTTCAAAAGCAGCAATTTTTTACCAGCACTGTGGGATGCAGCATTGAGTATCGTGATGAGAGGCAACACAGCAGTTATTTGAGTTTGCTGGGGAACAGAGTAAAAAATTTACTTAAGAGAAGAAAATATGTTTGCTCCTATACTCATTGAGAAGGGAGAAGGTCTAACGTGACATCCTCCCCAGCACCAAGTCCCATCAGTCTCCAGGCTGCCAAAACGAAAACAAATCCTTCATCTTTGCCGGTTCCCAATGCCACAGCTGCTCATTGTGGAAGCCTGCTGATCCCTCCCTCATCCACAGGATGCAGCCCTGCAACTTGAAGGACTGAAAACTGATGAACTGGTTTAATAACCACGTAAACAGAAGTTGTAGTCACTGTGTGCAGCATGGGGCAGTGGCGCATGCGGAGCAGCTTCTCACCACACCCCAAATCAGAATAGTCCACAGAAAAGAGGGCCTTTTGCTACAGAGAGATTCCCATTGAACAGGCCCATCTGCACTAGCCACCTACACATCCCAGCATGTTTGTTGGTCCTTTCTGTACTAAATCTCAACAAAATACTTTTCCCCTGTAGTAATTTATCAGGCACCAATGTTATGGTGAGAGACTTTGAGGAGCCACAGATTTTCCCTCTACGTGATGAACTTTATATACCATGTTGGTGTAGGATACATAACCGTATACCTGAAAACTGCATAAGCAAGCAGATTGCAACTTGCTAACAGACCAGTATGAATGCCTGAATTTCCAAACATATCAGATTTTAAGGCCCTAAAGGATTTTATGACTCTGTAATTCGACAGGCATAAGTATGGATTCGAGTTATTTCATCCTGTAACTCCAATGTTACCTGGAGGGAGGCAGAAGTATCTACCCATATTTGTTCTTCATATCTAACTTGACTGACAAAGTTGTAACACCAATGTTCTACAGCCTCCTCTATTATTTAAATTACAAATCTAACACAATATCCAGGGAGGTATCTGAGCCAAGCAGGTGACCTTATAAAAAAAGGTATCAAGTTTAGACAATGGAAAAGTAAACCACGTAAGCTGTTACATGGAAACTGAGAATGGTAAAAGGAAAATTGCAAAACAAATAAAAAGCTGAAAATAGTAAAAGAAATTACATGTCAGCAGAAGTACCTATTTTCAGCCAGCTGGCTGGCTAAACAGCAGAGGACAAAGAAACAAGACTTATATGAAATAAAGCTATAAAGCTACCTTATTCTTACTAGAGTCCATCCCAAAGTCAGAACATCTGTGTTCCACAAACATGTCATATTCATCAAAACTGTCAGGGTCCAACAGCAGAAGAATCCGTTCCCTTGCTGTCAGCTTTCCCTGAAAAGGAGCAAGCAACAATTAATATAGCCATCAGGTGGTCTGGCTCTGTTTATTGACCACCAACAGATGTACTTTAATCAAATGTAGCCTCACTTGATCTGCTACATTGGGCACATTAAGCAACTGCATGCCCCCAAAGCTGGAAATAGCCTATACTGTGATTATCCACCTTAAAAACAAGCATAATGCAAGCCAGACTTTGAAAAGAAGGCTGACTACTGGAGCGGCATGACCACAAGATAAAGGAAACAATCTCAGAGTCCTTTCAACAAGATATAATAGCATCACAGCTATTTTTGCCTACACATTTAAATGCTGCTATTAAGGCCTTTGTTCTATTCTTAAACATGGAACCCTTCCACAGCTGAACCAGTCCTTACCCACGGTTCAAGGCTCAATTCACCACGCTCGATATTTGACCGCAGCAAATGAGAGGAAAAAGGAAATATGACAGCCTGCAGGGATTTTCTGACAAAATCCTTTTGTTCTTTCTTCTGTTGGGACACTGATACGGGCAAAAGTAGAGGAAGGACCAAGAACACAAGTGACTGACCAGATATGCACGCCCCTTGCTCAGTACTGGTGATGCCATGCAGCAATACATGGTCGCAAAGTTCTTTGTATCTTGACCCGCCAAACCAATGTTATTTCCAGCCCAGGTAAGCATGTCTCCCAAGGTCAGGGCACCTGGGTTGTCTTCTTTATAGGGGACGGTGTGACCCTGCCTCAGCACGACGTTGAAACACAGCTCAGCTTCTCTGCAAAACTTCCGACCACTAGGTCAAAAAGTTCACGAAAATCAACAAGTGTCGGAAAGACTAACGTGAGCCATGGACTCTATTTACATAAAAAATGCCGTAAGATGTCTGAGTCCCCCCGACACGCAGAAATGCTTGTGTATTGGCACGTCAGTGCCCTAAACGTAACTCGGTGACCCTGCCCCTCTTCCCAGAAGCGTCAGGGCGGGAGGGTCGCTGCCGCCGGCCGGGCCGCCGCTCGCCGGAGGGGCTCTCGGTCCCCG
>JAVJGI010000003.1:2614152-2625261 GCA_035590275.1 Ibycter americanus | reverse complement strand
AGTATCGCCCACGGCACGGCCGTGCCAGCGCCCCGGGAATCCCCGGCCACCGCAGCCACCCGCGCGCCCGGTGCCCGGTCGCCCCCGTCGCCCACCTCAGGCGCTGACCCCCGAGGAGTAACCGGCGAGTTGAAAAATCACTGAAACTGCGGTAGGTGTGTGCTGCCCCGCGTGCCCGTACCGGGCCGGAGGAGGACACGAGTACGGCCCTGCAGGTGTCACAAGGGTGAGTCTGAAGAAGACGCTCCAAGAACGGAAATTCTTGGGTCGCGTAGCATCCACAAGCTGCCGTATCACAACTCATTTTGGGAAGGCGCTCGGGGCTCCAGTCCAGCCTCCTGCTCAGAAGACAGTCAATGCTGAATTCGTACCAGGTTTCTCAGGGCTTTGTTAGTCGGATCGTAAAAGTCTGCAAGAACAGAGACTGGCACAGCATTCCCAGTCCCTGCGTCGGTGCTCGACTGGTCTCATGGGGAAACTAGTTCCCCTCCCACCCCTTCTATTAAGTAGCAACCTGCCCTATTTTGATTTAGGACAACTGCCTCTGGTCCTCTGAGCACGCGCTTCAATAGAGAGACGTTACTGAGGTGACAGGCAGGCTCTTCAGCACTGGAAAACAGCTGTCACTGCTGTCCCCAAAGGCTTCTCCAGGCTAGCAAAGATAAAGGCCAGTTCCTCAGCCTCTCTTCCCGGGGCAAGTGCTCCAGCCTCTCACCATTCACCATCATGCTATCCCTACTCGTCATGATGTCCCAACCTGGATACAACTGCACTGTAAGAGATCCTGTCAAAAACCTTGCCCAAGTCAAGGTAGATGGCATCCACTGCTCTTCCCTCACCCACAGAACTAGTCACCTTATCACTAGAAGGCACCAAGGCCAGTTACACATGATTTACCCTTGGTTAATCTATGCCATCTGTTCCCCATCATCTTCTCCTTCATGTGCCCAAAAAGGCATCCAAGAAGACTTGCTCCACGGTTTTCCTCGGAGACCAAACTGAGGTTGACTGCCTTACGGTCCCCCAGATCATCCTCTCCACTCTTTTTGAAGATGGGCGTAACTCCAACCTTTCTACAGTCATCAGGGATCTCCCCTGACCTCCATGGCCTTTCAAAGACGATAGTAGCCTCGCTGACACCTGCCAGCTCCCTCGGCACACTTGGGTCATCCTGTCTGGTCCCCCAGACTGTACGTGTCAAACTTTCTCAGCAACTGCTGCCTCAATCACCCTCCATGAGTGGTCACCCCCTCCTTGAACCCCTTCCTGTAGGCACAAATGCCTGGGGAGATCTTGTCAGTGAAGACCAAGACAAGGAAGGCATTGAGTACCTCGGCCCACACCCTACCTTAGCGTGAGACTGTTCCAGCCCCCAGCCAGAGTAGCTGCAAGGGGATAGCTGCATTCCTGCCCATCTGTGAGATGGCGGCTCCTCTGCAGCAGCTAACTAGGTGCTTGACACTCCCCAGTCAGGCTCAGGCAAAAACCAGGAAGCGCAGCTTCTCCCTGATCCCATTGCCCGGGCAGGAAACAGACAACAGGAGATATCTGGAGCAAAAGCCTCCCACTGTCCCTTAGTAGGAAATACATGTGCACTGCAGGTTGGTTAAGTATCATTCAGGCTGGCTACAACAGCTTCCTCATCCAAAATAAATGTGAAGAGCAATTCTGGCACTTCAGAAATGAAAGTGACCGCTATTCAGGACATGGGTCACACGCAAAAAAGATTAGAAATCTGCATTCTGGGAATGGAGAGGTTTCCAAAAGACCCCATCCTGGAAGAGAAAGTTGGCATGCCTCAACAGCACAGCGATGGGAGTTACTAGAAGCAAAAAGGCATTCTTCAGATAGTTGAAGTTCTGCCCGATAGAGGAGTATAGGGGAAAACAGAATTGTAAACTGTTGCAGGTTACATGTAAAAAACAGAGTGAAAAGGCCAAAAAGTACTTTTAGGAACAACTTGCTAGAAGTATTAAAACTAGTAAATTCTTTTTCAAAGAGGAAAAGGAAGCATGCCAGAGAATCTGGCAATGAGGCAAATCAAGATTAAAGGGATTACTCAGAGACTATACAACCACTGGAGAAAAAAGATAATGTTTTGTTTTACATCTGAATTCAGTGCAAAGGAACCTGAGAAGATTTCTGTGCCAAAATCCCTGGGTTTTATTTGATGAAGGGATACATTGGGGGTTCTGTTTCATCCTGAAGAGTAGAAGATTAAGTTACAGAACTAATCATTAACACTAATACTAACAAGTCTCCAGGACCAAACTGTTTTCACCTTAGTGTTATAACTCAGAGATGAGCTAGCTTAAATATTAAGTCTCTTGCTAAAAACTCACGTGGCAGGTAGCTATTGCAATGCCAATTTTTAAGGCAGGCATTAAGGGATTTAAGAAAACTATAGACCCATAAATCCACTATGAATTATGAAGCAAAATGGAAAAACACACACCCACCAAAACCCCCACCCACCCAAAAACCAGTACTAGCAAACATCTAAATAAACAGGACATACATGGGAGGAGTTGACACCGGTTTTGTACAGAAATTCATCCCATGCAGATCTAGTGGTTTTATTTAATAAAGTCAAACATACGCAAGGGAGATTCAGTTCATATAATTACTAGGATTTCCAGAGGCCTTTGAGAATGTCCCTTATTAGAAGCTCTTGAAACTATGTTGTCATGAGATTGAAAGGAAGGTTCTGTCATGAATGAACGGTTGTTTAGGAAATAGAGAGTGAAAAGTAAATTTTCACAGTGAAACAATTTTACCAGCAAGTCCCACAGGACTCTTGAGCTGGGACATCTCTTCCTTGAGTTGGGACCTATTCTGTTCATCACAATTGTGAAAGATCTGGAGGAGGGACTTAGTAAGGTGCAATTTCCTGCTGAGACCAAGTGATCTGGTTAACAACAGTTCTGAGGCTTGACTGAAGAATCACCAAGGGACCTCACAGAGCTCAGAGAGAGGTGAAATTCAATTAGATGTCAAGTGATGCACTAGGGAAAAAAACAACCCCAAGAATACATACATGTTGGACCCTTGAACTGTCTGTTTCCAAAAGGAGTAAGTTCATAATACCTCTGCAAAAACATCACTTCAATTTTCAACAGCAGTTAAAAAGCAAAGTGAGTATTAGTAATGATTACAAAAGAGAACAAAACAGAAAACACATCATGCTACAGAATACCTCTATAGTAAATGTGCATCTCTAATACTGCATGCAGTTCTGGTCTTCCATCGCACTTTGTGCCCCACTCTTGGAAATGAAATAAGCATATATGATTTTATACATTCTCTAGTGTATATACACACATATATGTACACCCACAAAAACAGAGAGAGAAAAGAACAGAGCTGATTGAGCATGTGAAGTAACTTTTGTAAAAGCAGCAAAAGAATAGTCCTCAGCCTGGAAAAGGGACAGCGGAGGTAGAATGACAGACACCTGCAAAATCAGGAGTGCCACGAAAGTGGAGGCTGGGGATTGATTGCTCACCACTGATTCCAACACAAACATTACAGGCGTCAGCTGGAACAGGCAGATGGATGATCTGTTACAAACAGAGGTACTTTGCTTCTCCGTACCACACGGCTGAACTAAGGAACTGCTTACCACAAGGTAGCCTGTGTGCCGAAGGGGTTTGGAAAGCACCTGGACAAATCAATGGAGGAGAAATCTAAGACTATAAAATGCAAAGGTGTCACTGCTGTCTTTGGAGACACAAATTGCTGGAAGCTGGGAAACACTACATGCTTACAATATTATTAGTGTTCCCTACATACTTATCATTGCTCACTTTTGGAAGTGGGATACTGGGCTTAGTTCTGACACAGTCATTCTTACAGTCCTGTATTGCTAGAATTAAGTTAGAGATTATCTCGGCAATGCAACAGAAAGCAAAAATTCTCCAGGCAGTTTCTCAAGAAGCCCCCCATAATGCAATTCAGTGAAAGACGAGAAAGTATTCTGAGGCCAAATCCAGTTACAAGAGGACATTAAACCATGAGAAAACAGTCTCCTGCTATTCAGTTTTTCCACATTCAGTCAAATAGTAATTTGTGTGTATTTTTGGTATACAGAAGTAGTCAATAAAAAACAGTTTCATCATCAATTTATATGTCTGTAAGCAACAGCCCAAGGTCATCAATGTCTGTTGATTTGTTAAGTCAGAAGGGTAATGCAGGTGTGTAAGAGGTAGATTCTTGTTCCCGGAAAAGTATGTGCAGTAGCATACTCACTAAACCCAGATTAAACTGGAATACATGCAGAGCTGAACCAGTATTTCTACATTAGCTGTTTGGCTCAGAATCAGCTTGATTATTCAGTGCTAATCCCAGATCATCTCCACTTGCTTTGTGCTGTTCCAAACCGAACTGAAGTGAGAGTCCTGTTCTGACAAAACTCCTGCAACTCCTGCAAGCCCAGGTTTTGAACCAACTCACAACTCACACCCGAGATGAGCTGGGGACTCACAAAAATATGCAGACCTCAGGCAAGATACAAAGGCCAAACTGGGTTTGTAGATACTAAAGGCAGAAGCAACGCTGTGATCACGTCAGACTTGCTGTACAACATGAGATTGTCTTGGTAAGATTCTCTCTGAATTGCATAGTTTAATCAACTATCAAATACTGGTATTACATTGTTTAAAAGAGAACTTTGTACTCTTTGTCCGATATAGTGAAATGATGAGTGTACTGGTGTCTCAAAAAAGCCTGTCAGAAGACCTCTGAGTGAAGACAAAGTGTTTGTCAGGGGAGCAACCACGAAGTATCTATGTAGTCTTCCAGCTTCAAAACAAGAAAAAGCAGCAAGGGGATTAACAATCTGTCATCAGGCAGAAGTTTTATTACAGAACACCAGAAATGCTTTGGTCAAAGAAAAGCTGCACAAAGGACACACGGATCTAAGACGACGCCTTTAGGAAGCCACAGTAATACTTATTTGCCTGGATGGGGAATGAGGCAGTCAAGGAAACAAGGCCAGCGTTTTCCAGCAGTTTTTCTGTCCCACTAACCACCAAGACCCAAAGGAGAGAGATCAGAATATCCCTGTTTAAATAATAATTAAAAAAACAACCACCAAGCTAAAAACAATATATTTTTGAAAGAGTCTCCTTGCGTGAGCTTCTGTAGTACTTCTCAGTTTCACAGCTCAGTGGGCAGCTGGGAAGATGGCCAAAGAGGAAGGGAATTATGTTCCTCGAAGCAAAATTCAATGGCCAGCTCTTATGCAAGTGCAGAATTTGCACACCCCCACACCCCCACACCCGCCAACCATTACAATTTAATAAGCTGTCCAAATTAATTTTGAGCTCATGCTCCTGATTTGAGTCATCATCCTGAGCTGGCTAGCACATGTAAGAGCTAGGAGTAGAGTGGTACTTCATCTGAATTCAGACAGAGGACCTGGGATTTTCCAGGCACACACAGAAAACAACAAGAAGCCCCTGCCTAAACAAGCAACAGTTGATTTTAGATTTATGGTACTATATCGGAGGGGGGAAAGTCTGGAAGAATTTCAATTTCTTTGTTTGGGAACACCAGCAAAAAAGAAACAGCTTGAGTGAGGAGATGGACTGCTCTGAGCTCTATCAGTACCCTTCTGCTTCTAATATGCATGTTGGGAATCTGTTCTGTGACACTTTTGAAAGCTAAGGCAAACAGATTCCTTACATTACCCACAATATAAAGTCTACTCACACAGTTCATGTAAATACCACTACAAGGAAAAAAATAACTTAAAAGGGTACTTTTGTAGATATAAGTTAGATAAACATAGAACATGTCTAGCATCTGGTAATATCTCTCAGGTCCAGTTCTAGAAAAAAGGAGGAACTGATCTCATCTGACAGAACTTAAGAGTTGCACAGATGTACCCCACGACTTCTGCTTATACCTACACAATTTAATAACAACAGGAGGAACTTGATTACCAAAGATCTAATATGATATGCAAAATGCATGACCGTACTTGATGCTGATTCAAATAGAACAATTATTAGGCCAGGCACGCTCGCACAGCTGGAGAAAAGCTATTGCAGCTACACCCACTAACCTGTTTCAAATTGAAGTGCTGGGAGAACTAAAGGAGAAAGCTGTGCTGAATAACAAATGCTGGGGAACATGTCCTACAAATTCAGCCTATGAAAATTCCCTTTAAACATAGCACCCAAATGAAGTAAGTGAATTGCGGGTGACTGGCTTGTAGAGAACAATAAACAAACCCCATAATAATAGTGACTTAATGGGTGATTTTTGTACTGAGATCCCAGGGTCCTTAAAATTGTTGGGGAATATTCATTCTCAAGTCCTTGTGAATCCAGACCAGAAACAGGTTCTTGTTTGTTTGCTGGGTGTTTCTGAAAAGCAGCAGCTAGTTGAAAAAAACACAAACCCACCAAACCAACCAACCAACCCACCAGAAAACCCCACACAGTTGCAGAGGGCTGGTGGACCTCACAGGCGTTGTTATAAAACTGTTTGTACAGCGTTGTGTATTTCAGTGTTCAACAACAGTGTAAGAAACTTTCTGGCTTAGAACAGGGAATTCTTCTGCACCAGTAAAGACACAAATTGTACTGTGCTACTCCAGGTCTCAAGCTTGATAACGTAGATGCCTCTTTTTTTCCCCCAGAGGGCTACTTGCAAAAACAGACCCAAATAAAAAAAAGGAGGAATTGGCTTCTTCTTAGGTGATGTGTACTTGAATGAAAGGGCCATTGCTGCCACTCCTAAACCTGTAAAAACAGGGTGTCCCTAGACATGGTATTGTAGGCATGAACTTCTTAAATCAAAGACAACTATTCTCAGGGAGAGATCCTGATACAAGATTAGCTAGCAACCAGAACACCTTTTAGAAAACATGGTCACTCTGGGATAACATACGAGAATACTTTTGAACACGGGGCAGGGTGATGGAAATTGTTGTAACGGGAAAGTTTACAGTTCATTCATGAGTATAAAATGAGGCAAACCCGATGGACTGGGGGGTGCCAGCATGCTGTGTTTTTCCAGGATTCTGAAGCCATGTCACCATTGGACTCCCCCTCAGACATTTTGGGGTTACAAAACTAAAAGGACAATCCTATGCGACAAAATGCAGGGAGAATTAAAAATAAAAAAGGCACAGCCAAGTTAATTGCAGCTTGTATTGCAGGAGAGGTCCCTGCAGCTGTGTCTCGTTGGGATGGTAACAAGGATGAGCAGGTAGCCATGGATCACTTAACAGAAAGGCCCACAGGCTTTGCAGAGTAGTGCTAATAATCTCCCTTCCAATTGCTTTTTGGCAAAATTCAGTCTTTGTCTTTCTTAGGAGCTGTGGGGATGTTTGCTGTTGTTCCTTTCTTCTGTTGTTGCTGTGATTTCACGTTTATTAGTGTTTGATTTGTTTTGTTAAGTCATTAATAACATCAGCCCAGAAAACACAAGCATCTCTGACTATGTTAGAACTGTTAAAATCACTCTAGTCTTATCCTGCCTCACTTTTCATGATATTCAAAATGTAACGATGCAGAAGGAGACGTGTCAAGTCAAACAAGCAAGCAAGCAATTACAAGCAAGTTTGCTATTGGCATTCATCTTCTATTTATCTGAGGGGAAAAACCCCAAACAAACCCCACAATGAAACAACAACAAAAAACCACCAGTTTCTTCATGTCCAAGCTTTCAGAGGCAGTATATGTGGTGACCAGTTTGGGGCTTTTTTTCTTTGTCTTCTCTGTTGATAACTTTCCCTTAAAGATGCAGCACTGTAGGAATTACACACTTCAGGATGCACCACTTCCACAACAGAAGGATCTCTTGACAGGGAGCTCCTTCATCACCTCGTGTTCTATATAATACATTTACAAAGAACCATCCATTGAGATCTAAATGGTTATTCTGCTCAAGCCCTGTAGTAAAGAATCAAAAACTTAAAGCTATCACCCAAGGACATTAGTGCAGATATTTGTGTTTGGCAGAGTTCATAGGCCATATTCTAACCTAACCTAAATGAAATGTCTAGC
The DNA here is from genome assembly GCA_035590275.1 of Ibycter americanus. NCBI lineage: Eukaryota > Metazoa > Chordata > Aves > Falconiformes > Falconidae > Ibycter > Ibycter americanus. The sequence continues at coordinate 2,617,243 of JAVJGI010000003.1, read as the reverse complement.
TCTTCCCAAATGCAGCCATGGGCAGAAATGTTGATAGGAACTGGAAAATGAAATAACGTCCCTATTCTGCCCTTAATCAGATTCATTGTCCACTGAAAAGACAAAGGGATGTAAATCAAAAGATTAGCATGCCAGCTCAGCCTGTAAGTGACTGAATTGATCCATGACCACAATCACCTGAAGGTCGGTCGGTCGATCGGTCAGACAGACAACTGGGCAGGAACAGATCTGCGATTGCACTTACAAGTAGCCTGTAACATCCGGAGTGAAGGAACTCGTTTGCTGTCCAACACCAAGGAATTTGGTATGTTGAAACAGAACCAGGTTTGAAATGTTGAATTGATTTTCAGGCACAAGGAAAACACATAAAAAACTTTTTGCCTTTTTAAGTACTATTTGCATGAAGTTTTCTAAAATAAATGTTCCATCTGTCTTCTTTTGTACTCTCCCCTCCCCCTCCTGGATTTCCCTTTCTAGAGGAAATACTAGCTCTTTTTCACCAATTTGAAGGAGAATCTTTGCTTCCTACCCAGGCCTCTTAAAACAGTCTCCCAAGTCAGATGGGTTCGGGGAGGTGAAAGACACAGGCACGGAAGGGGAAATAAAACCACAGCAGTTGGACACGTGAGAGGAACTCTACATTAAGCCCTTCTTTCTGCCACTCTCCCAGCAGAGGAGAGGGAAGGCTACTGAAGGTTACTTCCACTGGCATATGGAATAGTTTATTGTTTCGGGGCTTGGTCAATACTAAGCACATACCACCGGCTGTGGAAGTAGATGAGCAGTGAGAACACTTGTGCCACCAGGCTTTTAGTATCAGGGAGCAGCAAAAGTGGCTACCACAGAGGGGAAGGTGAGCCAGGAAGGTGCCAGCAAAGCAGGCAGGGGCAGTATCGTTGCTGACAAGAAATACAGTCCCACAGTACCTAAACGAGAGCAGAGCAGGTCCAGCAGCAGTGACAAGGGTGAGCCCAGTGACTGCCAGGCGCCCGCAGCAGTAAGGCAGGTCCGAGGTGAAAGCAGAAATTCAGCAGGCCAGACGCAGTATAGTTCAGCATAAAGACAAGGTCTCATGCTTAAAGACAGCTCCTCAGGCACAGCAGAGAGGGCCCAGATGAAACTTCTCACAACTTGGCTATTTCTCAGCAGCCTGATCCAAAGTCAACCAGCTGCACCACATCAGGGCTGGCCTGACGCGCAGGCAGGCGGCCAAACCCCTGAGGGCAGGGGGAAGACGTTGCAGAGCCTGTTGGTGCGCTCAAGACCCTAATATTTAGTCTTACCACTCTACTTGTCCTGGTGATCGCAAACAGCTGAGGACCTAACCCAATCTGTTTGGATAGCAGGACTCATTCTCCAGAATAGTGATGCTGATAGACTAGAAGAAACAATCAACAGAGGCAGGAAAAATTTTATCTGCTTCTTGGACTGCACTATTAGAAACAAGGACCCTCAGCTCAAGGGTCTGACTGGAAGAAAAGTCAAATTCAGCAGGTCAGCCAGCAACAGTGGGGAAAAAAAAGCACTATGGGCTTCCTCTGGCCAAAGGGGTATGACCTAGTCAGTCATGCTACTCTTGCAATTTCATGTTTGATTATTCACTTATCACCATGATTTTCAAGAGTAAGGTTTACTTGCAGTTCTAGAGAGTTTATATTATCTGTCCTGCCAGGATTGCAGTTGTTCTTGGATGGAATCCAAACCTATTTTTTTAGTGCTCTCAGGGGATGTAAGAATAGCACCGGTTAATGCTGTGGATGGGGATACTGAGGTTTGGTCCTGGAACACTACTGATGGCAACTGCTGAATCCAGCCCATGCACAATATCCCAAAGGAGTATACCCCAGAAATGAGATGAGACCGGTGAAGTTCATCGGATGTCAGGTGTCAAGTCGGTTCCTTGCAGAACAGCCAGAGCGGTGTGAGGTATGGTTGGGAGGGGCTGAGATGAGAGTGTTCAGGACACTCTGTGTTTGGAGTTTGGCAGAGGATGCAATACCAGGAAGTGTACATGAGAATGCGTACTTGGTGGGAAACTGCTTACATGTTATTTCAATTTGTTGGCTTGGTTCAGCACGTAAGGTGTTTCTGGCAGTAAGCTGAAGAAAGAATTGGGTATCTTATGGGCAATATCCACACAGGCTGAAAGTGAGAACGAAGATGCTGTGCCATGAAGTCAGGTTGGGGACTGAATGTGTGCAGAGTTACGGCCCAGAGACGGCGTACTGAGCGTTCGCTGGGAGGTCAAAAGGGAGGGTGGGGGGTGTTGTAGGTATGCCTGTTAATACTGGAAATGCACCGAGTGAGCACACAGGGGCTGTACGTGGGGTGTGTGAAAACAGTGGCTGGTGGGGAACGAGCTGTACAGCTTGATGAGGATCAGAAGTGCTAAACGTGTATTTGAAGTCAAGACCCAAATTCCTGTATTTTGTATGCACGCTCGTTTCGAGTTGGGCTGGAACGCTGGGGGGATTCACAAAGAAACAAGGTACAGAAAGATACAGGCGGAACTCCTTGATTTTAACATGGGCAACTCTAGGCGAACACAGGCAGGGGACAAGCGGGAAAGGGGAGAGGTTCTATCTGACGGCTCCCCAAAAGGCCCGAGGAGCAGGGAGAGGGCTGCCTTGATGGCCCTGGCAGTGCCGCAGCACAGGATCTGGGGGTGTGCGGCACCTGCTTTGGAGCAACCTGCTTCAGCAGGGGCTTGGATGAGATGATCTCCAGAGGTCCTTCAGACCCCGACCACCCCGCGATTCTGTGAGCGGCCGCAGCGGTGCTTACAGTGCGAACAGCAAAAAGCCCCTCCGTTGTTGTAAACCCGGCCAGGATTAGAAAAATCCCTCCTGTGCCCACATCTTGGTCGTGCCTACCCCAAGGCTGCGGATCCACTGCCGTGCGACAGGCTGGGGCCTGCAGAGCCCCGGTACGGGCCGCGGGAGGGCTGCTGACCCGTTCGGCCTGCAGAGCCCCGGTACGGGCGGCGGGAGGGCTGCTGACCCGTTCGGCCTGCACAGCCCCGGTACGGGTGGCGGGAGGGCTGCTGACCCGTTCGGCCTGCAGAGCCGCGGCCGGCCGGCGGTGTCCGAGG
>JAVJGI010000003.1:2595841-2612219 GCA_035590275.1 Ibycter americanus | reverse complement strand
GAGAAGTTCCACCCCCCCCGCCCTTGAAATATAAAGAGCAAAAAAGTAATTCAGATTGAAAGCCAGGAATTTTAAGCACACAGAAACAATATTTGGATTTGTGTGTATTTGTATGTGTGTGTAGCAGATAATTGTCCTGTAACAATAATTACCACAACAAGCAAATAGGCTGAAAGTCTGCCAGGATTTCCCCACCCCCACCCGCCCCCCCAAAAAAAAGAGCATTCTGCGTTTTGTGGGCAAGGGCAGGCATCTGGAATTTCAGTATTACAGCCTGGGCAACACTGGGAAGGAATTGCATTCTGCTGTGCTGATGAAGTGGGGGCACGTGTCCATTCCTGGTAGGAAGCTCTGGAATAAACTGTCAACCTTTCTTGAACTTTCCTTTGGAGCCTTGGTCACCATGAACTGCTGGGCTTTATAAAGTTAAAATACTACATTTATTTACAGGATCAGAATTTCAACTGTTGAGGCTGCTAAACTAGTGTTGGATGCTTCCTATCCTGTAGCTATTGGCTCCTCCCACTTAAAGTCTTAGAAAATAGAGATCTGTTTGTACTGGGGAGAGAGGGAGCCTGTTCCCAGGATCACTGCATCGTCATTTCCTGAAATAATTTGTCGAAGGTTTTTTTCTCACATAACCCTGATGTCGATATCGACGCACCTCTGCGCTTTATCTCTTGCTTATTACCTTGGGCCCTGCTCATTCCAATCCCTAACTGTGCTTTTTTCCCATAAATCCTTCTTGCTTTTGGTCAGTCACCGGCCTGCTTTTGCCTAAAAATATGCTAATATTTTTCTGATTAAAAAAAAGAATGATATTTACATAGGGACTATGTGTTTCTAACTCCTGTGCTATCTGGTCACTGCTTTGAGACTGGTCTTCTGAAATGTGTTCTTTGTTCTCATTGCCTTGACTTCTTCCCTTTTTGGCCTTTTGCAATCTTATTTTTACACTCTGTGCTATTGAAATCATCTATCTTTAATTTGTCCCTGCCCAAATTCCTGAGCTGTTTTCCTCCTCTTCAGCTTTTCTTGCTTGGCTTTTCTGTCACACTCAGTTTGGTAGAGCAAACCACACTTTTTAGTTTGTTTTCTTCTATTGACTTGTACCTCCATGGATATTCCTTCTTATAAACTTCTTGATTGTTCCACTTTCTCTCTTCACCCCTTATTTTATTTGAATTTTAAGGTTAGTGCTTTGGCTTATGTATATTTTTTTTCTACAGTGGCTAGCTTTCAGATAACTGTAGCTGCTGTTTGTTTCAAATACTTTGTGAGCAGTTCCCTCATATCAGCTCTCTGTGTCTTGGGCTCCTGTTTGCGGCGTGGTAGCATACAGAGGCCTCAGTAAATACCAGGCTCTTTGCGAAGCCATACAGTAAAATACGGTTTCTGTCCTGCAGAGTTAGTAAAGTGTCTGTCTTGAACCTGCAGGCAGTTAGTCGTGGGAGAGTGGTCCTGCCCGGTACAAAACTGTCCGCTCTGGTGTTGACCAGCACTCATAAATCCTCAGCTCAGGCTGGTAAAGGCAAATCGACCTTCGTGTTTGCTTTTTGTGTTCCTTTTCTCCCACTTGTGTCATGGGTGAATATTGGTGCCTCTTTCTCTCTTTGGCCTCCTGGCCTTGCTATGATATTGTAAAAATACTTCTTTTCTCTTGTATGTTTTAGTGCTAAGAGCTGTTATACTGTCTGCATATTTAAGGTTGTTTGAAGCCTATCCAGCTGTCAAAACCTTTTTGGCTTCAGTGTTTTAAAAGGTAGAGTTTAAATACTGAAGTAAAGATTAGTTCGTGAGCTACCTGTAATCACAAGAGTGAGTGCTATGACCACCCAAAACTTTACGGTGTGCTTCTTTTGAAAATATTTAAAAGCTTTTCAGATGCTCACTTCTTTCTACCCTATTTGTCTGTTTAGACCATGAGATCCAAGTAGCTGGGTAGGGGTTTGTGTACATGGAACGTTGCATGTCTTTGCTTGCACAGATCTTAGTAGAATGTGGTCTTCACTGTAAATGTTTAAAAGTCATGCTTTGTTGGAGAAACGGTGCACGAATTATCAGTAACGCATAAACCCCCTACACTTGGTTAAAGTCTCAAGTGTTGGACTTCTAGGACTTCCCTTGGGAAATTACTCCGCAAATTAGTGCTCCTTATGTCATCAGCCTTTCTTAAGTATGTAATCTCTCTGAATGCTTTCTGTAATGCTTTGCTATGCTGTAGGTATTAATTCCGCAGTCAAGATTGTCCCTTTAATTTGAGACAATTGTTTTTAGAAGAAATCAGTGACAGCTACGTAAATCAACTAACATTATTGTGCTTTCACTGTTTTCTCAATGCACTAGACATAAGCCAACTAATTTTCTTTTGATCTGATAGTCTTTTAAACAAGCTCACATAGTAGGGGTGGCAGAAGTTTTTGGACCCACGTAATTATGAAATTCTAATTAAAGCTCTGATTTTTAGATTCAAACTGGCACACACAAAGTTCCATCAGTAGAAAGTCATAATGTAAACACAATATGCCATTGTAAGTCAACTAAATCTGTTCTGGGTGGATTTGAGGTCTCTGTCTTGCCTAATGGGTTATAAAGGTTAAATTATGTTGATGGTGCAGCCGTGTATGTTTCTAGGATTTAAGTGTGATCATGTGATAGTTTCCTAGATGGTGTTGTAGGTAATGCATCATCCTTTTACGGGGATGCATAAGACTGTATTTCCTGGAGCTTTTAAAACTTAAAAATAACTACGCCTGAGCATGCATTAGACAGAAGGTAAGTGCCTTTTGTGTTTTGAGGATGTGAAATCTGAGTTTCAGTCTCTGGACTGAAGTGATTATTACTGAATTGCATGTTAATACCACACTTAATTTAATAGTTTAGTAGAATTTATGCCACAAACTTCTGTGTTCTAAAGGTACTGCCTATTGAGATAAAAATCTTCCTAAAAAGCACTTTTTTCTGTTCCAAATACCACGTAGGTTGCTGCAAGTCATTCAAAAGTTCAGTTGGCTTTTCAGCATTAACAGCCTTTTTTGAAATTCAGTTAAAATGCTTGTAAGAGAGAGATTGCCAGTTAGATCAGCTTAGCTTTTTATCAGTGCAAAACTTCATCCTGGAACCTCTGAGAGATATTTAAAAGATGTGTGAGAGATTGTTATTGCTGATTTAGAATGTGCAAGTCCTTGAAAGGTTGCATGGCTTTAGGGTGTAATGCTTTATGTTTGGCCAGGAACCCAACTGTAGCTTGTGCTGTAGAAATACAGGATAAGAATATAGTTCTTGCCTTAAACATCCTGTCATCTAAGTAAAGGGATGTGAGACAACATGTGGTTTAAGGGAGATTAAGGGGTGAGAAGGAACAAAGAAACAACATGACAGTATGGACTCGTACCTTACACAGCCCCTGTCAAGTGTTTTGAGATGGCTCTTGTATGATTTTAGTTGGAGGGCTGAAGGCTAAATGGTAAAGTAGTGTAGTGGAAGGAAGTCCCAAGTGTGAGGAATGGTATGAGTTACCAAAAAAATGAAGAGTTGACTTTTTGTTTACCTATATAAAGATCAGTGTAGGGGTGTTATTTCCATCCTGCTTTTGTGTAAAAGTGTTAGCCTATCTTTTGGAAGTTTTATACTGTCACTATAATTTGAGTCTTTTGGAACTCATTGTGCTAGCTAGGTTTGAAATTTCTCTGTGGTTGGTGGTATATTGAGTTGCAGAAAATTTCCCATCTTTGTGCCATCTTGTCCGTGTTGTTGGACTTTTGAAGGTTCCTCCTCTTCTTCCTTGCCCCTCGCTGAGCTAATTCTCCATTGCTTCTGCAGTTCAGAGTGCTGTCCCCCGTAAGCCAGTGTGTGGTGTGACCTCCTCTGGCCCCCTTGTCTGTAGCTCTTCGTGGTGGCTGTGTTACGGATCCCAAGTAGAGCTTCTTACTTTAGGCTGTACTTTGTCATTGGGAAATCATGTGAATTAGACCTGTACAGTTTCATTAAACTTTTCTATGAAAAGTTCTACAAGTGTCTAAGGGGAAGAAGCACCACAAGCAAGTGGCATGCAAGCCAATTATGGCTCTAGAGTAAGCAAAGTCTTTTTTTTTCACTGATGGTACTGAGAGTCTGAGGGATGCAGCAGTTACGTGATGTCCTTCAGAGAAGAGAAGATAGTTGGGTGACACCTAAATAGATTGACACTTTCTAGAAAATTCAGTTTCTAGTCACAGAGATGGAAGAAGGCAGAAGAAACAAATTCCCACTACTAATGAAACTTAATTATGTGCATGGTACTGGATTTTCTGTTTGTGATGTGAGCCATGACTAAGTGAGTTCAGCCTGGATATCTAGAGTTTTAAAGTGAAAAAGTGTATTTCAATTTTGTGATGGAAAAGTTTAGCCTAGAACTCTCATTCCTTGTCCGTTCTCCCTAGATTAAGGAGAGTGAAGGCTGATTCAGGATCTGTGCTGCCAGATCAGAGCTGCCTTTTACGTTTGAAAAGTGGTCTGGATCAGTGCCTTTTTTAAGGTGTTTTTTCATTGACATTTTCTTATTTCCTCTGTTTTCAATGACAAAAAATACTGTCCAGCTATCACATATTGGTAGTTTTAAAAAGTATGTTATTTTCTCCTTAAACGTTACATGAATGGTTGCTGAAATACTTCTCAGTTTCTGAAGAATGTTCAAAATAACCAGAGTCTCTGAAACAGCTGTTGGGAAGCATGAACTATGGGACTAAGTACCTATGAAATACCTTCTGCTGCCGGTATTATTCTTCTTGTTTTGGAGATAACCAGCATGGGCAGTTGTCTATAAAATGTCCACTCGCACATCTCTGAATACACCAATTTTTAGCCAAGACCATGGTGAATGATCTCTCTTCCTCTTAAAATCTCCTTACCTAAATTCACTGTTTTCCCTTCCTGTTTTTAAATCCTGTGTGTGACTCCTGGGAGAATTGCTTTTTCAAGGTTGTCTGCATTGCACTGCATACATTTTGATAACATAAATTTCTACCAGTTGAATTTAAATTGGTTTCTAAACTAAAAATACTCCTCTGTCTTAGAACAAAACTGAGGAGTAGGAAGAGCAGAACTGTGGTTTCCACCGTCCCCGATGCCGGAGAGCAAGCTTTAGAAGAAGGTTGCAAAGCAAAGATTGCAATATTGTCTTCTGATGTGATTTGAGATGAGGGTGTATTTCTCATTGAGGCAGTGGGAGATGATGGACAGGTTTTGATGGTCGCCTGAGGATATTGATTAAACCGATTGCGTTTCAGAGTGTTTAAAGAAAAGTTAATGTGTTGCCAAGAGGCATCTTTATTGTGACAACTTAGTTGTCCGGGTCTATGGACATAATGTGTTCAAACACAGGTTTCTTTGGTTTTGTTTTCTTACTATGTTATGATTTACAGGTTAAGTTGACTAAATATGCAGTAAGCAGTTGCTGGATGTTATGTTGGGAGTTCTTTGTGAGGCCAGAAAAGATTCTTTGCATCTAGTATATGACTTGAGAAATAATGCACAGCACAACCTTTCTTGAGCACTGTGCTTTCCAGGCAGTAAGGATTTCCCTGCTCTTATGGTGGAATTCACTCTGAAGTCCTTCAATGATGTAATTTGTTATTCTCCATCTCCTGAGCCTTGCAGTCATAGCACAGGGCTTGCCCCTTCTCCAGCGGCCTTGAAGAGCACAGTTTACTTAAAGATTGCGTGGTTAATTTTGATGGTGCAAGCATTTTTGTTTGCTGGGAAGAAGTAGTTTTCACTAGGTTTTTGTTTGCTCAGAGAATGTGATCAGCTTGATCTGTAACTTTCAAAGCATGTTTTTAACTCTTACGAGTGTGTATGCTGCATAGAAACACGTTAAATTAATCTTGTATCCATAGGAGAAATGTTAACTTTGGCATTTAAAACCTCTTAAAATACAGCAACCTGACTTTTGGAAAACAATCATTACATGAAAATTTCACATTGGATGGTGAAAAAGATTAATTTTTAAATATCTTTTTAAAGCCTGTTCACGACAAAGTTTGAACTCTGCCCATCTAGTTTGTTAAAAATATATTTAGAATTTTTCCAGTCAGTGATGTTGTAAACACAAAGACTTTCAAACAGAAATATAACTTTGACATAGGACTTGGTAAAATATGTTCTGTTGTTTATTATGCAGGGGGTGGAGCCAGAGAACAAAGCAGTCCCTTCTACAGTTAAAATGCAATTTATTGTGTCATATTTCTGGGTTTTTTCCTTGAACTTTAGCTAAAGAGGTTGACTGTATTTCTCCAGATATGCAGAAAAATACTCTAACTGTAGTCTTATCACGGTTAATTTGGGTTCCCATGATGTTCAGACAAAAATAGTGCAGTTTTTTTTTCCCAAAGGAAAATTATACAATCATTGCTTCTTTAGTCACAACCATCCCTGTATGAGGGTAATAATTTCTGTAGTTAATTTTTCATAGTTGTTTGTTGATGGTGAATGCTCAGAAATACTCAGCAGCCAACAGAATGTTTTCTCTGATAAAATTTTGAAATAAAAAAAATGCTTTTAGTGCTTTTTTGATGTGTGTCCTCTCATGTTTCCATTTCACCTGATGGGGAATCTGTCAATGCTTGTGAATGTCTTTGGACAAATTGTAGTGGCACTGTTGTTGTAGTTGTGGTGATCTAAGAGCAAGATGGTATTTTCAGGAAGAAATACTATCATTTAGTTTACAGGTAAACTTTTACTGTTTCAGGGCTGAAAAAGGGTTGTGTGCTGAAAGTCTTGGGCAGTTTTTTTCTGTCTCTAGTTTTTGGCTGAATAAAACTATTTCTGCCTACAAAACCTTGTCTCACAAAAAACATTAAATGATAAGTACATTGGTAGTGTTGTCATTGTGAACTCCTCTTAGTTACAATTTGTGTTTTGTACATACAGGTTCAAAGTTTTGTGCTAGTAACATTGCAAATGTCTTGTGTCTTCATGCCTCTAAAGAGCGCGGCCGCTACAGATGCTGATTTGTTTTCTGAACACCGGGAGGTGGGTGTGGGATATCTGGGTGATAGGCGGCACCTCTGCCAGGTGATGCAGCGGGTTTCTGTATGATGAGAACGGTTGCCAAACATTTTTCTAACTGGGCCAGTTTGTCAGGGCAGGGGTAAGACAAACCTCCATCTGGTGAATTTGCCTTGACTGCAGTGCAGTATTTGTGAAATGTGTCAGCCAGGCCGTGGCTCAAGCCCACCCTCTTGAGTGTATGGTTTGGAAGGGATTGAGATCTCTGGAAGGCGACTTTTCACAGAATGACAGAATGGTTTGGGTTGGAAGGGACCTTAAAAATCATCTAGTTGCACCCTCCTGCCACGGGCAGGGACACCTTCCACTAGCCCAGGGTGCTGCTCCAAGCCCCATCCAGCCTGGCCCTGAGCACTTCATCCTTTCACTGTTGTCTTGTCCTTGGCAAACCTCTCTTGAAGTTTCTGTGGTTTTGAATGTATTTAGTTATCTTCATCTCTAGTAAGTATCCAGATCTGTCACCCATATAAAACAGATCTTACACATTTGTTTTATTTTTCTGCAGATGGTTAACAGACCTTTTCACTACTTATCATATGCCTGCCTGTCTATCATCAAATAGTTTTGCAAATAGTGCTTTTAGGTTTTTTTTACCAAACTCTGAAAATGCTACTGCTTTTATGATGGCATTTTTCTTTTGCATGTTTTGCTTTGAAACCTCATACAGCTACAGTCGGATTATTCTAAAGTTGGATCTAGCTGATAATTTGTTAGATGCAAAGATGCTGTGTGGGGTTGAAGGAGGGAGCAGTGCAGGGAAGTGCAGAGGCTGCTTCAGCTGAAGTGCTTGAGCTGCTGGTAGATGGATAGCTGAGCTTCAAGAAGCCTGTCAAGTGGCATCGCCAGTCGGTGAGAACTAGCTCCCATCCTTCAGGAGGTGGTTAACTCTGAAGCTTGAATGTAGCAGTTTATTAGAGCTTGCTACCTATTGCTAATTATTTTCATAGAAATGATCAGATCACGTTTAATCCAGAAGTGAAAATTCTGAAAGTGTAGCAGTCCAACTGCTAAATTTCCAGCTTCTGTTATTACTTTGAGGTGCTTGCCATATATTAATTTTAAGTGTAACGCAGAAGTATATGTGTGCCTCATCTGATTATAGCTACCTGTTCTTTAAAACTTGATAGATTCACAGAGCTGCAGAATTTCTGTTTGACTAATCCAGAGTTCACAGAAGCTTTTTGTAATCTTGGTTTAAAAATTAAGTCATGGTCATTGTAACGTTTGATGTTAACAGGTTAACTGGTGCAGGTGAGCTGCCTTCTTACCTTCCTTCTTTCCATCTTAGCCCCTTCTTCATAGATGCCAGTCCTACTTCTGCACTGTGTAGCAGATACACCGCTTCAGTAGGTGGAGAGGGAAAGGAGTAGAGGGCTGGGCTGCTGAGCTTTCTGCGTGCTTCCTGCTCCGTGAAATGAGGGTCATTTCTGGTGATACGAATGCAGTTGAGGATTAAAGACTGTTTTGGCAGACAAATGCAGATTAACCCTGGTGATACATTTATTTATACTTGTAAAAATATTTGACATAATTTTTTCTAGTTTACTTCATCAAGATTTAATTTAATAATAAATAAATAATAAAACAACATCCTTAGGACTTTAAGTTGTTAAAAAAGGCATATGTTATGTTTCAGTAGCTTTTGCAAGGGCGCTAAATTAGTTACTTGTGTTTAGCCCCTTTTCTAGGGCATTATATTTCTGCCTTTGCTGAGGATAGATGAGAGTGGAAGGAGGTGACCTGTTTCAATTCAAGCCTTTCTTAGTGAATTTCATCCATTTGGAGCACATTTGCTGCATATATACACCTAACAATTGCTTTGATTCCCAATTCTTCTCCTCCCTTTGGTCTGAGATACGATTTGCAGATGCTTCCCCTCTTCCTGCAGCTGTGAAGTAATGCTCATTAAGGAACACAATAGGAAGTATTCCTTGTGGTTTCAATGACCTCCCTCCTGTTAGCAGCCTTTCCAGGACAGCTGTGATATTTTGTAAATAATATATTAAAAGTATTTCCTCTGTATATGCTGCTTAATTGTAAGTGCTCATATTAATGTAGATGTTTAGTAAACCTTTCTGCAAGCAGGATAGTTAAGAGCTGATGTTGTTTAGGGAAAGCCTGTCGTTGGAGGCTTGGTAAGAATGTAATTTTGCTTTTGGTGTATTAATACACCCCTTGCAAAAGAGGGTGAGAAGAGATGAGACAAAGTTTAGTAATACCAGGCTCTTCAGGGTAGTAAAAATGAAAGTCTGCATTGAGTAATTGTGGAAAGATCTTACGCAGATGAATGACTGTGCCATAAAATGACAAATTAAATTTAGCTTAGATAAATGCTAAATTATAAACATGGAAAACATATTAACTTCTCAGAGCCTGCCATTTTTATATCTTGCCGATCTATGTACACTTCTAAATTTATAGAAAGGGGTAGCGCTGATGGCTACCAGCCAAAAGTGAAATCTTGGCCTCGCAATAGAAAACTCTGAGGATGTCAGCTCAGTACTGAGTATCAACTAAAAAAGAAAAGCAAATGCTAAAAATCAGGACTGGAATAGAGAATAGAGTGGAGAACTTTATTACGGCAGTGTTCGAAGCTGTGATTCACCCGTATCTTATGTTGTTGCAGTTGTGGTCCCCCTATCTAAAAAAAAAACCCAGACTGTGGAAGAGTTAGGAGAAGGGTGATCCGACGTAAGGAACAACTTCTGTACGGTCTGGAACAGAGACAACTTGGAGGGTTACGTGGTAGATGTCTGTAAAACCACGAGTAGTGTGGAAGAGAGGGATAGGGATTGACTTGCCTCATCCAGCGCAAGATCCAGAAATTGCCAAGTGAAACTAGTAAGAGTCATGTTTGAAACAGAAAGCTCATTCTCAGCACAGTGGAGGGCAGACCAGGGCCCTTCTTGTCAAAGCCTGCTGTGATTACATTTGAAATAGTTAAAGGGGAGATGAGGCAACCCTAAGGAGAGAATCTGAGGGTTGCTGAGTACATGGAAACCCCATCTCCCATGGGAAGTATCTCAGTTAAAAGCTGGGCAAGTATGAAGACTTTACTTCCCTATTTCTTACTCTGTGCTGTAAGCATCTGCTTGTGGCCCCTAGTGGGATGGCCTGCTGGGCTAGATGGGTCTGTGGTCTGACTCAGTATGGTTATTCTTAGGAGTTTGAGGGTGGGATAGGAAACATCTCTGAATCCTTCCCGGCTTTATTTTCATGGTGGAGTTCATAATCTTAATCAGGGAAGATCTGGTAATTTGCAGCATTAAAGGAGCGTTGGAGCGTTATGCCTTGGGAGCCTGTACCATCCAGCAGTTTGGAACGTCCCAGAGCTCAGTACCTCCAGATTCCGGGTTACAGCTCAGCTCTTGTCTTCCTGGGACACTGTTGCTGACTTGATACCATCCCCTGAGTTTTAAAAGTAAGGAAACTTAATTTTCTGTCAATTTGCATCTCATGGTTGACTTTTTTTAGCTTAACGATACTAAAGCTGAAGAGTGTGATAGGTGCCACAGAATCCATATGAGAGAGAAGCTTTGACTGAAGAATGAATATTCAATGAGAGATGAGCTCAAGCTGAAAATATTCCCCCAGCTCAGGCATTTCTGATGTCTCTCCCATGTAGGTTGCCTGGCATTTACTGAGAGTAGAACTTGCTCTGTTCTTCCCTTCAGTGAGAGCATGTGAAGTGTTTTGTCTGTCCGTCTGTTTTTTTCTCAAAGCTTCAGGAAAATAACGAATTTTTCGGTGTCCTTTTTTAGCATTTGTACCCATTCAACAGTTGCAGCCAAAATTATTTTGGGAGAAATAAAATGCACAGTTGGTGATGACTATTTAAAAAAAAAAAATCTAAAAAAAAGTTAATTTGGTATAATGTTTATTTGGTTCCATCTCTGAAGTATTTTAGTGCTTCATAATCTGTAAAGTGTTGATCATCAGAACTCGTATTTATCATCACAATTAGCAAAAAGAGGCTAAAGACGGTCCGAGGAGCACATCCAACTGCTTTCTTTCATTGGGAATTAATGCTGGTGGGCTTTTGGTCCTGGAAGCGCTTTGGATGTGTGTAGTTGTGTGATGGCTTCTGAAGTCTCAAAGCATTAAATGACGGAGCGTTGTGTGTTTGCCTCCTCCTGCGTTGGTCAGGGCAGGGCTTTCTGCTTGTCCCATTGGAAAGGCTCCAAGGACCCAGAAGGGACGGACAGTTGTTTGTGAACTCTTTCTGCTGAAGGATGTGACTTCTGAGACTAGGTGATGTGATTTAAAGCTTTCTTTTTGTTTTTTCCTATGGGGAGCTAGGGACTCTTCTCAGAAAATCAAATCCAGTCTTAGGACTACGGTGGACATCTCTGCCTGCACTGCTCTTTATCTAATGTCATTTAAAGGGAACTTTAAAAAAAATAAAAATTTCCACTGCAGCTTGGGTTGTGTGACTTCATGTTCTATCTGTTGGCCTTAAATCTTCACTGTTAAATTGGAGAGTGTTTTGCTGCTGTCTTCTCATACTGGTCTTCTGGAGTCACTTTTCTTCAGTCAGCCCTTCCTCATTAGATCAGCAAAGAAAAGTTAAACACTTGGGCTCTGATTGCGAAGTGCGTTTCCCTTCAGGTATTGCTGTAATCGTGCTTTGAACCCTCCTCTGTTCTACAGCTTCTCCTGTAATGACAGTTCTCATTATTTGACATTGTGTAGATGTATGCCACCTGCCAACTTTCTAAACAATTATATTTTTTCTCACTTTATTAAGAAAGTACTATGTAATGGTGACTTCAGCACTGCCTCTTGTTATTTGTTGCTCAAAACCCAGTTTACATCAAGCCACTTTTACTGAAAGACAGCTCAGGTGGAGGGCTGGAGCAGCCCTTTCCCAAAGAGGTACCGGGGAATTCAGATTTCAAAGGGAAGAGGGGATAATCTGCTCGCTTATGGAATTCAAGAGAGTTGTGGAGAATTACTGTGCGAATGCAAATTTCCTATTTAAACACGCACACCAAGCTGAATTTTCAAAAGTGGTTTGTGGCAAATACAGAGGGTTAGGTTAGGAAGGAGGTGGAACACTGGCAGACGGTGCGGAGTGAGGAACAAGTTTCAGTTGAAGTGCTGCTGCAGCCAAGGGTTAGTACAGTACAGTTAGTTAGTACAGTCTTGCTCTTCTGCCTGAGGGCTTGGATTCTCGGCTAAAGTAATACAAGGTAGAAAAGTTGGATTTCATTCCTTAGTTGACAGTCAACTCAGCTAGGTCCAGTTAATGATATCCCTTCAAAGTGCTATCCCAAGAACTGGTTACGGAAGGTCCGTGTGATTAAAATTTCCTTGGCAAGTGAGTGATGAGAGAAAATATTCTTATATTTGATACAGTTTTTTAAATCTCTGTCTGTGTTAATGTATGCGCTTTGCTTTCTCTTCCCAAATGGTTTAATTTTATTCATTTGTTCATAGTAGCATGTTTTCGCTTTGGGAAAATCTGGGTGAGAATTCTCTGATGGCTGTAATGCATCCAACAAGGCTCCTTGTGGGGAGAAGGGTCTGATCAAAGCTGAAAATCTGTTGCTTGGAGAGGAGGGCAAACCTGTTGCAGTAGGTGACTATAGGTACTCTGGAATTTTATTTATGTGTTAGAGTCATTTTCTGGGTATAGTTACTAGTTGGAGTATTTCTATACAGAATTTTAGTTACCTCTGTTCTTTCATCCTTTTATCCTTACATGTTATTTGGTTTGTTCTTAAGGAAAAACAGAAACATTATGTTTTTACAGTTTCAGAGATCTGGAGACATAACCTTCCAGACTGTCAGTACTGGGTGTCTGAAGCGGTACTGTCAGGTGTGTTGATTGCTTCAGCAGCTGATTTTTATTAGTTTTTTTTATTCTTAACAGTAAGATTTCAGAGAAAATCCTTTCTTCTGACTTATTTGCTCCTGCCCAGAACATGAGCTGTTGTTGACATTTTAAAGTATTTAAGCATCTTGGCTATGACAGTACCACTATTTTAAGTTTTATTTCACTGATACATGTCGTTGAATTGGAAAACCAGGACTCAGCGCTTCCCAGGATACGTTAATAAGTTGCCTTGTTGCACCTTCTGGTTTGGCACAACAGTGATCTATTAGAGAGCAATATAGTATTTTCTTTCTCTTTTTTTTCTGCTCCCTCCCCCTTTTTTATTAAAATATATTACTAGGGGTTTTTATTTGGTGTTTATAAGAGTTAATGGAATCCATTTAACTGTTCTTGTTGCTTGCAAAGTTAAAAATTTGGTGCTTTTTTCATGGCATTGACTGTCACAAAGCTAGGCTCTATTTTAAGTCCCAGCTAAATGAAAAGTAAAACAAAGTCTGCTGTGTCTTCTTTCCTTTTGGGGTTGATATTTCATCTTCTTTACATTCCTTTTAGAGTTTCCCTCTGCTCTGTTGCCATCTGTTTTCACCAATGTCATTAAGATCTCTGCAGTAGCTCTTCATGGGAGTTTGTTGTTGCACTTCTGGTAAATTCATAGAAATCTTGTGTGTTTTGTAAGTTCCAATGAAAGAAACTGCTGAGGGGGGACAAGGGGATTGGTAGTGTGTTAGTTGAGAGTGTTTCTAAAGGCTGCTGCACCACAACGCGTTATGGTGTGGTGGTTTTCTTCTAAGTGTTTTTTAACATTGTATTAAAACTAGATAAAGCAGCTGTGAAAATTTCTACAGGCTGTTGTTTAGATGTTACGTTTTCTGGTGACTTGCTGAACTTTTTCAGGCAATGTTTTTGATAGTACAAAAAAAAAATAAATTCTGTACTATCCTGGAAACCTGCCTTGAGTCCATTGTAATCTTTCTCTTTCTTTTTTCTTTAGGAAATTTGCTACAAGACCCTATTGCTCCTACCAACTCCACATGTCAGCACTATGTCTGCAAAACTTGTAAAGGCAAGAAGATGATGATGAAACCGTCATGTAGCTGGTGCAAGGACTATGAACAGTTTGAGGAGAATAAGCAACTAAGCATCTTAGTGAACTGCTATAAGAAACTCTGCGAATACATAACGCAGACTCCACTGGCACGAGATATTATCCAGGCAGTTGATTGTTCTGCAGATCTTTTGGCTTTGCTTAAAGATGGATCACCACTCCATGAAGAGACAGAAAAATCTTCTGATACAGCCTTGGCTTTGTGTTTGACACATTCCCCAGTACCTTCAACCTCAGAACTCACAACTGATCCTCCAGCTAGTTTTACATCAATCCCTGAAAGCACACACAACATTGATCTTAGAGGTTCTGTTATCAACGGGTTGCCCAATTGTAATGGGCTTTCGGTAGATAAACTTGGAGTGAATATTCCTTCTCCCGAACACGCAAACACGATCGATGTCTGCAGCACTGGAGAGTATATAAAAACTGAAGATCTCTCTAGCAGCTTGCAGCCTGTGTGTGATACAGTTTCTACTAGTGACTTGTGTACGACAGGCATTGACATCTGCAGTTTCAGTGAAGATATAAAACCAGGTGGCTCGCTTCTCCTTAGCGTTGAGGAGGTTCTCCGGAGCTTAGAGACCGTTTCAAATACTGAAGTCTGTGATTCTAATTTGCAGCCCACCTTGGAAGCAAACATGACTAACGGCCCTTTCCTGCAGCTTTCTCCCCCACCTCTTAGCCATAACATTTTCATGTCCACAGATGCTTCTCCTCACGGAATCTCCTGTACAGCGGCGACGCCTAAGGTAGTTAAGTTAAACAGAAAGCGATCTCGATCAGAAAGCGACAGTGAGAAGGTGCAACCTCTACCCATTTCTAGCATCATCTGTGGCCCAACACTGGGGGCATCAGCTCCTGTAACAGTGAAACAGGAAAATAAAATGTCTTTGCAGCCTATTGCAACTGTACCTAATGGAGGCACTACTCCCAAAATAAGTAAAACTGTGCTCCTGTCTAACAAAAGCATGAAAAAGAATTTAGAACATGCCCCTAAGAAATCTCACCCGAAAGCCAAACCAGGGGTGCTGAAAACAAAAGACAAAGCGAAGGAGAAAGTTCCTAGCAGTAACGTTATGCCAGGAAGCCCAACAAAAACTGTGTATAAAAAGCCACAAGAAAAGAAAGGGTGTAAATGTGGTCGTGCCACCCAAAATCCAAGTGTTCTTACATGCCGTGGCCAACGCTGCCCTTGCTATTCTAACCGCAAAGCCTGCCTTGACTGCATATGCCGTGGCTGCCAAAACTCATACATGGCTAATGGGGAGAAGAAGCTGGAGGCATTTGCAGTGCCAGAAAAGGCCTTGGAGCAGACTAGGCTTACTTTGGGCATTAATGTGACAAGCATTGCGGTGCGCAATGCCAGCACAAGCACCAGTGTAATCAATGTGACAGGGTCACCAGTAACTACGTTTTTAGCTGCCAGTACACACGATGATAAAAGTTTGGATGAAGCTATAGACATGAGATATGACTGTTGAGTCTTTCTTTCTTTTCCCTGCCGTCAGTAGGGGAACTGCTACAGTTTTAAGGCAGCTATGGTTCTGTTTAACTTGCTGGAGCTCCTGCGT
The DNA here is from genome assembly GCA_035590275.1 of Ibycter americanus. NCBI lineage: Eukaryota > Metazoa > Chordata > Aves > Falconiformes > Falconidae > Ibycter > Ibycter americanus. Next base: position 2,596,654 of record JAVJGI010000003.1, on the reverse strand, counting down.
TTAGATCACTTGTATCAAGTGTTTTTCATTGCTATGTTATGTGTATTAGTGTCTGGGAAATAGTTGCAGATAATGGAGGAGTTACCCTAAAACTGTTTTTAGTTCTTACAGCACCTCATAGTTTGAGATCAATTGCTGATGTAAATGATTTTTATCACAAGATCTTTGGCAAGGAATATGTTAACCTCATTGTACCTCATCATGCTTTGTGCTCAGTCAAAGCTTCTGCTTAAATGTAGAAAAGTGGTATCTAGTTAGTCCATCTAAACTGTGCTAGATCATGGTGTAGAAAAATAATTATTGATTAGTTACAGTCACCATTGCTAGAAAATAACCTAAAGTTTCCTGTAGGAAATGCAGCATCGAGCTGGAGAAGGCACTCTGAAAAGGGTAAGTAATCTCCAATGGTGAGAATTGGTAATCTACACTACAGAACAGTTTAAAAATTAAAAAAAAGATTAGTAAATATATTGAGAAAGCTGATAGCCCAAAAAGCAGCTCAGTCTCCAGCAAGGGTCAGGACGATCAGTTGGTTAGATGTCAACTGCTGACTCGGATGCATCATCCGCATTAACAATTTCATTCTTTTTTTTTGTTTTCTTGACAATTCCACAGGTCGCGTTCCTGCTCAGTTATGCCCTCTGTGCCCACTCCCTTTGTGTGGCATGTTACTGATTATTTTGGCTGGGGCGAGAAAATTACTTGTATGCAAAGAAGCCTCAAGTTTTATTAGCACCATTCTCTCCTCCCTCCAACCTTTTTTTTTTTTTTTTTTTTTTGGGTGGGGTGGGGGGCGGGCAGGGGGTGCCCTTT
>JAVJGI010000003.1:2531730-2595831 GCA_035590275.1 Ibycter americanus | reverse complement strand
TTTTTGGGGGTGGGGTGGGGGAATTCCTGCTGATTTCACTGTTGTTGCTTCTAGAAAAGGCTGGGGGGGGATGGTTATGGGTTACGGAAAGACTCCTTGGCTGATTCCCCCCACCCCGCTGCCAGTCAGTACCTGGGATACATGGAGACTTCCCCAGCAGCTACCACCGTGGGGGTGTTTTGTTTGTTTGTTGAGTCTGTGCCACCGCAGGCCTGGGACCCACCCCCTTGTGAGGGCAGTTCTTTACTGACGGGCATCTTCCAGCTGGGACAGAGGGCTGACTGCTACCTGGGGTCAAATACTTCGGACGTTTGTTAGACAGAATAAGCTATGTAACTCGCTTCACCCAGAATCTATCTCAATTTTTGCTAATATGTTGAAAGTAGCTTTCGAAGGTCAGTGCTTTTCAACCTGGGCTGAAAGGTTCTAAAATGGAAAAACAACCCCAAAGTTGGCATAGGGCTTACCTCAGAAAGTGTTAAAATGAAAGCGCCTTTGTAGGAATTCAGCTTTATGCAGAAATGGTTTATTTCAATGTAATCCCTAAATACGAGTACAAGCGGAATAATTGTGTCTTGCATTTAGGGCTTCTTTGGCAGCCTAAAAAAGTCAGATTACTTTGTGAAAGCAGAAGTTTCTCCTCTTTGAATGATATAGCACAAATGAAACATGGGCTGACTAGAACACAAAACATTACCTTCTAATTTAAAAGGCAATCCCTGTTTCAACAGCATGTTAAATAGTATGTGAATTTTTTTGAGTTACTTTACTGCTTCCATCTTTCCTTCTGTTCACCCAGTGAACCCCGCAGCGCTTCCCGACCTGACGTTAGGTGTATTTTGATTTGGCACAAAGCATGTACAATGATGGTTCCTCACCTAAGAAATAAGCAAAAACCTTTGGACACAAATGACACCTCCTTTTGTTTTGTAGTGTACCATGGTGTCATTTTCTGTGAATGTGGTCAGATCTTTTTGTTGGTTTTGGTTTGTTTCTCCCCCCGTCTTTTTTGTGGGGTGGGTAGGGTGGGGGGTTAAAGCCATAGGAAGAAAAATGTGATGTATGTGTCCAGTCTGTACTTTTTTGTTTTTGTTTTGCAAGAAGAGTTGAAAAATATTTTTGATAATGAGTAAATGGTGGAAAATGCTTCTTAGTATTCTTGTCTTTATTTGCCAACCCAAGTACCTAAGATCTGTGTTTTTTAGCCCTCATGAGATTTAATGATGTCCTATTAAAATGTATTTAGTTAAACTTGTATGTGATTTTTGTGTTGACCCAGAAGGATCTTACCATTTTCTGATTTGGTGGTTTGATAGTAACCTACTAATGTAAATCTGTTTATTAGTCCACTACGTGTAAGAAAAGTAGCCAAACCAGAGTCTGATTTAAGGGGAGTAAACTGCACAGCATGGGTTGTTTCTGAATGCTTTTGCAGAGCTGTTAAGTTTTGCTGAGATTGTTGATGGTACATTTATTAGGACTTTCATTAAATTAAATACATAGTACCTTTGCTCCAGAAATGTGGGAGTACTTGGAATCTTTACTATCTCACTGCTGCATTAAATATGGTACCAGAAGTTGGAGAATTCAGGTCAAGTGTGTTTTGGAACCGTCAACAGGAGAGCCCTGATCATTAATGTAAAATTGCAAATGGTAGATTCAGGTTGTTTCTAAAAACATTTCCTTTTATGCTGCCACGTTCTTGAAATGTGTATTAAAATTCAAATTGATTTAATAAATGTTAGTTTTCTAATTCTATTTTGCAACTGCTAAGGGCATCAGTGTGGCATATGTCGAACTTACTGTCTAAATACTACTTAGTCCGTTGATGACTAATTCTGTAATTGTTTAAATTAGGGTTGGCTTGGTTTGGTTTTCTTCACCTCCTGGCTAGTTGTTCTTGAATAAGCTGAGCGATGGAAAGGATCATAATGTCGCTGAAAACAATTGCAGTGGTTCTAGTTTGAGAAGCCTTAGTTTCTATTTTATAGCAGTACGAGCAGCACACTGGTCTGGGACCTTCCCGCCCTGGTTGTGGTCAGGAGCTGAGTGACAACCCAGTCCGAGGTGGCCACAGCCAGGACCAGCTCCCGGCTGGCCCAGCATGGGGCAGCCACCGGAATTGCTGACAGGGAGCGGCCGCGGCAGCTCCTCCTGCGGTGCTGCGGACTTGGGGAACCGTCCGAGGCGGCAGCACAGAGGAAGCTGCTTGGGGATTTCTTTTCATATGGGAAGCGCGTGGTATTGCGGCTTTTCTTCCTGGTCCTCTTGAAGATGGTGATGAACTTCCAAAATTTATTAAAAACCTGTAATTTGTAGAGCTGCATCAGGAAGAAAAAGCAGCAGTTCACCCAATGTTTTGCTGTGGGATTCTTCCTGCCTGAAAACATGTTGCAAAGATGGAAAGAGCAGAGGCTCCTTCTGGAAGGGGTGGACTTGTGATCATGTGTAGTGGTACCGAGTCTGGTGCTTTTGGCCATCCAGATCTGAACATGTGGAAGACGCTCTTTTGAGAAAGAGAAAACACCTATATTTTAATTTTGAGTGGAAAGGCTCTTTCCACGTATTGCGCATCGGTGAAATCACTGGTTGGGATTAAATCCTGGAGGGAGGAGGGGCAGGGGAACAGAACTGGCAGTGAACGCTTGGATCGCGTTGCCCTTGCTGCCCGCCTAGCAACTCATTCATGCAGGTGATGTTCTCGCTCTCTGCCTTGACTCGCCCCACGGCACGGTGCCTGTGGACAGTGGGGTCACCAGACTCTTCTGTTCCTGCTGAACACCCTGCCGATGTTCTTGTACATGTGTATGAGTTTTAAAACATCGTCACAGACCGAGGCGGCAGGTAACGGGTGTCGTCTTGCGCAGCTGCTTCCATTTGTGTCATTGTTACACCTTGGAGGCCGCCCCTCTGTAAGCACCATCAAATCTTGTACTATCAGAAAAAACCTGTAGAGTTGCAATGCAGCAGCAGGCTGAAATCCAACCAGAAAAGCCTGCTTTCCAGGGCAGGTCCCGCCGGCACAGCAAGGAGCTGCTTGGTCGATGAAACCCTGATAGACTTGCGAGAAAAAGATCATACAGATGTGGCGCCTGAATCGTGCTAAGAGTCTGGTGTGATCCAGAATAAAAGCATCTTTTTATTGTATGCAAGAAGCACATGCCCCCAGACAATTTTTTATGTATTGAATTTTTATACAAATGATAACAACCCTTTTGATTGCTAACTAACTGTCTTGAGATGTGAAATGATAAAAAAGGACAGCTTTACATGTCAGAATCGTTCCATGTATGCGGCATGGCTGATAAAATTCACTCTGAAAGGTATATATAATACTATTTAAAGTAGTAATGATAATGTCACAAGCTGTCATCTTTGTCTGGTCCTAACTATTTAACTTTTTGAATTAAAGCGCCTCTAGTATTTTCAAAAAACCCCAAAGTCCCCACCCAAACGTGGCTGTGCTATGTACAGATTTAGGCACGCAAGGGAACGCGGACCTGTCAGGCTCGCAGATGAAGTAAGAGGAGAATCCAGTGATTCTGCTTGAGCATTTGCATATAATGAAATCAGAAAATGCATTACTTTTTTTCCTTTTTTCTTTTTCTTCTTTTTCCCCCTCTTCTTCATTCCACTTGTAGAAGATCCAGGAGATTTCTATCTTTTCAGGACAGGTTAAAATGAGGGAGCTTGGCATTCAGGTAAGTCAGCACAGCGATAGTGCTCCGTGTTAAGGATGAAGATGTGAGGAAGGTAAGTAGTCGGATTGCTTTGCCCCAGTATTTTTGAGAAGAAAGGCTGGAATTTTGGTTTTGGCAGGCTTGCTGACAGGTAACCATTGGATGGTGTGAGCTCAGCAACAGCAGGGAAGGCGGTTCTGGGACAGCGGCTGGAGATGAAGTGAGCAGTAACGCTCTACCCCACCATTATGAGACAGGTTTTGCTTTTAAAATTCAAAAGTCCTTTATTTGCCAAAAATGAAGAAAATACAAAGTAGAAATACAAAGATCAAACCATGCCAGCACAAAATGTTTCCAAGCTACTTTTACAAAGTATGAGAACCTTTATTCTTAAATACTCAGTTTCTAAAACCATCACCCAGTGATAGAAGAGATCAGGACAAAAGGGTAAGCACTGTTTACATGTTTATCTTACAGTAGCTCATGCTCTTTGTTGAGGTTCATTTTTGATTGCATAGACCGAAGATACCGCAATTTAGAAATGCCGTACTCCAAAAATACATACCGCTGAAATGATACTTCAGTGACACTTTTTTTTTTTTCGCCTTGCAGGCATATTTTGTTTCAGAAACTAAGCACAGTACCTTGGTTAGAGCATCTCGAGTCCGCTTGCTTAAATCCTTTACTTCGGGAGAGCGGGACGGTGTTCAGCAGCTTCCTGTAAGCTGGGGAGCGACTGGAATTGCTGCCGGCCGCCCCGCTGGGCAGCGCGGCCGCTGGGCACAGGCGGGCAGGGGAGCAGCTCGCCGCCTGCTCCTGCTGCTGGAAGCCGGCAGCAGCCATCACTGCCCAGGCTTAGAAGAGGAAGAAAAAAACCCACCATCAAGGTAGTACCCTTCCAGCAGCAATTGCATGTGCTTGTATCGAGCCATATCTCCAGTCTTAGTACTGCAGAGGGAGTATTTGTGAATATAAAAATAAAAAGCAAGGGTTTTGTAAGGACACAGGCCTTAATTTTGCTAGACAAGAGCAGGCTAGAGAGAACAAATAAACAGATGCTTCTTTTTTATCATGCAAAACTGAATTTTAATCACTTTTCTGACTACTCATAAGGAAAAAGGAATCCAGCTCATAACAGACCTTAGTCTGAGCTGGATTTACAATGAAAAATGCATGATCTGTCTCTGAAGGTATGCAACATCTAAAGTGGCACTGCCGGTTGGAGAGGGTGGGCAAAGCCAGAGCGAGGTGGACTCCTACGTGTTTCTGTGCGGTGAGTCCTGGGCGCTTCATTCTAGCGAGCTTGCTGACCTCTGGAGCTGGGGTGCCCGCAGCTGACCAGGCTCCAGGGTTTGTATTCACAAACATCCTCGTCTTATGCTTTGACTATCCCAGAAAGAAAAGCCAAGTGGGACAGGAGTTCCCAAATTTACCTTGCCTATAGGCTGCAGATTTACCTTACACCCAGAGGAGCGGTGGGCAGGGCTGTCACAAACGGGGTGTAGAACACCTCCTCTACCAATTCATCTGCAGCTGCTGAATTATGGTTATTTTCAAACATGTTAGTAAGAGAACGGATTTCTACTCCTGGAGTAAGTAATACAAATTACTGCAAGTTTTGCACGGACGCTATGCTAGCAGTGGGTTCTGTAGCTTGTCCTTATATTCACATACAAGGCAAAACACCTGCTGTAAATTGGGATTTTTTTTCTTTGATTAGCTTGTTGTGGTGACCTACTCTAGTCATAGCAGTGGTGAACCTCTGTAGAAGAGAGGGCCTTGGGTCTGGCGGCCAAAGGGCTCAGCAATGCAGCTGTGAGCTCCTGTCCCAATTTACTGAAGCCAAACCTTGAAAAGGTAACTGGTGATTTTTACCAGGCTCAGGATACCAACTTCTTCAAAAAACAAGGCACCAGTTCAGGCAGACTGGTGTGGTGTGAGATGGAAGTCTGAACTGATTTGATGGGTCAAGTTAAAGCCCCTCTGCAAAAGGCGTATCAGGAGAAAGATGAAAGATCCTGGCGCGGTGGGTGAACAGAGCGAGCAGGAACAGCAGGAGCAGGCTCAGGGTATGACCTAGCAAGTACAGAAATGCAAACCGAAAGATGCACCAAGGGCTGCTGCAGCAGCAGCTCTTCACAGCCCATCACGGGCTACGGCTGCATCCCAGCACCCATCTGTGCTTCAGAACAGGGTGTCACTTGCTCAACGGGCAAGTCCTCCAGCCCTTCATCTAACTCCCTCCTTGTGTGAAAAAGAAATTGTGCATTCCCAGGAATATACATTGTTCCCAGAAAAGGATGTTGCTCTGAACTCCCACCGGGAGGAGGAGGAGGACACGTAACACATAGAGAGGCGGTAGAATCACCATCTACATAGAGATTTTTCAAAACTCAGCTGCATCAGGTCCTGAGAAGCTTGCTCTAACTTTGAAGGTGGCCTGTCTTTGAGCAAGGAGGTGGACTACAGACCTATGGGGGTCTCTTCCAACCTGAATTATCATACTATTCCGTACAGCACTAGGAGAGCTTCTTTTCCTTGAGACACAAGGGCTACCCACGGTTAAAACCTTAGAGACAATCACTAAGTTATTCCAGAATGAGGCTTGATATAACTGGCAAACTGGACATTCCAGTACTGCTGCTTATGGAGTTAAAAGCAATGCTGAAGTACCACAAAGGTTCAGTTTCAGCCTAGAATGGGGTCAGGTTCTTCTTGTTCCTTTGAGGAATCTCTTTGGAGAGATGTAAAATCTTACCAAACTAAAAGGCCACTCGGGCCCTAGACAGCGAAGCGAAGCAGTCAGCGGCTTTGCCTGGGTGCTTGCTGGTAAAAAGTGGGTGGAGCTGGTTACAATTAGCAGTTGTGTGACTTCCATCCTGTGTTTATTTCTGTAGTCATTTCCTAGTTTCTTCTGCATTTGGGCCTTTATGGAATCATCCCCAGGAACGCTTTTCCCCTCAAGGTTACACTGATGATGGAGATGCGATTCAAACACCCTGGTGTTCAACAGAGCCACTCTTGAGTGATTGCTGTATTCAAAGAGGCTTTTCCTCGTTCGGTTAGTGCTCCCCGCTTACATCTTTTATTATGGAATGGAAGTTATCTTGCAGTGCCTTCGCTAATAACCTGGGCATCCAGAAGTTTCCCAAGTATCGATTCCAGGATCTTCTCTCTGTGTGTGTGTATGCATCTGGATAAAACAGCAGCTTTGTTCAAGAAAAATAAAATGGATCTCCGAGCTAGTACAGCTGAAAACTTCCTCTCTTTTAGATTTTGATCCCAAGGAGAGAGTTACTAACCTCGGCAAGGCAGCAGTATATCCTGCTCAGGCAGCAAGAGGCAGGCGTTACGCTTCAAAGGCTCCTGGAAAAGTTGAAGCTGCATTGTAGTGACCAGCCGATTACTTATTTGGCTAGTAACACTAAGAGGTATCATCTAGGAATTGATGTTCCATTGTGCCAGGGTGCGTACGTGCCAAATGCCCCCAGCTAATGGTGTGTGTGTGCATACACAAGTTAACTGGACGGGTTCTGCCTTTAGTGCAGGCAAGGAGGTGGCAGCTAATACGACCCTGGCGCTGGCAGCTGTCTCTCGGGTGTGCTGGCAGGGATGCCCGGAGGAGGCACGGTTTGGTATTCTTACAGTGAGGTAAGAGGAAATACAGTGTACACATACCAACCCAGCATTATGTATTTGGGCACAACTACAATAGCTGAAATAAAATATAAGAGCTGAAACCTGTCCCAGCCTGGAGAAGGTAAGTACCAGATCTACTTGTGTATCTATGATGGCTAAAATTGAGGACTGGTAAGAGGATGTTACAATCGCCTCCGTGCTGAAGCACAGACAGCTTGGCAAGGAGGGACAGCTCCAGCAGCAGAGCGTCCGCTACTGCTAGAGACACCGGTTGTGATTCTATGGGGAAAGTCAGTTTAATTTTGCACTTAAAGCAAGAATTCATTAGTTACACCGTTTCCTCTCTGAGACTGGGGCCTACTTCATCGGTGGAAAAGAAATTTTGGGCAATATTGCAAACTAATTCCTTTACCAGTTAAAGGATCTCTCTGGTAACAGAAATTTTAACACACTAGGTTGGGGTTGGGTTTTTTCTTCGTTATTTCAGCTTAGTCTCTTGGAGAAGGCTACAGGTTAGCGACACAAGAAAGAAGAACAACACAGGGAATGGATGGAACTGGTGCGCCCAAGACACAGCAGTTCCAACACATCAGCCAAACAGCGTATGGTGGGTTTTTTGTAAATATGCTAGAAAGTACTTCTACAGAAACAAAACACTAGCCTGAGGAAGATCCTCTTATGCAGAGGAGAATATGTAGAAATATTAACTACATCTCAAATTCTTAAAGAAACATTACATCAGGTAGTGCTTTAACCATGCACAGATTCATACAAGTAAAATACATCCAGTATCAATTGTAAGAGCTGGTGGTTTAAAGCACAAAAGGGCACTTCACTCTCCCCACGTGCAGGCATGTTGCCTTGGTTTCCAGGACACTAAGCAAAAATAGAGAACTTCATTGTGACTGTGTTTTAAAAGATTTCTAGACATACATTTAAATTAAGTTAATTTGGCGGCTCTTTTGTCACTCCTGGTATAAAGTCAAGGGGACAGAATGGCACAGGGCTGAACTGAGAAACGAGCACTGTAGATGCTGCATGCAGTTGTTGCAGTTAATCATTAGATGCTGGCATTTATTGCACATCTAGGGACATAACAGAATTTATATATAAATGAAACAAGGTGCAATCACCATTTTTAATTAGCGTGCATGATAACACATTGTAAAAAGCCTTTTTATAGAAATTACCTTATTGCAATTATACAGGAAGAGAAAAAGGGTTCTCAAGTTACAGTGTACAAAATAAAGCACATTGCTCCAATGACGGATTTAAGAAAAATCCCTAAGTGTCTTGGGACTGAATGCTATCCAGTTTGAAAGATATTGACTAAATGTCTTCCACATCTCTATGCTGAGAGATCTGAGAGAACTAGTTTGTCTGACTTGTCTCCAGTTTCAGGGGGAGATAAGACTTCATCTGTGTCATAGTCTTCTTCAAATGATCTGCAAAGATAAAAGGTATGTCTTTAAAAGTCGTATTTTGGTGACAGGGTTTTCAGTGGCTACTAAAACAGCTGGCTAAAATACAGTGGCATGCAAGATGTTAACCTCGAGGAGGGTATTTCTAAGGCATTGAAAACAGTGCGGTAGTAAATGGTATTCTGACAGCTGACATGACTTTGTGCTCCCGTCCATCCTCATCTGTAAGTTCTGGAACGACTTTTCACTGGTGCTCAGCATCACAAAATTTGAATCCAGTTTCAGTAACAATACTCAGTAGCTCACAGTAGTCTTAATAGTTCAGTGAGAAATAAAGTCATCCAAGCCCTAGAGGAGCTTGGGCTTGCTCAGACTTGCTCAGGAACACCTGGTTTCCAAAGCATCTTCTGGCTCAGGATATATTTTGACATCCGCAGAAGAACAATTGTGGCCATGTTGTCATGTTCCTCTCTCACTTGGTTTGAAGTTGAATATCCAGGTCTTAGCATTTATGGCCTGAGGAGGTTTGGCTGTGAATTCCCAGCTCCAGCCAGTTGCACTATTCGGGCTGGCTGGGCTCTGTGCTCTGCGGGATATTGCTTCAGGGCTCTTATCCCATCCCTATTGCTGAGAAATGATGTTTTTAAGATGTGCTCCCTCCAGTCTCAGCACACTACAGGTTAGTTTCTCAGAGCTCCCAAGAATTTGAAATTCTTCCCTTTGCTCTGAAAGCAATGCTGTTTATGAAGGAAATGCTGCAGCAGGAGTTCCAGTGGCAAGCACAGGAATAACTCACGTTTGTTCACTGGTAAACTGTGCTGCAAAAAGGTTAACTCCTTTGATACCCCAGCATGGATGGTGCCAAGAAAGAACTGTCTGCTACCTCCTGCGCTGTTTTTACCCTTCACTAACCCATATGTAGGCACAGCAGATCCTTGGGAGCCTGTCAGTACGTATGCCCTGCTGTGGGGAGGATTCTGTGCTATAGTCTGGTGATCCCTATGTGAAGAAGAGACAAACAGCATAGAGATCTTCCAGGACAACATTTAACTTTTCCATAAAGGAAAGCACCTGCTTAGTAATTCTGCCACCTTCTGGATTCTTGCATAAGTGGGAGAAGGGAAACAACAGTCTGCATGCTACAGCAGTAACTGTTTTGACTATGCATGCAAGGTTGCCAAAAAGTACACGCTCTGCGTGCGTTTTGCCTGAGCAGTGCCCTGCCTCCCCACCTGGGAATGGACTCTGCAGGTTTGCATGTGCCTCAGTTTCTCTAATGGCTCCTTGGTTTAAGATGATGCAGCTGAGGAAAACTTCTAATTTCCACTTGAATGCTGTTCTTAGGAATGTTCCTCTTGCGTCCCTTTTTCCTTCAATTTTACCAGCTTCTGTTAGCTTTCTTCCTTTTTTTCTATATGTGGAATGGGACCTCTTTCCTGTATTGTTTATCCTGCACATTCACTAGCACTTGGGGCTCCATTATAATTTTTTCCCCAGTGTCTTTTGCTTCTGGACTAGATCTTCTCATGCCTGCTTCAAAAGGGCCTTCCCATTGTCCTTTCCCATGTGAGTGAGTCTTCCACTTCACGCCTTTGCTCAACAGTGCCTGCCTTCCCCATCTTGCAAAAAATGCTTTCTACCTTTATGGCTAAGAAGCATCCAAGGGACAGCTTTTCCATGAGATTGGCACTAAAGATAATTGCCTTCTCTCCTTCCAGGCCAGTTTCAAAACTTAACAGTCCCATAAATACAAATACAGGCTCGTGCAGATTCAACACCCATTCCTCAAGACTCAACCATGGCAGCTCTAGCTTGTTCAGAGGAGGCAAACTACTCCAGGAAATTCTTTGTCCTTCCTTTTGGCAAACGTTTTCGTCACTGAGTGGTTCAGCGACGTACTCCTTCCCCCTTTCCCTTCCTTATGCTGCTGGGTTCATGAAAGTGAGCGACTGAGCCATCAGCTGACTTGAGGGAGACAAGAAAAATGGTCTAAGCTGCCTAAACCAACATCACCTACATCACCTGATCCTGTCTTTGTCCCGCTTAGCCATCTCTGAGCAGGACTGCTCTGCATTGTGCCCTCGCTCCCTGTTGCTCAGGTGAAGGGGATTCTTTCCTATCAGCAGCGGATAAAAGATGGCCTCTCCCTCCTTATTTCACTTCTGAGGGAGGAACTGACTTTTTCCATGAAGGCAATTGTGGCTTCCATGTACATCAGCTGGCTGAAACTGGTTTCTGCAACAGTGGTGCCCACTTCCGCCATAGCCAGGACTGCAAGAAAGGATTTCTGCAAACCCAAGGCTTCTATCTGCATTAAGAGCTCGTGTTGGTCGGACTCAGCTGTTGGTTCCGCCTTCAAACAGTATGTGTATACATCCACCAGGGAACAGACTCTTCGCTGACTCTCGTGCACAGATGTACACAGCAGAACATGGCTGAGAAGTGTTCAGATCGGCTTAAGCTTCTAGTGAAACATGATGCTTCATTGCTGTCTTGAGCAAGACGACACCTTTCTCTTATTTTTGGTGATTGCAGCTCTCAATAGAGTCACAGAATCCTTGAAGTCACTCTGAGTATCCACGGTCTGGATGAGATTCCTCTTCCAGGAGCAGTGCACTCTCATGGACAAGCCTGCAGACAGCCAGACAGACACTGACTGGTTTTAGAAACCTTCCACTGAGAAGCTATGGACAGGGCTAAGTCACAAACATGGTACACACTTACTAATTCATCTGTGATTGCTGAATAATAGTTATTTTCAAATGTATTAATAAAACAAATACCAGATTTCATATTCTGCCAGCTAACTTAGTCAAAAATCTTCCTGTCTCTTATACAGCTCACAAATTGTCTTGGTTTTGTCCCCACTCTCTATTTCTGCACATCCAGAAATAATGTATGTGCAAAAACTCCATGCCTGTTGCTGGCAAATTTGTCTGTGCATCCAGCTCTTTGTTTTTCTTTTTCCCTTCCTGTTTTCCTTCGTGGTCTGTTGCTACGCTCCACAAATGAGATCTAATCTGGCTGCCATGACTACAGAGCTTTTCAGGGGCTCTTAAAAGCAAGCAGCAAGGTTGCTGCCATGTTCTTTACAGGAAGACACAGCTGTTTTAGACAGACTTCAAAAATGTGACATCACCTACCACTTTTCCTCTGGGTTTTGGTGAGTTTGGGTATTCATGGTCCTGCAAAGCTTTTACAGCAGACTGCTATTTCTCTTCTGTGTTGAGGACACAGGTGTTGCAAAGCAGCTGCAGGGAATATATCAATTTTATCTTCCACCCTGTGTCACCTCATTTTCCATTGTGAGGGCCACAAAAAGGCAAGGCAGCTCAAAGGAGATGAGGCAACTGCCCATAGCTGTTTGGATGCACATCACAGGGAGAGAAGGAAAGATAGCTCTCAATAGCTTTGCAAATCCCTGTGGCTAATTAGTAGCTGCTACTGTTATCCCAACCAATTTCCAGTGTGGGAAGTTTTGAAAATTATGCAATCTTCTCAGTGCTTTTACTTTAAAGGCTCTAAATACTGTTCAAGAATGGATGAAATCTTGAATCATGCAAGATTAACATGGGGTAAGCATTCTTTGGATGTTTGTTATTAACTTGGAGACTTCCAGAGAAATACCCTTAAGAAGATACTAACACAGACACAAATCTAGAAGATAATTATACTGAGTCTCCATTAGGAGCCTCTGCAGGAAGTCCTCGCACACAGAGAGTTCTGGAGCAACTGCTCTGCCTAAATTAATTGATTCCAAAGATAGCGACAGTGTCTGTCCATAATTTTATAGAAGGCTGCAAAAATGAGTGTAGATATTGCAGAAACACCAACAGTGTTTTAAAGAAAAAGTCTCAACAAACTTAGTAAATGAATGAAAATGTTGCAACACAGCTTATGAAGAGCACAGACTAACAGGCATAAAGGTTGGCAAGAAATAAAATTATTTGACTAAGGAAAGTCTCTGCTAGGTATAATAAATTTAACAGACCTACAGCTTCTAATCTATGATAGCGTGACGTGGTCAATACATGGCCAAGACTAGCCAAAGTCATTTGATCTCTTTTTTTTGTATGGCTGCTGAAAGAAAAAGGCTTTGTCCTTTTTCCCAGCTATCTTAATTACTGCAGCGTGTGTCGCTGATTCAAATGGCTGCCCACAAAGCAGCCCACTGTGACAAACACACCAATACTCCCTTTTGGAGCAACAGTTTCAGGCTTCACATGCCTCCAGTGTTGAGTCCAAATGGTAAGTCCACTAATCCACTAGTTCTGTTCAAAGTGGCACGCACATGCTCCTCCTAAACCTCAGCAGGAGCCAAACGGCGTGTCCCCAGGGCAGGGCAGTGCCTGTGCTTACCCTTCTTGTAACTGTTCGTTCCCAGACTCCTCGGCCACAAGAATCTCATACTCTTCAGCAGCATATCTGTCCCAGTCAGAGGGTTCAGGGCCATCGTTTTCAACGTCCTAAAGAGATCAGACAGTCAAGCACACTACGTCCACGCCTCTCTACAGCTGTTCACAGTAAGTCTAAACATGTGAAATGCCAATTCTAGGATTAGTAAGCAACTGTATAAAAACAGTGAGTCAAAAATCGCCTTAACTGAAAGAGTCACAATTTTCTCAAACTATTTTAACGTCTGCACACAAATGACTATATGAAAAAATACATCCCCTAGTCTATAAAGCTCAGCATGTGACCTGAGCTGCCAACTAACTGAGCCTGCTTCATTTCAGAAATGCTGGACATTAATAACAGCACATTTTCTTTGCTCTAGCTCAGCAAGCCCTGCATCAGTAGCTTTGTAATTGGTTAAAGAACTTAGGGATTTTAAACCTTTAATTAAATATTAACTGTAACTGATCTTTTCAGGAACTCTTCACAGTTTGCTAAGTGTGCTGGTTTTGGATGGGATGGAGTTAGTTTTTGTCATAGTAGCAAGTATGGGCTATGTTTTGGATTTGTGCTGAAAGCAGAGTTGGTAACAGCAATGTTTTCGTTCTTGCTGAGCACACAGAGCCCAGGCGTCTTCTGCCTCTCACCCCACCCCACCAGTGAGGAGGCTGGGTAGGCACAAGAAGTTGGGAGGGGACACAGCCAGGACAGCCATCCCCAGCTGACCACAAGGATATTCCATACCACGTGATGCCATGCTCAGCACATAAAGCTGGGGGGAAAAGAAGAAAGGGGGAGGGACGTTTGGAGTGATGACATTTGTCTTCCTAAGTAACCACTATGTGTGACGGAGCCCTGCTGTCCTGGGGATGGCTGAACACCTGCCTGCCCATGGGAAGTGGTAAATCAATTCTTTGTTTTACTTTGCTTATGCATGTGGCTTTTGCTTTACCTATTAAGCTGTCTTTATCTCAACCCATGAGCTTTCTCATTTTTACTCTTCTGATTCTCTCCCCCATCCCACTGGGGGGAAGTGAGCAGCTGTGTAGGGCTTAGTTGCCAGCTGGGGTTAAACCACAACACTGAGTTTGGGCAAGTTTGAGAGCAAGTTACAGAATAACATCCTTATAAATATTTGGCCCTCTGCCATTTACTGTAAGATGGGGAAAATAAGTTATTCTCCCCCTAGCCCCACTTGACTGCTCTTATAATCCAGTTCAAACAAACAAAAAACCAGGGTGGTTCTGGCTTGGGATATATTTAAGCCTTGAATCATGGAACCACAAAGTTCCCCTTACAGGTTATGTGGGAACAGCTGGGAGGGAACCAGAGGTGGTTTTGGCATCCCCTCCACTTTACCGTACTTTGACCAGACAAAAACTATCTCCCAGAAGCCTCTTAAGCTGTAGTCACATCTGGTTTCACTGGATACGCAAGGGGAACCAGAAGAGAGGGACCTGACACCAACAGCTGACAAAACTCAAGTCTCTGAACATCCCACAGTTAGTGGTGAGCAACAACTGCAAAATACAAAACCCACAATCTCCTCCTGTATCATCCCACAGAGGATGATGAATAACAGTTCAGCCAGGCTGATAACCAGGCGCAACCTGCAACACCCAAACCTTCCATCTAGTCTACCACGTATGTGGCCTCATCACAGAGCTGGCATCTCATCTGTCTCAGCCCCTGTGTTGTAAAGAAGGTTTGTCCCTTTGGTTGTCTTTAGGCTATGGGAAAATTGCTAGTGCTGTTTTAAGGATCATGCTCCACCCCTGATGTTTAATGAATCTTCACATGTAGCCTACTTATTTATGACTGCAGCTGCGTAGGGGATGGGAAGAGACAAATGGGATTTCAAGTTCTGAATCTCACAGCTCCATTCTAAACTGAGCAAACCAAGTTCCCTTCTAGTGTAGCTGAGCCTACTCCTTCAGCCTGCAACACAACTCAGCAGGCTCCGCTTATTCTCTCTAGAATCACACACTGCGCTGCCAGGGCTGGTGTAGTATCAGTGTAGGATCAGTGATGGCAATCACATCAGAGAATACCAGTATAACTTGTATTGGAAGAGACCCAGGAGGTCTCTAGTCCCAGCCTCTGCTCAAACCAGGATTTGCTATGAGGTCAGATCAGGGGCTCGAGGCTTTGTTCAGTCACATCCTGAAAACCTCCAAGCTGCACAACCTCTCTGGGCAACCTGTTCCACTGTTTGACTGCCTTACTTGTGAAAAAGGTTCAGTTGGATTTTCCCTTCATCCAGTAGCATTCCAAAGACGGGTTTGAGAAGGCCTGTATTTAGAAATAAAGGTGATTTATACCTTTTGCACTGCAAAGGGATCCCTCTGTTCATTGTCCAGATACTTCTCTAAGTTGAAGAAGGTGTTGTAGAATACATGAGCCATTCTGCACCTCTTCAGGTCTCTCAGGGTTACTCTTCCTACAGGAAAAAAACCCACATTATTGTGCTACTGAGTTCTAACTTAGTGAGACTGGACCTGTTCCTTGTCAGTTTTATAGCAAGTTTTAATTATAACACCAGTATGCTACAATGTTACAAAATTTCTTCCCAAGTCAGTTGAGGATTTTAACATTATTCACTAAGTGGGTATGTTTATTAGGCTTAAATTCCACATACATATGGAGGTCTTTCACATCCATGTGAAATATGAAACAATGTGAATGGGCATGGTCCAGTTTCATAACCTAGGCTGTGCGCACATCCCACAGCTGGAATATACAAGACTTGTTGCTCCAGTTCCAGCAAGTTAATTCATAAGGTCTCTTGTTTTAGTACTTCAAACCTCCTGATGCATAACATCATGGCACAATAGTCACTGTTCAGACTTTGACCTTGCACGGTAATTTCAGCCCTGTGATTCTAACACAAGGCTCTACCTACAGATGGGTTTCACAGTGACGTTGCTTTCTCAGTCCACCATAGATCAAAGAGGATGGAAATTCCCATTAAACAGGACTTACCTTCCCTTTCTGGCTTAACGAGATCAAGCATCTGACACAGCAAGTCATGAAATGGCAGTGGTTCTATGCCCATCACTTCCATCCGCTCACATTGCTCCTCATAAAAGTACTCAAGTTCATACATGGAGAGCACCCCATCCCCATCCAGGTCCATGCACCGAAACCAGTACTCAATGCTAAGAAAAAGAGACAGGACCAGTGAAAGCACAGCGCTGCACTAGGAAATCCATACAGCAGAGATTTCAGCAACGTATGTTCCCTTTCTCCCATTCCCTACTGCTCTTCTGCCCAAAGGCTGGCATAAAACCAGGGATGAAAACACCCTTTGGGAAGGATAAGGGCACAAGCCAACACTCAAGAGCACCTCCTCTTAGTCTCCTAGGTGGCTTGTGAGTACAGCGATGCTCATGACCTGTTTCACCTGGTAGCTGTAGCAAGTGTCCACTGTGCTGCAGCTCAACTGGCTCATGTAGGTAAGGGTGTCACTGTCTGATTCAGCAGCAAAAGCCGGCCAAATACAACCAACTCTGAACCCAGGACACTGGCTGTCCCTGAGTGACCCTGGTGAGTGATGAGGCACACAGGTATGCAGTTATTTCCTCTACTCCTTTATACAGAAAGCAATGCTTTCAGGCAGTTGCGCTCTACATCCTCTCTTCACCTCTGCATTTATGAATTCTTCTTCTCATTTTTATTCATAAGACTCCTTGTCCTAATAATCACACGCAGCTCTCGTTTAGCTCTGCACAACAGCCTCCCACTGGCTGTACAAACCAGGCACACAGGCAGGTTTTACAAAGTGACGCAGTGAAGTTTCCCTACAAACCCTTCTCACACACTTACTACACGCGTGAAGGGCACATACCTATCTGCTGCAAACATCTCATGGGTTTACTGCTTCATGGCATGGGGTAACCAAAGGGATTGATGACTACCAAGACATTTAACATTACAAGAAAACTCTGCTTCTACACAAGTTCTCCTCAAGGAAGACAAATGACTTGACCACATGTTGACAGTAAGTTGCTTTTCCCCTAATAATCACTGGCACCTAAGCTGTCATCTCTCATAGAAAGCAGCAGGTCACAGAAGTTTCTATAATCTTATCTGCTCATCTCCATACTTTCAGTAATACACAAAAATCAGTCAGACCTTGTAGCACTCCTTTTGTCTTCTTCCGAAATCAAGAGCCACACAAAATCAGCATAACTCATGCGGCCTTCCTTTTGAACTTCATTGCCTCTGGAAGACATATGAGGGGAAAAAAAACAAACCCAAAACCCAAATCATCAGGCTCCTAAATACTCGCAATGTTATCAAACATTTTTCAAAAGCCCCAAATAATTTGTGAGAGAAAACAGGGCACGGCCACCTGTTCAGCCCGCACTCTGCAGCAGCGGTCCTTGTGTGCTTCCCCACAGGCACAGCAGCTGCTGCCTTGCTGTCACTGCAGAGCTGGGGCTCATCTTCCACACCCCCTCCCACAACAAGTGCTGGGCTGTTTTACTTTTTGGAGGCTTTACAGCAGTGCTCTCCAGCTATCCCTGTGCCACTGCGGGGCACAAAGACATAGTGCTTGCATGTTCCCTCCAGCTGTGCCCAGCTTGTTCTACAATGAGGTCTACAGGTGGTCATCCTATGGGATTTTTTCATTTGTTTTCTTAAGATACCCAGGAGTCTCACTCCGTTTTCAGGCAGCTCCAACTGGAGCAGCATGTCGGAAACCATTCTGATCAGTGGGGATTTTTGAGAGTATCTTGCATTTCTAATCAGCCTGACAAATTCCCTTCACTTCTATCCCCAGCCAGTATGCTATTCCTCACCTCACCACAGCGCCGCTGAATATTCGCTCAATAATCCTGTTTGATAAAGCTAGAAACAAAGAAAACACAGAGAAAATGAAGCTACAGGTCACAGGAATAATTACAATCAGTTGTTTATGCTGAATCCACACAAAGCCATTTACCATTGCTAAAAGAATGCTCTATCTGCATTGCCTGTCTAACCATTTTACTGGTCTCTGTTTAGCAGCATTTTGTAAAAAACAAAGATGACTCTCCCCGTGTGTCTGCCTTTGTATCCTCCTAAAAACCATATTTCCCCACAAATATGGCAACTGTATGTTATCTGGATTCTTGGACATGGGCAGCGTTACTCCTGCTTTGCTGTAGGATTTGTCACATAAGCAAATTCTGCTGATAGAAGGAGACTGTTTCAGTGTGTATTGCAAAAGAAGTTTAGTTATCAAGCAAAAATCACACATCAAATCCCTTTAAAACACTTCTTAACAGGGCACAAGCTGTGGCAATCCTGCTGCAAGGAAGGCCAATAAAAAACAAGCATAATTTTAGGTGAGCGGCAAGGATTTGCCAGCCAGGAAACACGTGGGATAGATTGTTATGGCAGAGTCACACCAGACAAGCAGCAAGTACCAGTCTTGAGGAGGATTTGCACCAGCTTCACCCTCCCAGACTGCTGACACACCTCCTTTAGACCCCCACCGTAGCACCTTCTACATGTTCTCCATCGCTTCTGTAGTCCTGGCACAATTCTGACACCCCAGCCAGGCAGACCCAGCCTGCACCACCCCTCAAACCCCCCTGGCACAGTGCTGGCAGGCTGCTCTACCCCTGCACTGACGGCTTCTCCCCTTCACCCTGCCCACAGCATCCCTCGACCTTTAGCTCCCCAGCACCCAGTGCCCTCAAGATTTGTGTGCAACAAACACTCCACCCCGCCAGAAGGGACCAAGTCTCCCATATCCCTATGCCAAGTCAGGCACTCCTCCATCCACACCCCGTTCAGCCCTATCAACACCCCTGACCCCTGTGGCTGCCGCACTCACCCGGAACCCCCACGGTCTTCCCATGAACACCGGCACTCAGAACATATGGGCCACCACACCACCCTGACACACACACACCTACAGCACTGTCATTCTCACACCCCCTTCCTTCTTTCCTACTTCAGCCCACTAGGATCTCGGCTCCTACAGAATGTCGTTCCCATCCCCAGAGCTCCAGCAATGCCTGACAACTTGCCACAGATCCCCGCAGCCCTACGCACACCACCACCTCACCACACACGTCACCCCTCCTGCCACCTCCAGTCACACCTTGTGTCTGAACACCCCATTTCCCCGGACCTGATTCTCTCTCCCAAACCTACTTTTCCAAAAAGTGCAGCAACCACATGGAAGAATCCAAGAAAGCTTTGTCTTCAGGATTAAACATGCTGGTCAATAGCTCAAGCTCTTGCCCAAGACATTACATCATCAGTCCTAACAGGTAATATGTCCACACGGGCATATCATGCTCTCAGAACATGCATAATCCTAAAAAGAGCCAACCTGAGTGTCTCCATCTAGCACAACACATACAGAACAAGCACCTTTGGATTTTTTAGCCCTTTGTGGATTTTTATTCCATTAACTCATCCGTAGCCCTTGAACCTTTGAAAACTCATAGCATCTGCTCAACCTGTAGAAAGGAGTTCCATACTGAAGTCAAGAGAGATTCTCCTGAGTACACCTGCAAACTGAAATTCACCACGCTTCACCGGACTCTGGAATTTCTCTCATGCATAACTGGGTTGCACTTCAGCAATCTTTGAAATTCACATGGGCTTGTCCTTCTTGTCCCTACTTCCAAGCTCCTGCAAATCCCTTAGTAAATAATAAGCAAGCTTCAAGACATTATTTTAGCTTGTCCTTCTGGCAGCGACCCACACGTGGACAGAAGCTCCCCCTCTAGCTACTCAGGCAGAAAATAATGTGTATTGCATCTCTCTGTGTCTAAGCCCCCACAACTGGCTCTTTAAATCAGCAATTGTGTAAGAGATAGATGACCCTACATTTTTTGAGGCATCAAATTAACCAAATTAAAGCTAGGCTTTACTCTTTAGTGGGAACATTCTATTTCCAGCAACCCCCTTTGTCCCACCACAGCTTGCAGGCAGCATACCTTGGTCACTGTACCTAGCCAGATCCTTCTGGCTGATGTAAAGATCATGGTCAGTGTCCAGCTCCCAGAATTTACAGTATATAACATAGAAGTGCTCGTAGGAGAAATAATCTGTGATCTGATTTATGTCATCCTCTTCTTCCAAAAGAGCAAGCGTCTGAAACAGTACAAATAAAGCGGGAAGTTAAACCTAGACAAAGAGGCAGTTCGGCAGCCGAAGTCCTCCAGCCTCTGTGGAAGCTGGGTGAACTTCCCAACTTAACTCTGAGAGCTAATCCAGAACGCAGCCTTTCTCCCCTGCAGGAGATGTAGTTGCCGCATTCCTTAACAGGCATTTGCAGAGCATCTGGCTTGGCCATCCCGGTTAGCATATATACACACAGTATTTCTGCTGCTCCGTGAACAATTTCTGCTGATTTTCAGCTATAGTGAAGAGTGAGGCAGAGAAACAAGAACACAACTGCTGTCTCAGCTGGGATCCATTTATGAAACATTTCTGACAACAGCAAGTGCACAGCTCTCCACAGGAACTGAGATATGTCTTTACACATCACACATCCTTCCCTGGCTCCCAAAGGACAAAATCGTCTTGCTCCAAACTCATGCCTGGACTGGGGAAGGAGGGATGGATCTCAGGCACATCAAACCAATCACACTGATCTCCCTGGGCTGTCACTGGCAGGAATTAATCTGGTATAACTGGGAGGCTCAGACAGGTTTCCAACCATGACACCTGTTAACATGCCTTGTTAGAAAACATTTACTGACAATGTCCTTGTTTCGTTCCCACTTCAGACCTACCTCTGTCCTTCCCTCCGCTCCATCTTCCCACCAACAGGAGGGTATTGCATGTTTACCAGTGTCACCTCCCTGCTTGCCTTTCTCCTGGTGCTGAGGCCATGGGACACCAGACAGCCTATTCAGGTGAATAAATTATGGCTGCAGGAACATGAAAATGCTCACAGACTGAAGTGAGCTATAGGTCTGTCCTCCCCTGCCCTCACAGCCTCTTAGAAAGGAAGAGGTGAAACACAGCCTAAGAGCTACCCCAGGGAGTTGTGTCTCTGAACAGATGCTGTGCTAGGCACTGACCGTTCAACGTCAACTTTCAGTGATCTCCACATCCAAGGAACCCAACCGAGTCTCAACAAAACTCTCACATCCTGCTACCCACCAGGTTCAGTAAAGTTTCATGCAGGGACAACAGGATGGCGCTGCCAGACCAGCACCGTTCAGACTTACTGACACTCAAGTATAAAAACCTCTGATCAATCACTCACTAGCCTCTTCAGATTCTTCATGGGTCTCTCCATTTCTTTGTAGATTATCATCACTTGGGGAGGTTTTTCAATAATTATTTTTTTTTTCTTTTATAGCTCAGGCCAAAATACACCATTTATACATGCAGCAAAGGGCTGCCCAAGCGAAATTATGGTCCCAGAGCTGAACTTCCCTGCTGCAGGAGATGAAAGGCAGAGCAGACATGCAAAGAGAAAAAGGGGAAGAGTGTATAAAGGGAGAAAATGAGCGAATAAAGATGCAGGATAAGTTGGGAGGATTTGTTTGTAACAGAGGTTAGGGAGGAACTGGGATCAGAGGGCTTGGACTGGCATGAGACAATCCAAGGGAGCACTGATTTTTTAATTAGCTGACTTGATCACTGGGGCAGAACACGTCTGAAAGGAGAATGAACACGAATTCATGCTTGAGGCTTTTGAGGAAGACAGCACGCTACATCTGGAAGGGAGAACAGGATGCAGTAGGGAAGTCTCGCTGTTTTAGCTGAGTCCGTAACCTTTCAGCCTAAAGACTTTCTGGCTTTTTAGATTTGGCTGCAGTTGAGCAGCCTCAGACAGTTTTAACCTGGTGCTCTTTTGGGAAAAATATTGAGAACAGAGATCCAAATCCGGAAATGTCTGCCCAACATAAGGATGCAGCGCAGGGATTGTAACAAGAACTGAGCTGCATTAACCTTTCTGAAGTCTACTGTCAAAGGGGAAATCAGCTCCTGAGATGCACGGTGTTGCAACCACACAGCACAACACGCCTGACCAACTGTCAGTGCCGGCTGGGAGTCAGGAAATTGCCTGTTCTACCCACCACGTATTGTAGGCAGTCCAGCAGCTATTCTTGGCTGCTCAGTGAGCCACTTCACATAGGTGCACTGCTGCATCTTGCTTCCCTTCCTCTTTGGCAAGAGAAGGAGCCAAGAGCCAATCTGCTTGCTGTAGCTGCGGAGCTGGTGCACCATCATCCCTTGACCTTCTACCAGTCCATTCTTAGCTACTCCAGCCCCTGGTCTTCTCTCACATCAGCTCAAGACACATCTCCTCCACCAGCTCCAGCACTCTCCTGGCACTGCGCATCGGGCCTCCCTCATTATGCAGTATACAGCTATAGGAACAAAGGTATGATGCATTCTGTATCTTGTTCAGGCAGAAACCAACATACTTGCAAGAAGTTGCTTTTCCTCAGCTCTGTTAGAGTGATCTTCCCAGACCAGGATCGATTGACTGTGTAGAATATTCTCTGTATAACCTGCAACACATGAACAGTGCTCTTGAAATCAACTCCTGAAATACACCAGTTTGGGAATTCAAATGCAGTAACTTTGTTTATTCACTCATCCTAAGGGGACTTATTTTTGAAAACTGCTTTGTGATGTCCTTTGTAGGTACTACTATCTCTAATTCACTACGCAGTGTGAAAGTAACATTTTTTTCTGAAATACTATTATCTATTTCCACTCTGCAAATACTTTCACTGCTCTTAATTCACATCTTTGCGCGTGCAGATGCATTATTTATGTCAGGGAATATGTTCAAAGTGCTGATGAATTGCTTTGAAACTGAGTTTTTCAGGTTTTAGGCACTGTACCTTGCATGAATCTCAACTGAAATAGTGTTCTACACCAAAAAAAAAACCATCAGGACTTTTGAAGAGCAAACAGGACATGTAAATGAAAGCCACAATTGATGTCTGCCCTATTGTGTCTATAACAAAGCCGCATCCTCTCTGTGGCTCCACTGAAAGTAAGCAATAGAGATTATCTGTCTGCATTTATCTCAGGTAGGTGTTAACCTCATTTGTCTCCTTTAGTGATCTGCCTCTGGTGAAAGTGAGTAACAAGCCTGGTGAGGAATGCACAGACTTCTGAGAACACAAGAGAAACAGTTCACAGTACGAGACAGAGAACACTCTCAAGTACCTAAAGAAGCAAGCTGAACCCTTCCTAGCCCACTCCTTGTTAGCTTGTCGAACATCAATGGGGGGAAAACGCAAATGTGTGATCAGGCACATACAAGAATAAACTTAACAGGGGAAACAACATCAAAAACATCTTCAATAAGAGAAATCAGAAATATAAATTAATATCAGCACTGAAATCTATGTAATATAACTCTTTTCGACCAAATCTAAAACAAATCTTCAATGCCTCTGACATCATGTTGACATATTATCCTAGAATTTTGGTAAACTGTAATTAGTGCCAGCTATTCCAACACAAAAATTAACTTTACACAACAACATGGACATTATAGGGATTAATCCAGTTAACAAATTAAATGGGAGGGGTTTGTTTCTTAGCTAGAGCCTTAGGCAATCACCATTTAAGTGCCATGCTCTGACTCAGACACACAAACACTGGCTCTTAGTCCAGAACAGATCTGAACCAAGTATGAGATTGTTGCTAACAGCCTGCTTTGGGATACACAGATTAGTGAGACAGTAGACACTGACAAGCACAATTAATTTTGAGAAAAACAAAAACTATTTGAAGACTCAAAATGTATCCTGAAGAGAGAAAACAAATACATTCAACTTAGCTGAACATGACACCTATTGGTAGCCATCCTGTCCCTTACAAGCCTATGTGGGGAGATGCAGGACAGCAGGAAGACTTTTCGTGTCTCATGGAATACATAACCAGAAGCTGAAATCAGCCTAATTCAGACAGATAAGAACACACTTCTTTAATGCTGCCATTGATTAACTACTGGGACAACTCCCAAAGAAACACTGCAGGGTCTTTAAACACTCCATGCTTCAAAGATGGATGTCCTTTTAAAGTTGGATGTCAATTAAACAAACAAAAAATCTATCCTAACTATAGCAATGACAGAGCAACTTACTATGGCCTGTGTAATACAAGAGGTCAGCCTAGGTAATCACAGTGATCTTTTCTGGTCTTAAGCACAATGAAAAAGCTGTATATTTGTTTCTTTAATGCCTCTGGCAGCCTCTGCCATTCTGGACTCTATTTTTGGACTTTGTTTGGCCTTTGCTGCCAGATTACACAACAGCTCAGAGACCGAAGTGGGTCTCACCTCATACATAACCCATTATCACACCTGACAACTCTTCAGCAATTCTTAAAGACACAGCGTTTTCACTCCATTCCAAGGACTCAAAAATAACAATCCCAAGAATCAGAAAAAGGACACTAACCAGCACTTCTTCTTGTCCTCTGCCTGCAGGGTAATAAAAGACAACAAAATATAACCCTGTTTGTGACATGTAAGAAATGGGTTCCTCTATCAGCCCATATTGACAAAGATGTTCCATCTGCTCTCTCCTCACCTAGCTGTAAAAACAAGGCATTCAGAGGTAAAATGGGATCTCTTTTCATGTCTTTTACCATGTCCAGTCACTCAGTGCAGGCTTTATTATTAAAATAATGGTCCAGTTTCAATGGCTAGTACATGGTGCATATATCGGTATGAAATGTCAATGCTGCTCTCTTCTCCAGGTTGTAAAAAATCAAGCTGTTAAAAAAAGCATTTGGGAAACATCCTAGAGCACAATTACACAGCCTGGGAAGATTTGCAGCATTCAAGCCACGCTCTTCAGTTATGCCTTACTGAAAGCCGTAACTGGCTTTGTTTCTCCCAGCATTTATTCTGAAATTTCCCAATTTATTCAGAATTCAGTACACAAGCCTTTGGAAGGGGGAGCCCCTTCCTATTTGCCCGTTATCCTCCTGTAATCTACCTCCAGGACCCAAACCACCGATGGGTCAGTTCTAGACCTTTCCCCAGTCTACCTATAGAAGAACAAAAGCAATACCATTTCTGGAAAAACCCACAAAGCTTTATTAAACCCTGTAGGCCATCCTCCCCTTACACATTTCCATTGGTAATACTGCATAACTTCAAGCATTTTTCAACAAGCAATATAATTTGCCAAGTTGTTTTCAGTTGACTCAGCTTTTCAAGAACAGCATGCAGCGCTAACTCTGAGCCTTGTCTGAACATTCTGGGAGAAATCACATTTTAAAGCTTTAACAATAAATGCCACATGATATTCTGCATTGTCTTCACCAGCTTCAGGAGACAGTCTCTGTTGAAAGAAACACAAGTGGTTTAGTATGCTGGCAGTACAACAGCTCAGATACTGATACTAACTAAATTAAAGCGTACTGTATCCAAAAGGCACCTCTAAGAGGTGCAGAGATAGGCAAAAAAAAAATATTAAAACATGCATATGCATCTTACCCATACTAGACTGTTTGATTACTCTCCAGGCGATTTCAACTAAGTGATGCTATATCCAGCAATGAACACACCAAAAGCCAGTGTCTCCTTACACCTTCATCTGTAACACAAAAATATAATGTAATTCTTGCACTAGCAGCAAATACATCGTTCTGTCACTGTAAGTAGGTATAAGGCACTCTACCTTGAAGGGATCAAAAGGATCCAGGTAGTCTCAAAATCCAAGGACAAAGCTGTTTCCTTCATTACCTCCTGGTGGAAATACTGAATTTTGTAACATTAAAGAGAAGTGCCAAACTGTCTGTGAAAGGAGATGTGAGGAACAGAACTCCTGGTATCAGAGAGGAGAGCCACTGCTGCAGTGGGCCAAGTACTGCCACTCCAGATGGGATCAACCTGACCCAACAGACTGTCTCCCAAGGTATTGACTCTGCTCCAGCTCAGGGATCTGGCCACGGCTGAACACGCTGAGCTCAGAAGGAATCCGTCTGCTGGCACAGACACCCAGAACAGCATTGCCCTGCCAGCATGAGGAGTCTGCGAAGGACATCACAGCTTTGTAAGATTCGCCACTAGATGCTTTTTGCCTCAACCACAAGCACCACTGTTTCCTGGCTGCCTGGGAGCAAGCCTAGGAAGCTACCTCCATCAGAGTACTGTGAGTAAGGGTGCCTAAGAGCTCAGACTGAAGTAGAAAAGCACAGTCAAGACAGCAGCAGAATCAAGAAGCACCGAGGAGCTTCACATACTGATGAAGGGTCTGGTTCTGTGGCTGCTCTATGGTGGTCACACAGGACCTTGCCCAGGCACAAAGGAAATTGTGGGAAAGTAGAGCGGAAAGAAAAGGTGCCTGCACTTCAGTTATCTTGAAGTGGAACCTCAGCTTTACACAGCTGGTCTCTCAGACCAGAACATGCACTGTGCCCCAGTGAGGTCCAGAAAGTGCAGCAAGAGTGATCATTTGGGGGATTACTCTACAAAGACATTTGTTTCTTGCCTTTATTCCCTCCTTTAGACCCTGAAAAATACAGGAACACCACGTGACTTGAGAAGAAGAACCTGGAAAGGCAGATGCACAGAATTGCCTTTGCCACCACCCAACAGCCAGCACCAGAGCAACCACACATTGTATCTTGACCTGCTCACCAGCAAAGAACAACCAGTTGATATTACAGTCAGAAACCGACGCTAGTGTTAGCTTAAATCCTTCAGCTTTCACCCTTCCATACTTTAAACATCAAATACCAGGGTGCATGTGCCACAGGCACCTTCACACTCACCCATTCATATGCCTCCACAATTCCCAGGCCATTGTTAAACCTATTCTGGCCACTTACTATGCTTAATGTATTTGTTGTCTTGCTCCATGGGGACTAAATATGTTGATAATACACTGATGTTCACTGTCATGTTCAAGCACATCTAAAACATTTAAAATTCATTCTTGTTATACATTTTCATAAAACATTAGTGTGACAGTTCAGGGTTTGCCCAGAGTAACAGTGTCTTTCTGCCATCTGCTCCTTACAGGAAAGGAACAAGCCTGTGTCTGCCAGCAATCCCCCAGCTGCCAGTATGTGGTGCAGCCGGCCCCCATGCAGACCCTGGCAAGCGAACAGGAGAAACTTTAAGCTCTGGAGCCCTGCTGGGATACAGCTCCCATCAGGTCTGTCATTATGTGAATTTGTTACCACTGCAGAGATACAATATCCTAACATTTATACCTTTTATCCAGATTTATACCCAACATGAGACAAGCTAAAGGCTTAAAAAAAAAGTACAAAATTAGTCAGGTAAAGCACCAGTCCAACTCCTGATGGCAAAGTTGGAACAAAGCTACAGAACCAAAACCCAACAACAAACAGTAGTCACAGAGGCTCAGAGACTTAGAAAGACATGACAGGCTTTCTGGCAAGAGCGAAAGGCAGGAGAGCTGGATGTCAGACTCCCGTATGCAATGGATGCTTTGTACCATGGAACAATCACAGATTCTCCATGCCTAAGTGACAGAAATTTTCAAACATACAGCCTTCCATGCCTCCTCGGCCCAGCAGAATTAGGGGTAACTCAGCAGCTCTCAAGGACGAAAGATGAACCCCTCATTTTCCTTCACCAGGATTAAAGGCCAAAAAAGTTGGTTTTATAGATTTGCTTAAGACCAGAAAGAATCATTACTAACCTATTGAATAACCTCTTGTACACACAGGCAAATTCATTTTTCCTTTGGAAGTAGTTCTTGAAATAACTAATTTCCATTAGTATTAAAAAAATCCTGTTTTTTGAAGTAACTGAAGGATTTGCTGATGGGATCAGTGACAAATCACAAAGGGAGTGTTGGTACAGCAGTATTACAGGAGATCAAAGGAGCCAGCCTACCGTCGTAATGTACCGGGAATGGAACTCCGGAGCATCCTTCAGGAAAGTCAGGCCAGGATGCGTTTCCACCACATCCTGCAAGATAAGACCAAATAAAATGAAATATATTTTCTTCTCCTTTTAATGTTTAGAAGTTACTGGGTTTACAAACCAATACTTCTGCTTACTTTTGAAACTGTATTTGCAGCATTAACAATAAAACTGAAATGACATCTTTTAATCTATAAAGTGAACCTTCTAGAATTAGAAGTAGAATACATTTTCTGGGCAATACGCACCTGTTGGCCATTTTGATTTACTTAAGGACAAAAAAACACAAAGGAAGAGAGTTAGTGAGTAGATGAGAACTTATTTTCATTGAATGAGACAAAAAAATTAGTTAGTTGACCATGCAACTATCTCCTCTCCAAGACTTTTTTTTTTCTCTCCATTCATTGAAGATATTAACATTCATTAGAGCTAGGTGTCAGAAATAAACATTCCTTGAAAGGTTGAGAAAGTTACTTTTTACGTCCTCCACAACGAAAGCTCTTGTGAGCCTCAGAATGCATACAGATATGATCAGTGCTTTTCCAAAATTTACTTGAACTACCTGTAGAGATGCCTCTTTCTCAAGATCAGCTTTTTGTAAGCCAAACACTGGCTCATGATGCCAAATCTGCCAAGAAATGCATGACCAAAAAAAACCACGGAGAAACTGCTCAGATCCTGAATGAATCAGCTCAGACCCCGCATGAATCAATGCCTGTGTAATTTCTGCATGTCTGATTCCTCTACCCTTTAAAAATGTGTGCAAAGTGTTGCTTTGTCTATGCCATGACACGTCAAAGGGATACAGCAGACCCTTAGGGTTGCACTATGACCAAATTTTGGCCCACCTAACTTGATGTCTAATATGACGGTGTCATATGGTGTAATACTGCTAGTCTCTGGTTAACTGCTGACAAGATTGTACATGCCTTTGATTGCACCAGTAGCTAAAAAGCAGAGCTGCAATCAATGAGGAAAGGCAATGTGCCCAGTGGAGAAAAGATGAAAAGGAACATGAGAAAACGTACCCGTCACAGTCCCAGTTTTGTTTGAGGCACCGAAACATCCAGTGCAGTCAAAACTTTTCTCCAAAGCAGCATCTCCACAGAGGTTTTGCATAGAGGGCAGTGTGAGAAATGTAGAGATATGTGGAAAAGCTCAGAAAAAGTACCAACAGATGATCAGAGGAGTAGATGGACCTGATTTATAGAGAAACTATAAAGAAACCCTAAACCTATCCAGAACCTGCCTAAATGGCCAGAAATAATGAAAGAATGATACTTTGCTCTGTTAAAAAATATCGTATGTGACTAAAAGGAAAAGAAAGAAAATAAATCAGCACAGATTTAGCCTGAATATTAGGAAAAAAATAAATCAGCAGTGAGACTTGTGCACGAGCAGTTTTAGAGGCATATACAGAACAGCTAGAACTGCAATAATTTGGCAAAGGTTTCCATGTGCCATTGTATCTGATAGTCTTGCTAGACAAATGTAATTATAATTTTATTGTCAAGCAACTTTTACAACTTTTCCAATAAGCTTTGATGTTGTGCTTGAGTATTAACAGTGCCATGCATTTTTCCCAATAACCACCTACAGAAACAGGGCAAATAAATATGAATAAAATATAAATTATATAATATATATATAAATAATAACGGATAAATATGAATCCTAGCAAGAGACGAGACTAAATAAAGCTTTGACAATCCTCAGCGACTTTAGCAAGATATGTAGATGGTTGGCACTTAAGCAAAATAGTCCGCTTAGAATGCTTATTTCTATTTCATTCCAAATAAATCCCACCCAGGTGCTGTTCAAACCAAAGGTTTGCACGTCCTTGGTAAACATTTAAAGACATGACAACAAAGAAGTTACAAAATAAAAATAGTTCTCTCTCCCCATCCATTCACTGCTGAGCTGCTGCAGGTACCTGAAGCAGCGGGATGAAATCCTCCTGTTCTAGGTAGTCACAGCCAGGCTTCGCTAAAAGGTACGTGAATCTGGATGCATCATCATGACAGTTACGTAGGATTCTACAAGAGAGATGAAGAGTTACTCCAACCACTTTGTACTTCAGGACAATCATGAACTACAGATGGAACTACAGGTGCCTTATCACCTGTTACACAATACATCTACACTGCGAATTATGCAAAACTGACCTCAGAGTACCAGCACCCGTTTTCTTCAATGGCAGCCAACCTTTACCTTTCAACAGCACCAAGATACTTCCACATAGTGGATTACTTCCATGTTAACATTGCTGTGGTAAGCAAGGTTTCTTGCTGAAGACTGTTCTTTCTTTGATTCCACAGCATCTTAGCAAGTAATCTGACTTCTCAAGATGCTGCATACTCACTGATCTCATTTGAAATCAATAGGATCAACCTACAGGATGCCGTAACAGGATATGCTCTTCAATTTAATCCTTTACTTTATTTCAGTATTTGAGTATATTGCCAACTACAGTCACTAAATTTTCAACCAGAACAATCACTCCACAGAGGGGAAAAAAAGAGCATCCCTTGTTAATTATGGCACAGCTGGCTGCTGTACACTGAAGTCACGGAGAACCGCCTAATGAAGAAATTAGAAGGACTGAGTATTTAGAGAAGCATGTAAACTCATTCCTTAGATTGACGGTTTGCATGTGTGACACCAGTTCTTGTCTCTGCCTTCTTCTAATACAAAATACTATGCTGGTCAAAGGGATCACAACTTAATTCACTCCAAACAGAAATACTCCTGAAAACAAAAACTCCGTGACATTTACCAAATCACTACTGAATACCTGTAACAGAAAAGAACATTTGGGTGTATCAAACATTAAGTAGTTCATATAGTATACGGGAAACAAAAAACTACTCAGAAAATTACCCTGTATGTTTTATAACTGCGAAAATACAAATAAACTGTAATTATTTACTATGAGTGATTATTCACCCCCCTCTTCTCCTGAAAGCATATGAACTTATATTGAAGCATAGTACTTAAATGCCTGTAGAGATCACACTGTAACTACCTTGCCACTAGTTCTGGTCTCATCACTCTTTACCAAAAGCAGACTTTACAGAAAAAGAGGTTTTTTAAAATATGTCTTCCAGGTAAAAAAAGAAAAGAAAAAGGATTTAGTGGCTGACAAGCAATCCTGTTTGCTGCACATTCATATCATGCTGCCAATTAACAGATACATTCTAAATCAGCTGCAGGAAAGAGGTGCTAATGTTTTAGCTTTAAAAAAAATAATCAGGCACATAAAGATAAATCCCAAAGCCATGTATTAGCAACAAACTAAAAGATGTGATTTTCAGAAGTATTCTATACCCAGCAATTCCTAATAACTTCAAATGAGATCAGTGAGCAAGTAGCATTTTGAAAAGTCAGGTCACCTACTAAGATGCTTGAAAAGAGACTTCAGCGGTTAAAGATAATCTGTTTTAAAGTTACGGCTGCATTCAGATAGCTGTAGTCTAACTTTACCAGGAACACTATATTTCTTTCTTTCATGCTTCCAGAAAAAAAATTTGTAACTATCAGAGGGGAAGAGGAGGAGAAAAAATAAAATTCTTTCTAAAGAGCAGGTAAAGTGAGAAAAGCATACAAAACATGGCTTGGAAATGATGTGGTTACAAGAATACAGAAAAGGGGCATGACCACAGTCCGCAAATATCTAAAGGATATGAAAATCAGAGGAGTGAAAAATACGTGGCATTATACCTGAGGGATTAATTAGGAGTAATTGGAGGAACGTAAGGAAGGAAAAAATTGTTGTCTGTGTCAAGAAAAACTTACTGATCACCGTCATCCTTAACATTTTTGCAATTTTGCCAGGGTAACTAGAAGCTGTTTTGACAATATTATCACGGGAAATACTTTGGGAACTCGGGGTTAAAGGCTACTTCAAGAATCTGAAGGGCAACCATTAAGTCAAAAATTAGAACTCTCTCAGGATATGAGATGGAGACATTGTTCAGGTGTTTCACAAAGTAGACTAAAGCCTGAATTGCCCTAGAGGGAAAAAGACCAGGCAAGAGAGCAAGTCTGTTCCATCTCACACCTTTGACTCCAAGCACAATATATTCAGAGCTCTCATTTCAAAAAGAAGCCTGGACAATGGTACGTGGAAGTGACTGTCGAACTCCACAGATTTATTATACAGCATGCCTGAGGAAGATAACTATTAAAGCTGCCAGAGCATCCACTTTTATGATGCTTCTTTATTTCACATTCCTCCTTCCTGTCCCATAACATTACCACACACCTCCTCTCCCCATTCCCAAAAGGCACTCGCTTAGTGCACTAGTGTAGCAGCAATAAGGCCTCAGATAAACACATACAAAATCCACTAACCTCTATCAGCTATCTCAGACTATTTCTAGGGAGTATAGTAATATATTTTATATGCCAACTGGACTAAAACATCCCATCATCTATACAATTGCTTCAAAGTTTGTAGATTCAGCATGGAAACAAGTGTTCAGGGAGTTTGGGGGAAGAAAACTTGAGCTGCTGGAGATTTTTAAGTCATTTGTTTTCTTCTAAAGAAAAGACAATGATTTGAGAAGTCTGGTGGAAGAAAAGAAAAAGAAAGAGGGGGAGAAGAGGCTTATTTGGCAGGCTGTTCTCTTTTTCCAGAAAAAGAATTTTGCATTTGCTATACTCACTTTCTCCACAAAGATACAAATGAGTGTACAGATACACATCCTGTCTTTTCTCCTCCTGATGCACTGAACATAGGTGCTTTCCAGTAGAGTGGGCAGCCACATATCTGTAATGAAACACCAGAACAAAGAGGAATACAAAAGCAGTCACAAGATGAGCCTGCTCGTTTACAGGCCAAACTCACCATCGAGATTTTTACATAAGGGAAATAAAGCAGTAACAGCACACAGGTTAGTCAAAAAGCTATTTACTGTATGCCAAGGTTCAGAATCCACCAATAACTTTCCACTTTGTCATAGCCTTTTTAAGTAGCTGAGAAATATGTCCTGTCAGGCTAGGAAAAGGATCGGAGACTATCCAGCTCTTCAGCATTGTCTTTGAATGAACTGTTTTGCAAGATTCCCTACAAAGTGAAGTGGAGAGAGACAGGCACCTCCTTCCAGAGGAGCACCAGCCACCTCACTGACCTACCCTAGAAAAGGATGACCCACTCTCTATATGGGCTGACTTCTCATTGACAGCAAGGGAACTTCAATTCTAATTATAGAAAATTAATGATTAAATGCCTGAAGGTGAAACAATTCCCATCCTGTAGTTTTCAGTGCAGTGCCTTCCACCCATAACAGCCCATTTTCCCAACACTAGATCTCAGCAGGATACCCCCAAAAAAATGAAAGCAAACAGAAAAAGGCTGATTCCAGCAAAAGGACTCCCTGAAAACAAATTTCTGATCTAGCCTTTTCAGAGGCTGCTAGCTTTCAGAATGGTACTCAATGAAAGCTCAAGCATTTTGTACTCTCTAACGCCCCAGAAAAGCAGGCTTGAAAATGGCTTCAAGCATTCAGCTGCTGACACCTCCAAGAAACCTCCTCTTCACCACAAATACCTTTCCAGCCACCTTCATGACTCCACACAAGGTATCAGAACATCTGCAAAACACTGCCTTGGAGGCAGTGCAGCTGATTCAGCCAGGCACAGGTAAGAAGGATATCACACCAAATGGGAGGAGTATTTTGAAGGAATAGTTGAGGCATCATTTCTGCTTTCCCCATAAAGCCTCTTCCACCTCTTCTATTAAGCAAGACCACGCTGCAAGTCTATTCTCAACTATCTGTTCTGGGCCTGCATGTTTCTTTGGGAACACCAATCAGTACACAAACTGCTGGATTTAGCCATCCCTGGGTCAGGCAACTGTACTTCTACAGGTGGTTAGCTACTCTGAGGAAAGAATGACATGTACTTTCTGCTTTCTTTTTTTTTTTACTTTTCTGTTTTCTTTGTGCAGCTGGTTCTCCCACATTTATTTCAGAGCCCCAAAACTGGTACCATTATCAATAACCCTGTGGAACAGAAGCAATCCTTACAATAGCTAAATGGCATGGAGCACATCCATGTAGAGACAGATGCAGGGACCAGAGAGAGAGACAGAGGTCTCTTCTACATCACCCTCCTGCCTTTCCCAGTTTGAACGTGACAGACCGCACACAGTAGCCTGTCTTGTCATAAGATCAGTTTCAAGCCTTCTTTTGGTCAAGCAAGGAAGTTTTTCTGTTTGTTTTCAGAGATGGTTTACAAATAATGCCACTCAATTCCTCTATAAACAAACAAACAAACAAACCTAGCCTCTCCTTTCAGAAAAACCTTCCTGCCTAGAAAACAAATGCTCCTCTTGGACAGAACACCACTGCTCAATCTACAGTGCCACAGATGCATTCAAGGCAAACTGAACATACGAGATACATCCAAGGACTGCTAGTTTTTAGACCAGCATTACTAAACACCACGGTTGAAGGAAAGGAAAATAGAACCATCCATCTGCATCGTGCTCCCACACAAGTGCTGTGTTTTGTTCCCTGAAGCCAGGAACTCATTAGCAGACTGTAACAACTCCGAGTCTGCTGACACCTGCATTATGGATGTTGAACCTACGCATCTCAGTGGCTGAGGGTTGACTAAGCATTTCCCTCTTCTGTGCCCAAGGAGGCGTA
Source organism: Ibycter americanus (assembly GCA_035590275.1). Classification (NCBI taxonomy): domain Eukaryota; kingdom Metazoa; phylum Chordata; class Aves; order Falconiformes; family Falconidae; genus Ibycter; species Ibycter americanus. Next base: position 2,561,198 of record JAVJGI010000003.1, on the reverse strand, counting down.
GGTTGAAAACTGCTTTCTCAAGCAACACTGCAACGGCATACATACATCACGTCCAGATTAGCGGGACAGCTAACCATAAAGAAGGTGGCTGGCACTACCTGAAGCCAGAGAGGCAGACTAAGTTTCTGCTATCTTCTGAGCATAACTATGGAGGAACAGAAAAACAAAAATGCAATTTGTATTTGGTAAGAAATCTGAAAGAACAATTTTGCAAATCAAAAGCAAGAAAGAGCACACACATCAAATGTGACAAACAAAACTGAGCTGTTTTGTTTACTGTTTTCTTGATCTACACAAAAACATTCAGAGCAAAAGTATATTGATTCTTTTTTCACTAAAAATGAGAAAAGCTGTGAGATACTTTATTAGTTTTAGTTTCAGTCATTCTCTCAAAAAAAAATGAAAAACCTAGAGAATAGTTACCTTAGCAATTTTCCCCATTTCACAGACGTTTGCTTTCTCATCTTCAAACTCTGTAAAGGCTTCTTCAATCCTGGCAATGATTTCTTCGTGATTAGTGCAGACATTCGGAAGTCCTTTAGGGAAGTAGAAACGTGGAATGTTTATCGACAAAGGGGTACTGCTGGTGGCTTTATTCACAGGCAGAAGAGTACAAGGGCTAACTGCGGAGTTCAAAGGAGCTGTGGATGAAGTTCCAGGTTTCTTCTCTTGTTTACTTTGAACCTGAAAATACAATGAATAACAAATACTTTTTAACAGCATGGCACGCCAAGGAAGAGAAAATGGTTTGTGCTCCCAGGGATTAGGAAAAAAATTAAACCCCACCAACAATGAAATTACAGCACAGGGATAAAAATGCATGTCTTACATAGCCAGTTAAATAATTTCTGCAATATCAAACACCGCAAATTTAGGATATGTCACATCTACTTTTATTTAGTTTCTATGCATTTTGTGTACGTAACTGTAGATTATGATATACTGTTGAACACAGTCTGCAATACCATAGAACAAGGACAATCCTATTTCCTCTCATGCTGGTCACTGTGTTGTCATTCTGCCCCATAAACACCAAGGCAACAAAATCTGCTTTTTAGTATTTCCCCTTAGACTTAGGACATCCACCCACACAAACGTCTTGCCTCATGTATAAGCTAACTTACATTCATAACATCGACTTTTTCCATCCCCTGGGAACAGAATTACTTTTGCCAAAGTACTGCTTCACAGATAAATTAAGAAAAGGTTTGAAAGACTGTCTTCTAAATTTCAGGAAGCCTTTTATTCTATGCCCAACTTCAACAGTCAAGACCTGATTTTGTTCAAGGTACTAATTACTGGCAAATCAGTTCTTACATTAGAAATTACAAGCAGCCAGCACAGTTTGTCATTAGGCACCCACATGATACAACACACACAGTTAGTGGAAAATGCAAAAGGTCTGTTTACAACTCCAGCTGAAGACTCCTTTGGCAGGTGAAGCACCGAAAGGTTTCACTGAATCACCACCTACATCATTTGCTGAAAAACGACAAGAAAACTGGGAAGTGACACGAGGCCTTTTGCATGCCTGTTTGAATGTGGTCTTTTCTCCCACACCTGCCACCTCTTTCTTCATTAGCTCTAACATCCTATCAGTCCTCTCCTGTCTGTAATAAACATATGATTGATACGCTGATCCCCACTAGATCACCCTTCTAATGGATCTCTGCAATCTAGTTCTAGCTATACATCAGTACTTATCATGAAAGGTAGCATTTGTATTTATGTACATAATAAGATCCTAAAATAGGTAATTTTTCAGACATGGGAGGGAATATTTTTTAAACTTTGAAAAGTAGTTACAGTATAAGCAGAATTCAGATGCTGGAATGCTGAGGGATGACAAATTCCCTACTCCCCCATGAATACACACTTTCTTGGGAAAAGGCAATAGGCTTGCCTATTGCACAATGGTTCAAATGCAAGAGTTATTATTAATGTAACAACATATGTGATAAGAGGCTAATAAGGCAATAGTCAAGTAAATACAGCTGCAACTTTCAGTTTGTTTATTCTAACTATTTCAAAACAAAATGGTTTTAGGATAAAGTAGCCAAGTCTGAGTTCACTAAATACAGAAGAATGTATATGATGAACTGACTAAACTCTTTGCCTTACTATTTTCCAGAAACTTGGAGCTTTTTTCTTAACACATACTGAATACTCCAATTTACCATGGGTTTGCTTTCAGGAGGATTAAGCAGTGAGAACTGTAAAAGCTTCCTTAAGCCCTGTTTTTAACTGCAGTTTAGAATACTTTATAACCCATTCTTCAGAGACCTGTGAAATGAGAGATGAAAGGATTTCCCCCCTCTTCACTCCTCTGCTTCACTGGTCTTTCTTTAAATGGGGAGGACCTCTTCCTTCTCCCAGATGCTGTCCCACTTCAGGAGCAGGAACACACGCACTTGCACACCTATGCCAGCCAAAGCACACTTTTGTACTGTCACTGCTCTTGTACAGAACACATTAACCTGGAGCTTGGGTATCTTTAAGTCCTGCTCTCCTGTGTCTTGCAACATAGGAAAAGCTGAAGATCGTTTTCAGCCTTCAGGATTTCCGAGTCTACCAATACCAGTACTCAGAGTCTGCATGGTCCTCAATATAGCTCTCAACCTTTGGAGAACAAGCCTGATTACCACCATCTGTTCTTCCTCCCATCTTCCCAGACTTTTCCTACTCTCTCACATACTGCACATACTACTCTGTGTTTGATCCTGAGCGATGCTGGAGCTCCAAGTGGGCCAGGCCTGAGCCTCAAAGTGTTACTGGGGCTAAAGAGGGCGGTGGGACAGAGTGATGGGGGCTGATGCTTACCCTGTCCCACAGTATGACAATGCAGGTAGGTGACCTGAAATGGTGGCAGGGGTTAAGCTGGGAAGAAGCTGGTCACTCACTCTGGGAACGGCAGCTCACTGGGTTAATAGAAGGCAACCCTTCTCCTTGCTTCCTTTTGTTCTTTACTCAATAGAGTAACAAAAGCAAAACCCAGACAGGCTGAATGTGTCTGGGGAGGAAGCACATGCCCCCAGAGCAGCCACTGCTGCATGTTACAGGTAGATGAAGACTCAACCCCCTTCCCACGGCTGCCTCCTTCGGTCAGGGAGGCTAAGCAAGAGGGATGAAGAGAGCTCCCTAACACAGGCCTTCTCCAGAAGCCTCCATATGGTTGGGAAATTGTGGATTAACAAATTGGACCTTAGTATGTAAGTCAAGCCAGTGATTTGACTTGGAGAACGCACACAAACACCCCGCCGTCACTTCTGCTTTTACAGCCTGCCCCCCACCCTGCCCTGCCCAGCTGGTGGCTTTTCCAGCCAGGACCCAACTCTACTCGGTACTTTTCACTTTCTAGATTCCAGCAAAGGCGAAATCCCTGCTGGTCTCTCACAACACCATATTCATACAAACAATGCAAAGCTGGAACAGACAACGAGATGCCAACTGCAGGCACTTGACTTCTATAATAGGACTTAACGCCAGTTTGTCTTGAAGACCCACTTCTCAGAAACAGGTTTATGGCTCATTAATCTCTTCAATACACACATGCACTCCTAGCTGTCAGGACTGTGAGGAACTAGAAGAAATTACTCAAATTTTAACAAAAAGGTCCACAAACCAAAAGGAAGGAAACCAATATATTGTTCTTTCAAAGGACACTGACTCTTCACTTTAACAATACGTTCCCTTCCCTTACAGTACAAGAGAATGATAAAACTGGGTTGGGTTTTTTTTTTTCTTGGAAGGCAAAGAGGCATCCCCAAAGCAGACCACCACAACAGCACTGTGCCATTTTCCTCCTTTTCTGCGTACCACACCATCCCAATAGGGCACAAGGCTTGAGCCGATTATCCTGTAACACAATTCTTCCACTTTGCCCTGGCCTCCACCTTCTAAAAAGCAGAGCAACTCATTTTCCTCCAGGTACTGCCAAAGCCAGCAGTGCTTGGTACCAGCTCACATAAGCCACAAGTCAGGACGCTAGAATCTACATTAATTTCCTGATCCATGACCACAACACAAGCCAGAAGGTTAGACATCTATAGGAGAAATAGAGGGAATGCTGCTAAGCTTCAAAGTAGGGAGCCAGTTCAGACATAGGTTTGCAGCTGACCTTCCCAGCAAGACTGAATCACAAACTCCTGGTCAGTACAAATCAAACAAGGTAGAAGCATTGCTCATGGATGGCTTCTTTTCAGAGGATTCTACTTTAGGAATAGAAATAAAATTTTTTAACTTTGTGTTCTTCCTTCTCATGCAAGAACTGAGCTGTCTACAACACCACAAAGAGAAAACAAGAAGCAGCAACTAGCTCTTGAGGATCCTGTTCCCTAGAGCAATCTTGCAAGTTAATACTCTGAGATGGGTATAACTGTCTGTCACCTACCATGGAGAGAGCAGGGAGTTAGTGACAACTACCTGTGAAAAAATGAAGAAAGTGATATGAGGGAATTCCTTGGAAAAAAGTTTCTTACTGCAAAAAGTTAACCTTAAATGCTGTTTGCTTAGCAGAACACATTTCTCCAACAGGGCCATGCATTTTCAGAAAGGACAACTAAGAAAGCAAACTACAAATACTACAATAAATCTTTTAGCTTTGTTACCAGTAGCTAATAGTTTTTTGGGGGTTTGTTTTTGCTAAAGAGGAAGGTGAGATTAAAGCCCATTTTTTAATACTGCTCTATAGTGTAATTTACCTTAACTAAAATCTGTCTATTTGCTATATCACCTTTTGCCAGTCACACAGTTTATTTATGGACAGACTAAAATAGTGACATCTGCATTATAAATAAACCAGACAGAACTACAGCCTCATTGTGCTACACAAACAAAGCACAGAGACTAAATCTCTGCCATCCAAGCCCTGCCTCTCAGGGACTTGCCAGTCCCAGCAGAAAACTCCATGGAAGGAAGCAGTATCATATCAAGTGCTCAAATACTTTTGACTCCTTCCTCCTGGCCCCAATTTCCAACAGGATCCTAGGTAATAAATTTACCAGTTTCTGCTTTTTTTCCAAATGTGATTCTGTAATCCTCTTTTCTAGGGTGCAGTGACTCAGCCTGGTTTCTCACAGTCCACAGTGCTGACTTAATGTCTCCTTCCATTTTTTACAGTTCCTGTCTTACTGAAGTCTGACGGTAACTGGACACAAGCCATCCTCAAAGATCATCAGTTCTCCAGAGCTGATTTGTATCTATCACCCAGGACTTTCTCTTCCTTTCCTTCCTTGAAGCCCCTTCCCATCATTGTATCTTTCTGCTGCCTCTGTCCTACCCACCGCTAAGGACACTAGGAACAGCAAGGGTTCACCTGCACATGCCTCCCAACAGCACAAGGCAGAGACGCTGTGAGAAAATGCATTTCTGGATAGACTCTTTTCTACTGTAAATCATAAACTCACCAGCAGAAACAAAATCCAGTCACAGCAAAACAAAAACGAAAACAAACTCTACCTAAGCAACACAGAATCACCAAAGAATTTAGGTGGGAAAGGACGTAGGGCTAAGTCTAAGGCTAGATCAAGTTCCTCATGGCCGTATCCAGCTGAGTTTTGAAAACACAGGCAATGCTCATCTGTCCCAGTTTGCAGGTGACACGTACTTAGGGGGAAGGCTGGCATGATGAGAGACAGAACCTCAGGCGGTGAGTAGTTCAACTACTTCCACGAGAAAAGGCATCAAGTCCTCCAGCTGCGTACAGCAACCCCAAGCATCAGTTCAGGCTGGGAACCCACCAGCTGAGCAGCATGTGGGGGAGATGGCGTGCACCAGGCTGAACGCGAGCCTGCAGCACTGGCTAATTACAAATGAGGCAAAGCATGTACTAGACCGCATTAGGAGTAGAGCCAGGAGAACAGGGGACGTTATTATCTTATATAATAGTGAGGCTGCATCTGGATTACTGTGACCAGTTTGGGGCTTCACTTCAAAAAGGATGAGGGGAGACCAGAGAGAGATCTACAGAAGGCAAATCAGAGAGCCAAAGTCAGGATCACGTGGCAGGAGAGACCGAGGGGCTGGGCCCGTTTGGCCAGGCAAAGGGGAAGCTGAGGGATGGGCTAATCACAGCCTACAGCTACTGGAAGCGCAGTTACAGAAGTGATGGAGCCAAACTCTGCAGTGGTACACAGTATAAAAGGGGCAACAGCCACAAACTGCAGCTTGGGAGTGTTAGGCTGGAGGATGGATTTAACTGAGGGTGGAACAGCCTGCAAGAGGTCACCAGGAAGGGGGGGTGGGTTTCAAGACCTGGAAAAAGCCAGTGCTGATGTGACCTAGTGTTAGGAACAGTCTTCCTGCAAGTGAGATGTTGGATTAGAGACCTCCTTACCTCCCTTCCTACTAACACTGCTGTGGGAGGCTCTCTGATCCTTCCGTGAATAGTCCTGCAGAAGATGAGCATGAGAACGGAAATTCACAGCTCTTAAAAGAGATGCGGGTTTTACAAAAAGCTTTCTCCTCCCTTGCCTTCCTGGCCAACTGCTACATGTTCCACAAACTACATATCATTCATCTCTCTTGCCCCCTATTAGCTTTCCACCTGCTAGCACTTTTCCCTGTACTTAGTCAGCCCAATTTACCTGTAGTCTCAGGTCACCTCACACTAACACACCCAAGCCACAAGTTATAGCCCCACAAGGCACAAAAACCAACACCTCACTGCTGCCAAGCGGGAGAACTCTCATCTCTGTCCGCAATCCCCAAATGTACATTGTCACCGCGTACTAAGTGCCAGCTCCAGAGCTTGCCAGACCCCTCTGTGAACTGATTTAACCCACTTGGAAAGGCAGAAAATGGACTTAGCTTTGCTGCTGGATGATATTCTACCATGTTACGAGTTAAGCCAGCTCACAGAAAGGCCCACAGGGTCCAGTGCAAGACAGGGGTGACACATGGTGAGGAGGGCCCAAGAGGGAACAAGTACTGGAAGAAAGAGAAGAGGAACTAAGACCTTCTTTTCTCAGCCGCAACTGCCCACTGCATTAGTTTGCTCACCTCGGATCTGCAGCCCCAGAGTAGTTACTCTCGATGCATTTAGCAGTGAATGTCGCTGCTCCTACTGCAGACCAGGCAGAAGGCTCATATACCAAGGGCTTGTCAATTTTTCCAGTTCGTCTCCTAAGAGATCTTATCTCTCCCTGCAAACCATACCCTGATTACCTCCTTAGGTGATCGGACTAACTCTGGAGAGTGAAATCAGCTGGGCTGCAAGGTTCTTGTTAGTCTCTTTAAATTGCTGGTGGTCCCCACCCAAGCCATTACTACACATCATTACTTCATGCAGTTCTCCTCTAGGGAATGAAAAAACATGTTCCACAGATTAACCCCATACACGTACTTCAATCTGCCACCAGAAATCATGAAAACAAAATGCACTACAATATGTTCTGGAGCAATTTTAATAGCTGTTTCTTAGGAAACAGCTGCACCACTCATAATTTCAACTTTTTAACTTCCTCACTGGGTCACCGATTATTTAAATACAGATGAAGCTCAAGATGGGCTGATTTTCAGCATATTGTGACCCTCTGTACATCTGGGGTGGCTACGTGTCCAGTTGGTGTCCTAGCATAAATAACTCCAATCTTCTGTCAGCTGTCCCAGAAAGCAAGTTCAGCAGCTGGGATTTACCAAGAAATACAGCCGTGGTACAATTTCCATTTCTTCAGCTACATCTCCATGATGTCAAGGGTCTTTTCCAACCTAAATGATTCTATGATCTCCTTCAGCCACAGCCCAGAGACAGTAGGAAACAGCACAAAGGAGCACCTTGTGATGGTAAAATCACAAACGCCAGAGCCAGGTAGGCTGGTCCATGCACAGATTCGTACAGTAGAGAGCATGAGCCGCTACACACAGCAGAACGTGGCGGTTGTTCCACATGCAACAAGAGATATTCAGAGCAATCACAGAGTTTTTCTTAAAAAAAACACCGAAAATATTTAATAGTCTTACATTACCTCTCCCTATTATTAAATCGCTGCCCTTGCTGTTAATTTTTTCCCCCTTGTTTACAAAGACATTTTAACTCTGCAATCTAAGCCTGGAAGGTTTATTTTTAAACCTGCTGGTATCTAGCTGCAAATAACTTTCTGCAAATAGACACGCCTAGAGGGGACACAGTTTGATTCTCTGATCCAATAAAAAATACAAAGAAAAAGAACAAGAAACACCAAGCATTCAAACCTGGGCCTGCTGGAATGACTTCAGCCTCCTCTTGAATCGAGATGGAAGAACAAAGTCACAGCCCTTCGCAAGGAAAGCTAGCTCTCCTCCTAAGTCTGGGTCCCTCCGCAGAGAACTCTCCTTGATCATCATCCTGGTCAGCTCCTAAGCAGATGTTGCCCTTTCCAGAAGGGGCACAGGGACTCTGTAGGAGACCACGTCAAGACCAGCACGTTGCTTTCTTGGTTTTGATTTTTACAGGCAAAAAATGGCAAATGGCTTCAACATACTATGTCTTCTCTCTCTTCACAAGGACAACAACTAGAGATCTTATCTCACTCCTGAAGCCAAACCTCCCTTTTTTAACTGATATTCAAAGTATCTTTCAGTACCACCAGGATCTTCTGCCTTCTTGTAATACTTTAATTGAGAAACATGATCTACAACAGAATCTATTTCCCTGCTGGCTACATGACAGACAATCTGTCCTTGGCTTGTAATAGGCCAGGGGTAATATGGGAAAGGAAGCACCCACCACCACTACCAACACCGCTAAAAATAGATGCACTGCAGAAGTGGCTAAATATACCATCTTCCCCAGTAGCTCTTACTTTATGTGCTTCGGTGCTGAAACCTGAGGTGCAAACTTGCATCATTCAGGCTCAGCTAGAGGTAAACCGCATGCTCTCAGCCAAGGCCCGTGCACATATGATGCCAGTGGTTTGAGGGCCCCGCTTCGGAGGTGATGAAGCAGAAGATCAGCATTAGTTCCCACTCTAGACCAAAGGCTGTAATTTTAAAAAAAAACATCAATTTTTCCTTCTTGCTTGGAAAAAGCAGATCATCTAGTTCCTTTAATGCCAAGCAAGCACTTAAGGATGATCTTGCATAATAAGCTCAGGCATTCTAAAGCAGTTCTTAAGAAAACGTTTCATAAAGCCACCAAAATGCATCATTCTTTTTCTTTGTTTTTCCCGTAACTCTCACAAGGCAAAAGCAAAGCAATCCTCAACAGACAACAGTCTACTCTGTCCGTGGGATTTTGAGCAAGCAGACTTCAAACTCTTGCTCAGACTTAGTCTGGGCTTGTTAAAAGCTTGTTAAAAGTGTGTTTTCCCTTTCCTATCAAAACAATGGTGCTGAACAAAGGTCTAAATCCAGTTCTTACTCCACAAAATGAATAAACATCTAGTCCCATGGTCTGCTTTCCCCACTTGACTTTAGAAGTTCTAGCTACTTTACCATTTTACTTTCTGAGCTTAGTAACACTGAACAACATCTAATTTCTAGTAGAGCTTGCTTTTATCAAGATACTGCATTTGAAATGAAAAGGTCTCACTGAGCCTCATGAACAGAAAGGTTTTTAGACATGTGCCTCTGATATCCTTTTCCTGGTTTTATGTAGATGGTTCAAAGTTAATTCAAATTCAGCATCACTTAATGTGAGTGGACTACAGATAGACATAGAAACAGCCTATCCAAAAGGATGGTATTATCATCATAGATTTGCTCTTGTGCGGTTAAATAGGCCACTTACTAAAGTAGAGAGACCCCCAGCTGACATTCACAAAAGGAATTTTTTTAATGTATTGATAAATTTGTATCAAAACCCCCAAGTGTATTTTCTCTCCTGTTGCTTCTCAGTCACCAGGCCATGGTCCCACAGCCTGGGCTGTGAAACCCAGTTCTTTATAAAAGAAGAACAAGAACGTAGCATAGTTTGGGTCCCTTTAGATCACTGTAGCTACGTCTGCACTGTGCAGCCTGGGAACTGAAAAAGCTCTGAAGTCCAGATGTATATTCACGGCTACAAGTCTGAAGAATCACAACATTATTACGATATCATCAGCCCACTTTGCCATGTCCCTTGCAAATTAATATGAAGCGTAACAGAATGGTAGGATGTGGATGGGAATGAGAAAAGGAGCCCCAAAAAAAGAAAAAGGCAGGCAGTCATTTGAACTGGAATTGACACTGAGTGAAGGATACACAGATCCACATGCAACAGTTTTGAAATAGATTTTGTTTTTCCTACTCTGACAATTTTTTCTAAACATTAAGGCAATGACTAAAGACCCCACAAGGCTCCACTGTACTGGGAGTCCTGCACATCTCATATAGCAGCATGTCAGAAGGTGATTTATTTTAAATCATCTGTGGTAAGTGTCCTTACTCCATCTTCAACTGAACCCTCACCCTGCTTACAGACTGCCACTCCTCTTACAGACTGCAGAAGAAATGTAGTCCAAAGAACCTCTCATATCTACAGCTGCATCCAGACCAGCTATAGCAGGCTTTAAAAGACGTATGCGTGAAAGAGTCATACTAATCTAGCAGCTACTAGCTGCTATTTAAAAAAAAAAAACCACAAACACAACCAAACACTAAAGACAGCCACATACTTTTCATTCACAAATTAACCACTCACAAAAGATCCCAGAAGTTTGTGTTTTTTCCACTGATAACCTAGAAAAAACAAAAATTATCTGAAGGCAAGGCTTGCTGCGTCTGAATTCCAATTTTTTTGCACTGCAGCCAGTTCCTAGCATGATACTTCCTATTCTCAAAACACACAAGGTGGGTATAAATAAAAGCGTCAACATACAGTACTATGATAAATTGACATTAAGAGAATCTTGTATCGACAGTTTCAAAGTCAACTGGACAAAATCCACAGCAGAAAAATCTGGTATCAACAGCCTACAGATCAACTGAACAAACTACACTCCGATTCAGAAATCTCTCTTTGCTACATACGACCCAGTTTAAAGCCCGAAGGTGAGAGATGCCAAATCTAAAGAGGTGTCAGATTGCCTTTGTTAGCCATCAGAACACAGAAAAAAATCTCACCTGTGCCTACAGCTGGAGGCTTAGTCCTAAAAGATTTGGATGCTTGAATCATCACAGGACTTAGCTGTACCCCAAAGCCTGACTGCAGCAATGCAATGCACTCCGCATAGCTGAGAAGGGCACCAGCTTCAACTGTTTTCAAAACAGATTAAATCTCTCCAGTAACAGCCTGACTTTTTCCTGGTTTTAGAGTCAATGAGGCTGAAAAACTCAATGTGTATCATTAGGCTTTGTTTCAGCTACCTTTAGATGTCTACTTCAAGACAAATCAAGTTCACACAAGCAGACTGTATCTGCCCTGATTACAAAAGGTGCCCACATGCCACGAACACGTCCCTAAGTGTTCGGTATCTGTTCTTTTAATTCTCCAATTTAATCCAGTTTAGTTTTTTCTCTATGTCATCTTTGATTCTGTGATACTTTAATATTCACTTTCTATTTTCATTTATTTCAATAACTATTACAAAACAGAAACAAAAAAAGAAGCCCTTTTTTTACTATTTGGGTTTAGAAGTAATGAATAATTCATGTTTGAAAAGAGTACAGATTGTGTGTATAGCTTAATTAACAGATATCACCAATATCTGATCAAAACTCTTTGTAATATATGTAAGATGAAAGCTGATTTTCCAGAAAAACTTTATCTTTCAGTTTGGATGCATTTTGAGAAAACGTGATTTTTTCATGACAATATTAAAGTCACTATGATGTTATAGAAGCCACTTCTTAAAGTTAATCGCCCCACACAAGATCTTTCATGAGCATATCATTAAATTTGCAAAGAAGTACACGGATTTATGGAGTAGCATTTTGAAGGGGCAGAATTATGAAGTTGCCAGGTCAACCTTACCTTTACATGACTAGAAAACAGTCTTAATTCCACTCAGAGTCATCCTGGGGCCACCTGGTTAAGCATGCAACATAGACATTTTGATACAGAAAAGCAAGGTGTGTGGCCGCAGGACAATGTTTTAGAGCACAGTGAGTTAGGAACACTCCTGAAAGTCCCAGCAATACCCACCCCATCAGTCATTCAGGCAAGGCAGGATTAGAAAGATGCTACCTAGAGCCAGCCCAGAGGAAACGTGGCAGCAGGGAATCGCTTCTGGATACTCAGCTCAGGGCTCTGCCACCTGAGATACAACGTGGTTAGACAAGGTGGTATGAAACCATCTATCAACCCTGCGAACTGTAAACCCTCTGCTCCCAGATCCACAGTTCCTGTACAAAACCAGTTTTGTATCACCCATGTGACCTCAGTGTGAGCAATTCTACTTACTAATCTGGCAGAAAACACACCTAACTAAAATTTATGTCTTGTATACAAGCATCACAGACAGTATAAAGAAAGATTCAGAACTATGCAATAGGAAGTAAAGGCATGGGTGAGAGAGAAAAGGGAAATGGGACTGCTCTTTCTGGCTCACTACACCATGAGTAATCCTTTTGAGAAGAGATACCTCTATCAAACCCTGGTCCTGGTCTCTGCTCTCAAAATTGTTCACAAACTTTATCCAACAGCTCTTAAAATAAAAAGCATGAGCAGGACTTGGAGCACAGCGCTGCACTACTCAAACTCAATTCTGAAAACAGAAGAACTAAATTTCTAACAGACTTTCTAGGGCACTTTCACTAGAGTACTAAGTAGTCTGCAAGCAATAACTGAATTTAAATGCTTTGTCAAATGAGCTATCCTGTACAGCTGGTAGGCCAAGGGCACAGAGAGATTAAGGTCAAAAACATCCACCACTGACTTTTTCAAGGACTTGGCATATAACATTTTACTCAAATGGTAGCACCCTTTACCTTCCAAAAAAATCCCTGACACTCAGCATTTCTGCAGATCACGTCAGAGAATCCCAACAGCCCCATCTCCACCTTCTTCACTACTCACTGGTTCTAGTTTCTCCCCCATTTTCCTCACATCTGCCAGTCCACCCAGGACTCCTTTGCCCTCCTATCTAGAGACAAAAATATAGACAAATATTTGGGTTATTTGCTAGCCTCTAACAGACAACTCTTTTCACTTAACTATTTGTTTCAAAAACACGTATTAAAAAAATCAGCTTAGGACAGGCACACAGAACAGGAAATTTTAAAAAATAGTTGGAGGTTTAGAGATAAGCAATGGAAAACTGGATCTCAGAATGGGAAATGCTGGATAGTCTAAAAGTATGCAATGCTTCCTGGCCTGCCTGAAAGAAGCATGATGTGCTCATTATGTGCTCCGTAAAACTGATGGACTTCTCAAGTATTCATTTCCCAGTTTCCAAACATTTTTGTTTTGAAAATGAAGAGGCAAGTAATTCTATTGTTCTCCGTGGAGAATCATAACTGAGTTTATGATAAAGGGAAAGTCTGTTGCTGATATAAGTTAGCACGGATTTCAACACAGACAGGCCAACTGAGTCAGCCAACAGTCTGGTCTGAAGCGGGTCTCCCTTTCCTTTTTCATTGCTTCGGATATGAGGGATATTAAAACTGTCACAGCCTTCAAAAATGAAAGCTGCACTATGTTTTCATCAGTATTAGATCTCTGGGTATTTTGTGTGTGCGCACAACTATTTGATAACAGGTTTATGAGCCCTAAGAAAATACAACAAATCCTTTACATATTATTCAGGCACACGTGTGATACTGAATCAGGATCCACGCGGAGCTCCAGCCAGGTGCAGTTACCTGGGAATGTGGATGCATTCCCTAAATGCTACACCTAGAGAGGGCCTTGTGTCCGCAGCCAAGTGTGTGGTCACATCTATACTAGAAATGACAGCAAAACTCAGAGTAAGTGTAGAGCCAGTTCAAATGCCTTTTGCCCACTCTGCTGAGGGCTAACTCCCTCTGAAGGTGCATCCACGCTGCACAGTGCCTAGCCCAGCCCCCTCCAGCTCCTCTGGGTCCCTGAGACAGTTATTCTCTCTTGTCATCTTTGGTTCTAGGCATCTACGCAAAGAAAGGGTTGTGCTGTTGCATGGAAAAGAAGAGCTCTTGTAGCATGGGTGCATGGTTTATGTCCACAGAAGGCAGGCTGGGAGCAAACACACAGGCTAGGCGGGTGATGAGGGAAACAGAAGCTGGTAAGGGACCAGACTAATAAGCTATTTGATAGTGTAAATGCATCCCGTTTTCAAGTATTATAGAAAAACTGCCATAAAGTCAGTGTCACATCTTATCAAACACTTTTTTGTTTGAAGTTCACAAGTTAGAAAATTTTGTACATGAATACACAAGGCAAGAATAGCTATTATAAGAGATTACTTTAAAGCTTTCGGAGCTGCTTAATTCTACGCTGAGGAAAAAACCTCCTGCCGTTGCTGGAGATACCAGACAAGGTTATCTCACCATTTTCTGTAAGTAAAGATGCCCAGAAAAATATCAGCAACACCTGGTGAGAGCCTAGTCTAAAAAGATCTCAGCACTGTCATTTAGGGTCAGACACACCCCACCCACCCCCTCTCAGAATTGCACCAAATACCTGTATTTTCAGGAAAGCAGACAGTTTTGAAGACATGCACGTCATGCTTCAACTGTAAAGAGCTGTGAAAGTTCACTTATAAGCTGGGTACTTTTAAAGTGCCTACGTGGAAGGTGGATTTTGGACACTGAAGCCCTCTGAATACTTTCTATGCTCTTGGAAGTTTGGCACCAAGTTGTCTCAAAAATTTGGCACTTGTCAAACAAAAAGCACCAAGGGCTGGACAGACAGCCTCGGCTTCCCTCTAAAGCAGGCTCCCATCAGGACCCTTTTTCCTGGGAAAACCTAATACTCATTTGAGAGATACAAGCAACAGGGACTCCACAATGACTCTGTACACCAGGGACAGGGAAAAGAAAATGAAATCTTCCTAGATTCTGACGTTTGTGCCATGGAGGATCTCTCTAGGAACTAGTGATGAGGAAGACAACAAAGGCTGTTGGAATCTGCTTGGAGAGATAGGAAAGGGAGAGGTGGAACGTTCAGTTCTCACTGACCTGGTGAGAGGCAGTCCAACACCTGCTCCCAGAAACAAAGCAGTTAGCTGATAGAATTGTTTCTACTCTCTGTTATACAGGACCCATTTACACCACAAGCAGCCAACCTACAGGAGCACCAGCAGGAAAGGAACAAGCTCAAAGGTGAAACTGCGTGTCAAGGCATATTTTGTTTGCTTAGGGGTTTTTGTTTCCTTTTTTTGTTTGCATTTAAATACTACATTTCTGCCAGGTTGAGCACGTTATTCCACACGGCAGTATCCAAAGCACAATGAATCACTTAGCAGATGTAATTATTCCCACCCCATCTTCCCATGTTTGTTTTACTCACTATTCCATCAAAGGTTTGGTTCGCTTACCTTAATCACTTCTGGGGCCTGCTGAATTGAAGCTGAAACAGAGTCTCTGGAGGCAGCCCCAGCATAGTTTTTTTGCCTTGCAAGAAGGGTCTGTGAAGGAGTTGTTAAAGTTTCCTGAAGAATCTGCATCACTTCCTTCTCCTTGGACAAGCTTCCCTTGCCTGTCTGGAATTCCACAAGTTCCTGGGCAAAGTCCTCAATGCTTTCCAGGATACGCAGTAAAAGGGCTTTGTCATCCTCTTCCATTTTATGACCATTGGTTTCCATGATTTTTGACAAAGGGGAGGTGGGGTCAACGGGTTTACTTTTGGATTCAAGAGCCAGAGGTAGTACCTGCCTACTCTGCCAGCCAAACACCTGCAAACCGGCAGGTTCGCTCTCCTTTGGAGAGGGCTCCCTCAAAGTACTCTCCATTTTCTGTGAGAAGCACTCCAAGTCCAGCAGCAGTTTGTCTATCTCATCCTTGTCTATCTTACTGCACGTTTGTTCTCCTCTGGAGACATCAGCTTGGGAACCACGCAACACAGCATCTGAAACTGGTTTTAAAGGACTAATTTTCTCAGAAGTGTAGGAGAGCTCAACATCTCCCACTCCGGCACATTCTGCTTTAGCATCAGCCATTAGATCTGAACAACCAGCTAGCTGGTAGCTGCACTCTAAACTCCCCCACCCCCCTTTCTGCTCTGCCTTCTTTATTCTCCCTAATGTTCTTTCCCCGTCAGACTCCTCCTCAATGTACAGAGCCTCAGTGGAAGACGGGCAGTCAGAAGGGCTTGTGGCTGGTAACTGAGGTAGAGCACAAGCATCTTTCACAGCTCTCACACTGTTCTCGTGTGGGACGCTGCGAAGGGAGTTTGAGGTAAAGCTCACAGTACTTGTTTGGATGGACTGAGAGGTGCTTGTCACCTCACACTGATCACCTGGCAGTCCAAGAGGAACTGCATTTGAGGATGGCAGCTGAATAATATCTTCATACCTAGGTGGCTGCTCGTCTCCAAACACTGGGGGGAAGGGAGTTTGCTGCAAGCCATGAAAACAGTTAACTAGTTCTGTCAGGTCACTAGCTTCCTTGTGTCCTGGTGGTTTGAGCTCAAAGGGTAGCTTTTTCAGGTAAGAAGAAAATCTTGTCATCAGGTTCATATATATCATTTCTGAATTAGCCAGGGCATCATTGCTGTTCCCTCCACTAACACTGTCTGCAGACTTCTTTTTGATGCAATGTTTTATTATGTCTGTGCACTTTTTCAGATCCTCTGAGCACTTGAGCAAGATGTCTAAGCACACCTTTATATCGCCACCAGAAGAACCATCTAGCTTGTGTTTTTCCAAAATCTGAGTAATGAAGTTTTCTTCAGAGAAGGAATGAGGGGAGAAGGGAACCACAGGATTCATGGTGGCTTCTGGAGCATCATTGCTCTCCTGCCATTTCTCCACAGGTGAGGAACTCTGCAAAAAGCCACACGGAGGGCAGTTCTCATCATTGTTGAAGTGCCCATAAATCAAGTCAAAATCAAATGATCGTCTGCTGAAAGATTCTGACCGAACTTTCCTTCCCTTTCTGTAGGCCACATGACTGGAAGAGTTTTTAGGCTTTTCAAAGGAGAATTCCTTTATTTTACCACTGGCAAGGTTTATCGCCTCACCAGTAATGTCTTTTAAACTGCTGGAGGCTTGCACTGAAGAAGCCTTTTTTATTCTTGGATTATTTGGGAGGATTTGGTGATAGTCCTCATTTCCAGGCAAGGCAAGCCCATTTTCAGGAACAGGAATTTTATGGTCTAGGTTGGCATCTTGGACACTGAGCTCTGCACAGACACTGTGGTGGGCAACTATGCATGTCACTCCTTGCTTAAACACTTGGCAAGTCCCTGTGCAGTAATGCACGGTGTGCTGAAAGTGCTGGTCTATCACCACACTGCTGTAGCAGTTCACAGAAGTGACCATAAGCCTGTAGGTTGCTGCCATAGCACAGATCACACTTGGAAGCAAAGCTTCAAAATTCACCACAAACTTCACAGGAAAAAGTTCACCCCACACACACTTTTCACAGCCACGCCAGATTTAATAAAAACATTCAAATGTCAGTTGAAAACACTCAAACTACATGAGAAACTACTGCCTTGGAAAGCCCTAGTCAAGTCTGGAGTGGCATCAGCAGTACAGTTACAACAATTAGTGCAACTTGCATATGGTTTAACTTAAGGCAACTTGATTCTTGTACTCCATGCAGAAAGCTTTGCTGATCAGAGATGCAGCACGAGCTGCTCCATTTCTAACAGTCCAGGTAGCTTCTCCAGCGGGCGTCATAAGATTCAGCCAGTTCTTGGGCAGAAGTGACAAGACAATGATTTTTGTTTGACCCTTCTCTCTTTTTGGATGGGTCAGCAAGAGATAAATAACCAAGTAGCACGCACAGACAAAAAATCCACAGTATTCTTGTGACATTCCCCTCTCACACTGGTAAGGTAGGTCCCTGCAACAGAAAAAACAGGTGAGTGTCATTATAATTCCCATGTAATATGCAGCCTTGTCTACTACCAAACATATGGCACCACACCACAACAACCAACGTGCAGGCTTGTGCAGAATAAGAGTAGGCTGATATTTTTCCTTCACTCAGATCTACCATATAAGAACACTGCTGAGGAGCTAGCCTATATTTATACACAGGCTCTCTGTGCGTTGCCATTTTAACAGCTCTATTTTAACCCCTCATTAATTGTTCTCAGACTTGCTTTTTTTCCTCCCCAAATTGCACAAAACGTTACCTTTAATTCTAATGGAGTAAAACACTCTGATCATGCTGTGAATTTCTGACTTTGCTTTTCTCTACTGCTCTTCGCCTTATCTTTAGAGTCTTGGAAAATGACTTTCAGGATTTCCAAGTTCTCTGGATTATAAAAAGCTGCAAACAGCCTGGAGCAAAGTAGATGAATGCCTCTAAGAACGCATGGCCTTTAGTAAAGGCCACATTGGCTTCCACTAGCCTTTCACTGAGGTCTCCGGGACAATGGCATAATATTTTAAGGAGAAATAACTGTTTTCCTTTCTCTTACAACCCATAAATAGCAGCGTATTTTATTAAGTCAGTCTGCTGGTGTATACATCAAGAACAGAAAGTAACATTTGTTTAAATGTTAAGCCTGTGAAAACTAGGAATTGAGTGCTTGACACTTAGCATCACCATTTCCAGCTGCATTTCCTATTATCATGCTCAGAATTACACCAGAAAAAACAAAAGCTGCTTAACTTCATTCTGAAAAGATAGGAAATACCAAATTTAAGGGTCTTAATTTGTAGACATCACTTAATCTTTCTTTCATACTTCAATAATCAAACACCCCAATGAAATTCTGAGTACCTTCTATTCCTGTACAAAACAGAAATCCATTTCATAAAACATGACTATATGACAGCTAAGTCACACTACAGCATGGGCTTATTCTGTTGTTTTCAAAAATAAGTATCTAGCACTATGTGAAAGGCCATACCTGCATCTGATGAAAGGACTGGCTGCCACACGTTACATCTTGGCTCATAAGCCTGTACAAACGTACTACACAAAAGGGAAGTACCTTAGAGTTTGGTGCTGTTGTAATTAAGGACTGGGGATTACACGGGACTGCTGAACATTCACGTTTTACATATTTTAAAGCCTTAATTTGAAATTGAGAAGCACTAATTTAAGAGTATTTGATGAAATGCATAATGTGCCATGCCTGCTTATTGCAATTAGGTATTGCACGCTGTAAAGAAACCTTCCTGATTTGTTCTGTGGATTATATAAAGCATTGAAATGATTAACCCAAGACTAAGAACTGCTCCAACTGCCATGCTGGTATCTGTGACAGGCTGCCACCCGCCTATCAAACACCACAGGCCAAGCTGCATGTTGCACCAGGCAGGGCCAGCTCCCCAGTAAGCTTCTGTGCCTGCCCTGCACTGCTCCCCTCTGCACCCACTGGCACTGCCCCAACGCCCGCAGGGATGGGAGGGCTTTCCAGAGGGATGATCAGAGGTATGAGGTGTGCCCCAGCCACAGCAGTGAGTCAGGGTGCCAGGGGATAAAGGGCGTAAACAGAACCGTTTTTAAACCCCCGGGTGCTTATACCATCAGGCACAAACCTAGGTAATAAGACTCCACACCCTCCAGTCACTTGAGTCTCAGCCTTCACTATCAGGTGTGCTAAATGCTCTGCTGAATCACAGCCACAGTTAAAAAAAAGTACTATTGGCTCCCCAATGTCTTCATCTTATAGGACTTAATGGGCTTTGTTCAGACAGGAAAACCCAGCTTCTATGCCTCTGAAAAGTCTTAATGACCCACGGACTCCCTGAGTGCGCCTTCTAACACATCCAGGATAAGAGGTGCTGCTTTTCCTTTTCCGAGTCTCCATCAACTACAAACAAGCTTTCTGGCACTTCCTGAAATAAAAGTCATATACTATTTCAAGAAAGTAGAGGTCTTCAGGACATGAGATTTGATGAAGAATTAATATTTCTTCTAAAAAAGCATAGGACTTTCTTTCTCAGAGCTCTTCCCTCCCTCTGTGTCACATACAGCAAGGAGAGACTGGTCTTCTTTTTGCCCGCAAACAGTCTGTGTTTATACCTAATTTGGGAAATAATTACATCTTAAGTTATTTCTTAATTAGAGAAATCATGTATTAAGAGTCACTATCTCCTTCCCCTGTATTACTCCAAGAATAATTTCCTCCCTATATATGTAACCCTTCCACTGGGACCAAGTCAGTTCCTCCAATCCTTTAAGCCACCTTCAAACAATGAAGCTTTTTGCATCTGTAAGAGTATTTCACAAGGAGTTCTTCGATCAAAAAGGTCTCCTAGATTGCCAACCTAAACTGACTTTTTTTAGTTAAACTTTAGTTCAACTATTTCCAGCTATGGCAAATAACAATGCTCTTCCCACCATCTATCTCCACTCCATACTGCCCAAATAATTTTAGGTGCTTGTGCCTTCAACCATGGCCAGCCAGGTAACACACAGTCAGTCCTTTCCACTTTAGTACAAGGCAGGCCCCTCCAGCCACGTTTTCTGCCTTCTCTAATCTTTCCCCTTTGTCTGTATTTCTCCAGTACTATCACATAGCACCGTAACCCAGACACAAACTTGCCAAGGCTAACACAAGATCACTACCTCCTGCCTCTGCTGTCGGCACCTTTTACTGCTTCATCAGGGAAGGAAGTAATCCAAGAATCAATACCAAAATCCCGATAGCCTCTTTTCAACCAGATTAACTAATGTCTTCTCAGTGATTGTTTACTAGATGCTTTATTATCACTGCCTGCAAAAACATGCTAAGGTTATTCAAGGTACTGGAGTACTTGACTCCAGCTGTGCAAGACCAAAAAAAGAAAATTCTACAGGCAGCACAAATGCATATAGATGCAGAGCAGAAACTGTTTTTCCCAGTTTTCCACTGGCTTAACCAAGGTAGCATACCTTGCAGCTTTATTTAACAGTGATCCATCAAACATGATCCAGCCTGTAAATCTAGTCAAGACAAAACCTAAGGGAAGAGCATTCCTGTTATCAGATGTGGGAACCTGGTCTCAAGCTTAGCTTGAATGGGCTTTTGTTGTGACTTTTGGTTGGTGACTAAAACCTATTTATGAGTAGCAACAATGGAACGACTGAATGCATTAAGAAACACTCGTACTTCGTTCTTTTCAGCTAGCCATTTCATTCCAGTTGTGACTCTAGAACAGCCCCCAGTTCAGATATACGGTAGAAAGATTCTGTAATTGGGACTGCTGCCATGAAACCAACTCCAACCCTGAGGATACAGAACTGGCTTCACTATATTAACTATGAATGAATAGGGCTTCTTGTGTGATTGCAGAATAAAGCTTTATGTCTTTCCTATCTGCAAGATGACATGAATCACTTTCCAAAGGAAAAAATTATTGCAGATACTAATGATATAAAAGGTTATTCTATAAGATACACAAGAAATTCTATTCATGCAAAGATTACACTGGAGTTAAATAACTGAACAATGACAATCTGTTAGGATGGGGACTGTCAGCCAGCACTTACTTGCAAACTGAAATCTAGGAAGCTATGGGCCAGGCCTCTGCTGCCTCTGATAGTCTCAAATTTGGCAAAAGTCTTCTTGAACTCTTCTCTCCAGTACTAGCAACAACATTACTAGTGATCAGAAGTTAGAAAACACCATAACACGCAGAATAGCCCTTTCTGCACCAGCACACAGCATGGCTGTCACTATGCAACTGTGCTTGTTTCTAATGGAAGGGGTGGTAGGATAAGCTCTCCAGTTTGGTATTCTTGGAAAAAAAAACAAACAGAAAGACAGAACAACAGTTTTGCCATTTGGAAAGTCATCAATATAGTTGCAAAACTATCATCCTAGCTATGTAATCAGGTGTCAGGTCTTACTCTCTTAGAGGAGCTTGTGGTACCAAAAAGTAGCATATAACTGCATCCTCTTATTCAGAAACACTACATTTTTTGTTTACAATTTATTGAACAAAGCAGATTTGGGAGCAAACTATATTGATAGGAAAAAGAAGCAGGCAAATAACAAAGCGATGTTTTCTTTCAAAGAAATTTTTGTAGCAAATCCACTGCTGAATTCAGCAGAAGCGTTACAACGAGCCATTTACATCAATTATTTTGAACCCCATCACAAAGGAACTGATTTACAATTCGCTATCATTTGCGCAATTTACTTTCTAAAATAGTTTGAACAGCAGACTAAAAAGAGTAACTTTTCTTTCTAAACTGAAGTTGAAAAGAAAAAAAAAAAATCTGAGTTGCTCCTGTCCTGTATTTCTCATATTTACAGCTTATAATATATTATAAGTTTATATGCATTTTTATGTCCTTAGTGGCAGCATGTATAGTTAATCCAAAAGGACTGCTTCGCAGCTAGGACTTAGATGGGAGCTGCAGTTGTGATAACATCTCAGTCCTCATGACCAGTGGGAATTTGACACACATGCATACATTTCAGCTATGGTAAAAGAAACCACGTCCAATTGCACCTGTAAAGTTTTAGGATTAGAGGTGCTTATACCACTTACACTGGCAAAGCATCTTGAGTTTAGTTTCAAGATGTTTTAGCACCAGGCTACTTCATGCTTTAGACTGCAGCAGACCATGATGATTACATATGCTGACTTGCCTTATAACCCACGTCAGAGGATCTGACCTAGTCAAACTGAGTACTCCTATTTGAACCAGAGTACATTTCTTCATGTGCTCAAGTGCTTCAATATTTAATTACATGCACTATAGAAAAGGGGTCATTGTTTCCAATTTGAGTACGTTCAACATCAGGTTCCAGCAAACAGGTACCAGGCTTTCTTAAACGAACTTAAAAGTCATTGCTATAGTCCCCTTCTGAATTGTCTGTAATTTATTATTGTTCTTAGAAAAACATAAAGGAGGTGGGACTCATCTAATTTAAGCTAGCTAGCTAGAAATGAAGTGTTAGGTACTCTCCATAGGCAATGCAGAGAGGCAGGCACCTCAAAAAGAAAGTCACCTTACTGAGCTTAAAAAACAATCTAATTTTGAGATTACAAATTACATTAGATGAATCTCATCCTTCAGGATTAAACATGAACATAGGAACAACTGTATCTGTCTTCAACAGCATCTACGTGCCAATACTCAAGAAATAGTATTAGAAAAAGATATACGATGTTTCCTAGGGATACTCTCCTGGCCTCCAACTGTTTTCAGCTCATGAAAATGTTGAAGCTGGATGTGATTTCTGTGTACTTAGTAACCTCCAAAGGATATCCCTCCCATGTGGTTGGATATCCCCTGGGTTCAACAAAAACTGTCTGCACCCAGAGCATCTTTTGACAAGACATTCCACCACTTGCCATCCTGTCCAGTTCTGTCACTCACCAGCTTCAATATGTCAAGTTCAACAGAGCACAAACACTAGACCTATACGCACATTGTCCACAGCATTCCTGAACTTACAGAATTCCACATCATCCCTCTGCCTTCTCTCTTCTGGGATTATTAGCTCACATTTACTCACTTGTTCTTGTATAGAAGCCACTTTGCACCTTTGATTTCTACTGCCCTCTCATATGCTCTTCTGGTTCAACTACAAACTTTAAGATGCAGGAACGCAAACCGTGCACAATACCCAGAACAGATGAGAACCACATTCAGAAATGAATTTTTGAACTGCCTTTCAAAAATTATCATCACTAGCTAGCGCTTTCCCCTTCCAAGCCTCACTTTTCAGATAATACAATCTCAAGTGTCTGCTCTCGTAACCTCCTGGGTTAATTCATACATTCTGTCCCTCGTGCTACCTGTCTTTCAAGAAGAAACAACGATACTATTGTCCCTTGTAAAATGTGCAGAGACCTACTGATAGAACCCTCTATGCAAGAGCAAAGTATTCACTCAGAGACCAACATTTTCATACAGTCTCAAAAGGAAGGTTAGGAGATGGGCTACAACAACAATCCAAAGGTCTTGAACAGCTTGTCTGTGATGAGTGAGCCAGACCAGGCATTTCGGAGTAGAAGACAGATCACTTTGGAAGAACATCATAATCTTCTACAAAATAGTGAATGGCATGGAAAGGGTAGCATAGGGTCTGACTGCTCACCTTCTCCTCCAAACCAAGAACTAGGTGCGATCAAGCAATGCTACAGCAAGCAGGTTAAAACAAGCACACACACAGCAAACCTGACAAACATCTCCAAGGATGCCACGGACCCTGAAAGGTTCTGGGGAATCAAGAGGCCATGTTTTAATACCTACTTTGTCAGAAGTCACTGCCTTTTGCTTGGGCACCACTTGACACCATTTAATTCTTGCCATGTTTGGATGACAAAAACAGAGGACAATTGCTTCATATTCCATGGTTGCAGACTGCCATCATACTCCCTCCTCTTACCCATCCTACTTCTAATCGTGTATTTTCCAGGCTAAGGTCCAATTTATTTGGTTACTGTTTTTATAAAAGCTGCTTCAATCATTCTCTTCAGTGTTTTTCCCTAATCTGACCACAACTCTTAGCGGCAGACATCCTCTCCTCTCCAGACTTTGGGGGGGAGTGGGAGTATGTTATTCATTACACAAACATATGATGGATTTATACCATGGCATTTGTTCTGCTCCCTCTCCTTTTCCTAGAGATCTCAGTCATTTCTATTTGCTTCCCCCACTTTTTTTTTTTTTTTGCCTGCTGCCAGGAGAGTTTCACAGAGCTTTATCTGCATTACTTAAAAGATCTCTTTCCTGAATGGCACAGATTCTTAAGAGCGCATCACTGCATAGACACAGTTAGTTGTTTCTCCCTGTGCACATTATTTTACATCTACTAGCATCAAGTACCACTTCCCTACAACCACGTGCTGAGAACCCTCTGCAACTCCAGCCACCTTTTGTTTCTGCTAACCTAATTTTGTGTTTTTCAGCATATGCTGTCACTTCATTACTCAGCCTGTCTTCCAGATCACTTATAACTATGTTGAGCAACACAAGCCTGAACACAAGATCCCCCCGGGATACCACTAGTGATTACTCTTCACTAGAAAAGCTGACAGTTCTTCCTACACTTCAACCAGGCATTAATTACTGAAAAAAGCTACAGTCCCACTCTATGGCAATTCATTTCCTTTAACAAGCATTAATAGAGAACTTTGCTAAACTCTCTCTGAAAATCCAGAAACAGCAGAATACTTGCTTGTTTGTCTCTCGTGCCTTCTTGCTGAATAGCTTCAGATCGTCTAACCTTACCAGCTGAAGCTGGACTTCAGCGTTCTTGCAGTGAACCATGAAGGTCACTGCAATGGGAGCACTTATCAAGGCAGGCTTCCAAGTAGACATGACCTTGAGAATCACCATCAGTGACAGGATGATAAATACTGCTTTGCAGTCAGTATGGGTTTGGAGAAGTCAATTTTTACAGTAGGAAACCTGTTTCAGTAGATTTACCCATAAAAAAACCCCAAAAGATATCCCCCAACACTAACTTAAATACAGCCTCTCCACATTTACAGCAGCAATGTAAAGCAAGCCCAACACTCAAAAAGATTTGGACTAGTATCAATAACAACAGTTACACTTTTTTAAAAATAAACCTGGCACTAGACCCTAAACCATTGTTGTAAAATACTGACTTGCAGTTAGTGAATGCAGTATTATTCAGTCTAATTCCTTCTTGTTAAGTCATGGGATTATCTAATATTCCAGTGCTGCAATACCCTTCCCAAACACCAGCACGCAGGGACCTTGAACACAAGTATACTAGAAACTGCTGGGGAAAACCAATATATGGGCCTTGCAAAGCTTGTCATTAGGCATATCAGCCAGGGAGGATAGTTGTTAATATCAAGAAAGATTTCACCCTTCTCAGCTGTTCCAAAATACCTTTCTTCAACTTTCCCTTTGCACAGAGACTTGGAACTAAAACTGACCAGACAGGAATTTGTGTCCCATGAGACTGGTTTCCAGTTATACAGATGAGACAGCAAGAGAGTAAAAGCTCACACAATTTTTCCACATAACACCAATCTGTTAAGTATAAATAATCTGCCAAATAATTATTGTTCCAGCCCCATGTCTGTATGGAACTACCATTTAATCTCAGTTCATTCAGCAGGCTCCCAGTACATTAACATACCTGTCGAAGCTTAGCAAAGCATGAGTAAAAAAAATAAAATGAAAGTTATTATACAAAGCGTACACCTAACTGAGCTTTGTCATGCTGACAGAAAATAAAGTGACCAACCAGAAAACAAAAGAGGTGAACAAGTTTCAAAAGCACGTAATTAGGAGGGCTCAGAGCAGAGGTCAGAAAGCCAGCTTGATTAACTAATGTGTCTCTTGGCTGTTTATAACCTTATATGGAAAGAGATAATTTCATATTAGCAAGATACACTTATTTCCCCTGGAATCAGTTAATTTAGTATTAACAGTATGCAATTACTTTACACAAATTAAAATGATTTTATTAACACACTAAGATAGCAAAGGAAGAGCCGTGTCCAAGATGGCATCCCCTCAGTCATTAATCTTTGTCAATACTGAGGTTACAATCTACAGATTCCCTGAAACCATCTTGGAAACTTACAAGTTCAGTAAAATTTCTTCTGCAGCAGGCTAGCCATCTGCTAGTGATCTGCAGAGTGAAATAAATTTTTAATTGAATAACAACTAAAAAAAAATTGATTTTATTCATTGCCCATCTATTCAGATCTCGGAAGTCTGTCAATGCTGTCCTATCTGACTTCATGTCTTAACTGTATCGCACCGCTCTTTATTCACTCACTTCCTCACGCATTCAAGGTTTTTGGCAGTTCTCTCTGTCTAAGGTGACAGTCCATTTCTCCAGGGTAGCCTCAGTTCCCAGCGCACACCTGGCCCCAGCTGGAGGACTATAGCTCATCCGAAACGCAGAGCTGGGGAGAAAGGCTCTGATTCTGTGCTGCACGCCCATCCTCTCCTCTGAGGCATAATCACAGCAGTAAAAAGCCAGCAGTCATTTCCACCAGTCATACCTTCCACAAGCCCATTCCTGCCAGCCTCCACCTCACACTCTGAGGAGCAGCAGCTGTTGAAATGTAACAAATTAC
Organism: Ibycter americanus; assembly: GCA_035590275.1. Classification (NCBI taxonomy): domain Eukaryota; kingdom Metazoa; phylum Chordata; class Aves; order Falconiformes; family Falconidae; genus Ibycter; species Ibycter americanus. Next base: position 2,534,247 of record JAVJGI010000003.1, on the reverse strand, counting down.
ACCAAAAGGTGCACCACGTCCTAGCCTTCAAGAAGTCTGGCACTGCTACAGCTTTTACTGCTTATGACTTCAATAAGCCACACCAGAGGCACAGATCAGTGTGATCAAAGCAACATGTAGTTTAAGGGAGCGTAACTTCTCTATCCCATTTTCTCTACAGAGCAAAATTAAGGGTGTTTTAGCCTGACATCCTGGTAAGACAGAGGAAGTAATTTCCCCTGGGTTTTTTTCTCTGTAGTAACTCGGGGAGCTTTACAAAACAAAAAAAGAACTTCCATTGATTTATCTCTCTTCCCCCGGTGTATTTAAACAGAAGCACATTAAAAAGACAAGATCCACGCACAAAAAAAACAGAAAGCCAGATAAATGTAAAGATTCCCTTATTCTAATTTGGGTAAAACAGCAAAGTTCACATTCATGAGTCTGAATATTAATTAAAACGGACAGTCCTTTTTAACAAGCTTTCCATTACATGTGTGACCTCAGGTATTGCTTCCTGCAGCCTATTCATACTCTAATCTGCAATCAGAATTATTAATTTCTCCATCAGTATAGTATTTACATGCTACTTAAATGTGACCTTATTTTCCAGTATTATCCTCATTTCACCCTGCAGGAATCTGTGGCAAAGAGAATACATCAATTTTTTGGTGCTTCAGGCCTGACTTTGCAAAGTACGCGAGATCACAGAGTGTTTCATACGGTCAAAGCACATCACCTGCTCAGCTGCAACTCCCCTTACAGTTGTACATCAGAAATTCTGCAAATCAGGTCCAGGGACATAAGCAGCAGAGGAAATACAATAGTGAAGCCCTGGTGGAAGAAGCTTGTCCCATAACACATATGAAACCAGTTCTTTAAGACAGCACTTAACTACCTTAATTACAAATAAGAAAATTCCCTTCCTCCCGCGGTTCTACTTTGCTGTTCATTTTCTGCCAGAATTGGAGCACGGGATCTAAGCTCTAATTTAGTCTTCAGAAAAGGTCAGTTCTGTGTAAGAGGAGAAAGCCTAGTCTTACAGAGAAGAACAGCATGCAATCATTTAAGCAGAAACAGTATTGGAAAACATTTATACAAAGGAAGTGAAGCAAGACTGCGCAGTAACCTCTGTACTGGACCAAGGCATATCAAGTTCAGAGTTACTGTTTGAAGTCAGGTTTTCTGTGTAATTCAAGGGGGGGAAAGAGCCTGCAGGAGGATGGAGAAAGGTCCTTTCAAAAAAACCCTTCAAAGATAAAAGAAAAAAAAAAAAACACAAATTCCACTGTGCAGCATCGTTTTTACACCTCCAGGGCTACCGGCAATGAGTGTTAGACCACAGGGCTCCACTACAGAGATTTCTGAACTGCCTGAGCCACAATATTTATCACCTGCTCCACAGGTTGCAGCTGAAGGAAATGAAATAATGCTTTACCAGTGAATTGCTGCAGTATTTAGCTGGCACATATCAGTCAGCTTTACCTTGAGGCACTCTGCTCATAGCCACCTTTAACACTGCACCTCTGTGCAAACTCTAACTACAAAATAGTATGACACATGACAGTATTTGCAAAGGTCTAGGTAGTGGAAAATGGCTATATGCCATCAGGGCACTTCAACTTTTTTATTTTATATGAAGTCAATGTAAATCTGTCTCAACTGATATACAATGTTACTACTTCCAGATATATAAATACTGAGAAAAAAACCCAAAACCAAAGCAAACCCACGACTGTCTCTTGCTTCAACTTCTCAGAATCTAGCAGACATTAAATACCGTTTTATAAGACAAAGAGAAACCTAGTAGTAGCGAAATCTCAAAATTCTCACGAAAATAACTTCCTGTACGTAACCTGTGAGAGCAGAGCTACCACGCTTGAGAGATTCACAAGAAATAATTAAGAGAGGAGATGACTGTTTTAAGTAAGTGCATGGAAGAATTATTTCCTGAAGCAAGCATCAGATCACATCTGGTAAAGCCATGAGACCATCACCAAGAAAAATGCACCCAGCATTTCAGGCAGCACTTCAACAGCAAACAGCTTGGGGACCACCTGCCTCTTCGTTTGAATCCTTCCCTCCGCGCTGCGAGGCTGCCTTTATAGGGAAGATGGGGACACAGAACAGCACGTCTTCCAGGGCTGCCTTCTTTAGTGCGAAGAACAGAGGTAATAAAATTAGTCCCGGACTTAAAAATATTTACATTAGTTGAGACCAGCGCAATCTGATGACCTTCAGAGAGAATTACTCCAGTCGGAACACGTCCTTCAGTAAATCATGCCATTAGTTATTCAAGCTCAGTTTTGCAAGTTTATGCCCCAACTTTATCACGGATTTGTCTGCCCGTGAACCGAGGAGCCTTGCAGCCAAAGCTGTTCCCTTTCTTATGAAGAGCTACTTCGGGAAAAAAATTAAAAATCCAACCTTCACGACCACGCATTAAGAGCTACGCTGCAGACGGCCACAGGTCCGTGCGCCCCGGTGCCGGTACCGGCGCTCAGCGGGGGGGGCAGCCCGGCGGCGACCCCTCCCCGC